>LR738715.1:656423806-656439472 GCA_902687465.1 Secale cereale | reverse complement strand
CGGGAAGCACGAGGGCGGTGACGTCCACGGCGTTGCGGCGTCGGGCGCAAGCGGATCCGGAGAGGGGAGTGGAGCGAGAGGGAGAGCAGAAAGGGGGCGAGTGGGAGAGGGGACTGAGATGCCAAGGGGAAGGTGGAACCCTTATCCCTCTCTGGGGCGTCGCCGGCGAGGCGGTGCGGCGGGGACGTGCCCCTGTTGCGATGCGATCGGGGGAACAGGGGGGAAAGGAGACCACCGGGCGAAGAAGTTGGGCCGGGCTAGCCGGGCCTGTCCCTGTGGTCTTAGGACCAGGGGCAAGGGGCTTTTCTTTTTCTTTTCAATTTTTGTTCTACTTGTTTTCTGTTTTCTATTTCTTTTAAAACAAATAAGTTTTATAAAATATAAAACTTGCACCTAAATTAGTATTTTAAATTAGGCACTACCACAATTAGTTTGGCACTTTAAATAAATTAGCTAGCAAATTTTATAATTTTAGTAAGCACTTAAATAATTATTTTAGCCCATGTTTTAATTATTATTGGGCACTTAGACACTTTACAAAAATGTTGGGTCACCACCATATTTAGTTATGTATTATTTTCCACATGATAAACATTTTATTTTTCATGTTTGTGAATTCGTGTAATTCACTTATTATTTGAATTTGAATACAAAGTGGAATTCGATATGATATATGGAATCAAACATGACCAAGCAGTGTTTAGCAAAATGATTTAGCTAAATCACAGAGGTTATTGTAGCACGACACTTGGGCTGTTACATAATGGGCTGGATGAAATTAATAGAGAACTTGCTGAAGATTATGAAAATATGGACTTCTGGAATGAGGGGTACTCACAAGAGCTGACATATTATGGGGAGGACATGCTGGAGAGCACTCAGGTTATACTAGAGAGGGCGCTAAGAGAGTATGGAAACTATAATGAGGAAGTTCTAGACTCCAAACCAGAAAAAGCTACAAGCAAAGTCACTATTCTATCTAATACTAGGCCAGTTAATAAGCATACCTTGGTGCAGAGCCTCAGAGATGTGAACAAGAGCAAAGAGAGTGTGGTGGATGCACTAGTGTAGAAAAGCCTAGCTATGGCTGTTGGGAAACGTTGCATGGAAAACAAAAAAATTCTACGCACACGCAATGATCTATCCATGGAGATGCATGGCAACGAAGAGGAGAGTGTGTCTACGTACCCTCGTAGACCGTAAGCGGAAGCGTTAGACAACGCGGTTGATGTAGTCGAACTTCTTCGTGATTCAACCGATCAAGTATCGAATGTACGTCACCTCCGCATCCAGCACACGTTCAGCTAGGTGACGTGGTCACCTTCTTGATCCAGCAAAACAGGCGAAGTAGTAGATGAGTTCCGCCAGCACGACGGTGTGGTGACGGTGATGGTAAAGTGATCTCCGCAGGGCTTCGCTTAAGCACTACGAAAATATGACCGAGGAAGTAAACGGTGGACGGGGACGCCACACACGGCTAAGACAATATTGTGTCCTTGTGTGGCACCCCTCCCCATGTATATATAGGTGGGAGGGGAGGAGGCAGCCCCTTGGGCGCCCCAAGAGACCTGGCGAAAGCCCTAGGGCTGCTGCCTTACCCCGCGCCTGATACGTCTCCAACGTATCTATAATTTTTGATTGTTCCATGCTATTATTATGATGTTTTGGATGTTTAATGGGCTTTGTCATACACTTTTATATTATTTTTGGTACTAACCTACTAAACCAAAGACCCAGTCTAGATTGCTGTTTTTTGCCTGTTTCAGGGTTTTTACAGAAAAGGGATATCAAACGGAGTCCAAACAGAATGAAACCTTCGGGGGAGATATTTTTGGAGAAAATCACACACGGGAGACTTGAGAACCATAGAGTAGGGCATATGTGGTGCCCACGAGGGTGCCCCCTATAGGGCGCCCCCTGCCTCGTGGGCCCCACGTTTGGCCCCCGGTGCCCTCCTTCCTCCTATATATACCTACGTACCCCGAAACCATCAGAACAACAGATAAAACCCTAGTTCCACCGCCGTAACCTTCTGTTCCCGTGAGATCCCATCTTCGGGCTTATTCCGGAGCTCCGCTGGAGGGGGGATCTTCCACGGAGTGCTTCGACATCATCATCATCGCCTCACCATGAGTTGTGAGTAGTTTACCACAGACCTTCGGGTCCATAGCTAGTATCTAGATGGCTTCTTCTCTCTCTTTGGATCTCAATACAAAGTTCTCCTCGGTCTTCGAGGAGATCTATTCGATGTAATCTATTTTCGCGGTGTGTTTGTCGAGATCCAATGAATTGTGGGTTTATGATCTAGATTATCTATGAGAAATATTTGGTTCTTCTCTGAACACTTTATGTATGATTATAATATCCTTGCAAGTCTCTTCAAATTATTGGTTTGGTTTGGCCTACTAGATCTATAGTTCTTGCAATGGGAGAAGTGCTTGGCTTTGGGTTCAATCTTGCGGTGTCCTTTCCCAGTGACAGTAGGGGCAGCAAGGCACATATTGTATTGTTGCCATCGAGGATAAAAATATGGGGTTTATATCACTAAGTTTGAGTTTATCCCTCTACATCATGTCATCTTGCTTAAGGCGTTACTCTGTTTTTATGAACTCAATACACTAGATGCATGCTGGATAGCAGTCGATGTGTGGAGTAATAGTAGTAGATGCAGAATCGTTTCGGTCTACTTGTCTCGGACATGATGCCTATATATAATGATCATGCCTAGATAGTCTCATAATTATTCACTTTTCTATCAATTGATCGACAATAATTTGTTTACCCGCCGTAGAATATCGCTATCATGAGAGAAGCCACTAGAGAACACTATGGCCCCCGAGTCTATTCTCAACATATCAATCTACATCTACTTTACTTTTACGCTTTTACTTTCTGTTCTTATAACCAAAAATACCAAAAATATCAAACTATCATCTCTATCAGATCTCACTTTGGTAAGTGACCGTAAAGGGATTGACAACCCCTTATCGCGTTGGCTGCGAAGTTCTTATTTGTTTGTGCAGGTGCGAGGGACTCGCGCGTGGTCTCCTACTAGATTGATACCTTGGTTCTCAAAAACTGAGGGAAATACTTATGTTACTATGCTGCATCACCCTTTCCTCTTCGAGGGAATACAACGCAAGCTCGAGAAGTAGGAAGAAGAATTTTTGGCGCCGTTGCCGGGGAGGCTTACGCAAAAGTCATATACCAAGTACCTATCGCAAACCCTTATCCTTCGCATTACATTTTTGCCTCTCGTTTTCCTCTCCCCCACTTCACCCTTGCCGTTTTATATTTGCCCTTCTTCTGCCGTGTGTTTATCGTTCGCTTGCCTCTTGTTTGCTTGTGTGTGTTGGATGGCTTGCTTGTCACTATGGCTCAAAACAATACCAAATTGTGTGACTTCTCCAATACCAACAATAATGACTTTATCAGCACTCCGATTGCTCCTATTACCGATGCTGAATCTTGTGAGATTAATGCTGCTTTGTTGAATCTTGTCATGAAAGATCATTTCTCCGGCCTTCCTAGTGAAGATTCCGCTACCCATCTAAACAACTTTGCTGATTTGTGTGATATGCAAAAAGAAGGTATACGGATAACGATATTGTTAAATTGAAGTTATTTCTGTTTTCACTTAGAGATCGTGCTAAAACTTGGTTTTCCTCTTTGCCTAGAAATAGTATTGATTCATGGAATAAGTGCAAAGATGCTTTTATCTCTAAGTATTTCCCTCCTGCTAAGATCATCTCTCTTAGAAACGATATTATGAATTTTAAGCAACTAGATCATGAGCATGTTGCACAATCTTGGGAGAGAATGAAATTAATGATATGTAATTGCCCTACACATGGTTTGAATCTATGGATGATTATTCAGAACTTTTATGCTGACTTGAATTTTCCTTCTAGAAATCTTTTAGATTCGGCCGTAGGAGGCACTTTCATGGAAACTACCTTAGGAGAAGCTACCAAACTCCTAGATAATATTATGGTTAATTATTCTCAATGGCACACCGAAAGATCTACTAGTAAAAAAGTGCATGCTATTGAAGAAATTAGTGTTTTGAGTGGAAAGATGGATAAACTTATGAAATTATTTGCTGCTAAGAGTGCTTTTTCTGATCCTAATGAGATGCTTTTGTCCACTTTGATTTAAAATAACAATGAATCTTTGGATGTGAATTTTGTTGGTAGGAATAATTTTGGTAACAATGCTTATAGAGGGAACTTTAATCCTAGGCCTTTTCCTAGTAATTCCTCTAATAATTATGGTAGTTCCTACAACAACTCTTATGGAAAGATGCCTTCTGAATTTGAAACTAGTGTTAAGGAGTTTATGATTTTGCAAAAGAATTTCAACGCTATGCTTGAAGAGAAATTGCTTAAGATTGATGAATTGGCTAGAAGTGTGGATATAATTACTCTTGATGTTGATTATTTGAAACTTAGATCTATCCCACCTAAGCATGATATCAATGAGTCTCTCAATGCCATGATAATTTCCATTGATGAATGCAAAGAGAGAACCGCTAGGATGCGTACTAAAAGAGAGAATTATATAAAATCATGTTCTTCTAGTTATCATGAAAATAAAGATGAAGATTTGAAAGTTATTGATGTGTCTCCTATTAGATCCTTGTTTTCTAGTATAAATTTTGATGAAGATAGGATTGGAGATGATTCTGCTTTAAGGTGTCCCCATGATTCAAAGTTTTTAGATCTTGATGCTAAAATTGTTAAAAGTGGGAGTGAAGAGATTAAAACTTTGCATAGTGATGAACCCACTAGTTTGGATTTCAAGGGATTCAATTATGATATTTTTTCTTTGATTGATTGTATTTCCTTGTTGCAATCCGTACTAAACTCCCCGCATGCTTATAGTCAAAATAAAGCTTTCACCAAACACATAGTTGATGCTTTGATGCAATCTTATGAAGAAAAACTTGAGTTAGAAGTTTCTATCCCTAGAAAGCTTTATGATGAGTGGGAACCTACTATTAAAATAAAAATTAAAGATCATGAATGCTATCCTTTGTGTGATTTGGGTGCAAGTGTCTCCACTATCCCAATAACTTTGTGTGATTTGCTAGGATTCCATGAGCTTGATGATTGTTCTTTGAATTTGCATCTTGTTGATTCCATTATTAAGAAACATATGGGAAGGATTAATGATGTTCTTATTGTTGCCAATAGGAATTATGTGCCCGTAGATCTCATTGTTCTTGATATAGATTGCAATCCTTCATGTCCTATTATTCTTGGTAGACCTTTCCTTAGAACGATTGGTGCAATTATTGATATGAAGGAAGGAAATATTAGATTCCAATTTCCATTAAGGAAAGGCATGGAACACTTTCCTAGAAAGAAAATCAAATTACCATATGAATCTATTATGAGAGCCACTTATGGATTGCCTTCCAAAGATGGTAATACCTGGACCTATCCATGTATCGTGCCTAGCTAGGGGCGTAAAACGATAGCGCTTGTTGGGAGGCAACCCAATTTTATATTTTTTTGTTTTTGCTTCTGTTTAGGAATAAATATTGCATCTAGCTTCTTTTTATATGTGGTTTTGTTTAGTGTTTGTGCCAAGTAGAACCTTTGGGAAGACTTGTGTGAAGTTTATATGATCTTGCTTTGAAAAACAGAATCGTTAGCGCTCGCTAGAATGGTCATCAGATTTTACTGGAGCATGCTATTTAGTTGATTCTTTTTGAAGATGATTAATAGACAAATTCCTCAAGTTTACTAATTTAGTTTGAATTTTTTGGAGTTACAAAAGTATGCGAAACCTGCAGATTACTACAGAATGTTCTGTTTTGACAGATTCTGTTTTTTGTGTGTTGTTTGCTTATTTCAATGCATCTATGAGTAGTATTGGGAAGTATGAACCATAGAGAAGTTAGAATACAGTAGGTTTAACACCAATATAAACAAAGAATTAATTCATTGTAGTACCTTTGAGTAGTGGTTTGCTTTCTTATACTAATGGAGCTCACGAGATTTTTGTCTAAGTTTTGTGTTGTGAAGTTTTCAAGTTTTGAGTATTGCTTTGATGGACTATGGAACAAAGAGTGGCAAAAGCCTAAGCTTGGGGATGCCCAAGGAACCCCAAGGTAAAATTCAAGGACAACCAAAAGCCTAAGCTTGGGGATGCCCCGGGAAGGCATCCCCTCTTTCGTGTTCATCCATCGGTAACTATACTCGGAGCTATATTTTTATTCACCACATGATATGTGTTTTACTTGGAGCGTCTTGTATAATTTGAGTCTTTTCTTGTTAGTTTGCCACAACTATCCTTGCTAGACACACCTATTTGATAGAGTTAAATATGGCATAGGAATTGTTAGAACACTCTATGTGCTTCACTTATATCTTTTGTGTCGAATAGTTTTTGCTCTAGTGCTTCACTTATATCTTTTAGAGCACGGTGGTGATACTATTTTGAAGAAATTGTTTGACTCTCATGCCTCACTTATATCCTTTTGAGAGTCTATTAAAACAGCATGGTAATGTGCTTAGGCTATAAAACTAGTCTTCACATGATAGACATCCAATATCAATGTAGTAAAAACTTTCACACCAAGTGCATTGCATATGATGAGAAGTTGGATGCCTCATAATTATTTTGAGATATGAGGATAGTGATATTAGAGTCATGCTGGTGGAGTTATTATGAAATTGAGAAATACTTGTGTTAAGGTTGGTGATTCCCGTAGCATGTACGTATGGTGAATCGCTATGTGACGAAGTTAGAGCATGAGCTATTTGTAAAGTGTCAACCTTTGTGTGGAGGTCGGGGGCGCGCGATGGTTAACTCCTACCAACCTCCCCCCTAGGGGCATGCGTTGATTGCTTTGTTTTGATGACTCGTAGATTTTTTCAATAAGTATATGAGTTCTTTATGACTAATGTTGAGTCCATGGATTATATGCACTCTCAGCCTTCCACCATTGCTAGCCTCTCTTGTACCGCGCAACTTTCGCCGGTACCATACACCCACCATTTATATTCCTTAAAACAGCCACCATACCTACCTATCATGGCATTTCCGTAGCCATTCCGAGATATATTGCCATGCAACTTTCCACCGTTCCGTTCATATGACACGCTTCATATTGTCATATTGCCATGCATGATCATGTAGTTGACATCGTATTTGTGGCAAAGCCACCATGCATAATTTTTCATACATGTCACTCTTGATTCATTGCACATCCCGGTACACCACCGGAGGCATTTATATAAAGTCATACTTTGTTCTAGTATCGAGTTGTAATATTGAGTTGTAATGAAAGTGTGATGATCATTATTATTAGAGCATTGTCCCATGTGAGGAAAGGCTAAATCAATAAAGCCCCTCCAGAAAAAAGAAAAAAAAGGAAAGGCCAAAGAAAAAAAGAAAGGCCCGAAAAAAGAAAAAAAAAGAAAAAAGGGAAAAGAAAAGAAAAAGGGACAATTGCTACTATCTTTTTCCACACTTGTGCTTCAAAGTAGCACCATGTTCTTCATGATAGAGAGTATCATGTTTAGTCACTTTCATATACTAGTGGGAATTTTTGTTATTGAACTTGGCTTGTATATTCCAACGATGGGCTTCCTTAAATGTCCTAGGTCTTCATGAGCAAGCAAGTTGGATGCACACCCACTAGTTTCTTTTGTTGAGATTTCACACATTTTTAGCTCTAGTGCATCTGTTGCATGGCAATCCCTACTCACTCACATTGATATCTTTTGATGGGCATCTCCATAGCCCGTTGATACACCTAGTTGATGTGAGACTATCTCCCTCCTCTTTGTCTTCTCCACAACCACCTCTCTATTCCACCCATAGTGCTATATCCATGGCTCACGCTCATGTATTGCGTGGAAGTTGAAAGGTTTTAAAGAATAGAGTACGAAAACAAGTGCTTGGCTGAAACCGGGGTTGTGCATGATATGAATATTTTGTGTGATAAAGAGGGCGCATAGCCAGACTATATGATTTTGTAGGGATAACTTTCTTTAGCCATAGTATTTTGAGAAGACATGATTGCTTGTTAGTATGCTTGAAGTATTATTATTTCTTATGTCAATATAGACTTTTGTCTTGAATCTTTCAGATCTGAACATTAATGCCACAATTAAGAGAATTACATTGAAAAACTATGTTGGTTAGCACTCCACATCAAAAATTCTGTTTTTATCATTTACCTACTCGAGGACGAGCAGGAATTAAGCTTGGGGATGATTGATACGTCTCCAACGTATCTATAATTTTTTATTGTTCCATGCTATTATTTATGATGTTTTGGATGTTTAATGGGCTTTGTCATACACTTTTATATTATTTTTGGGACTAACCTACTAACCCAAAGGCCCAGTCCAGATTGCTGTTTTTTGCCTGTTTCAGGGTTTTACAGAAAAGGGATATCAAACGGAGTCCAAACGGAATGAAACCTTCGGGAGAGATATTTTTTGGAGAAAATCACGCACGGGAGACTTGAGAACCACGGAGTAGGGCATACGTGGTGCCCACGAGGGTGGGGGGCGCGCCCCCCTATAGGGCGCACCCCCTGCCTCATGAGCCCCACGTTTGGCCCCCGGTGCCCTCCTTCCTCCTATATATACCTACGTATCCCGAAACCATCAGAACAACAGAGAAAACCCTAGTTCCACCGCTGTAACCTTCTGTTCCCGTGAGATCCCATCTTGGGGCCTCTTCCGGAGCTCCGCCGGAGGAGGGATCTTCCACGGAGTGCTTCTACATCATCATCATCGCCTCACCATGAGTTGTGAGTAGTTTACCACAGACCTTCAGGTCCATAGCTAGTATCTAGATGGCTTCTTCTCTCTCTTTGGATCTCAATACAAAGTTCTCCTCGGTCTTCGAGGAGATCTATTCGATGTAATCTCTTTTTGCGGTGTGTTTGTTGAGATCCAATGAATTGTGGGTTTATGATCAAGAATATCTATGATAAATATTTGGTTCTTCTATGAACTCTTTATGTATGATTATAATATCCTTGCAAGTCTCTTCGAATTATTGGTTTGGTTTGGCCTACTAGATCTATAGTTCTTGCAATGGGAGAAGTGCTTGGCTTTGGGTTCAATCTTGCGGTGTCCTTTCCCAGTGACAGTAGGGGCAGCAAGGAACGTATTGTATTGTTGCCATCGAGGATAAAAAGATGGGGTTTATATCACTAAGTTTGTGTTTATCCCTCTACATCATGTCATCTTTCTTAAGGCGTTACTCTGTTCTTATGAACTCAATACACTAGATGCATGCTGGATAGCGGTCGATGTGTGGAGTAATAGTAGTAGATGCAGAATCGTTTCGGTCTACTTGTCTCAGATGTGATGCCTATATACAATGATCATGCCTAGATAGTCTCATAATTATTCGCCTTTCTATCAATTGCTCGACAGAAACTTGTTTACCCGCCGGAGAATATCGCTATCATGAGAGAAGCCACTAGAGAACACTATGGCCTCCTGCCTTTCTATTAATCTGCATCTACTTTACTTTTCCGCTTTTACTTTCTGTTCTTATAACCAAAAATACCAAAAATATCAAACTATCATCTCTATCAGATCTCACTTTCGTAAGTGACAGTAATGGGATTGACAACCCCTTATCGCATTGGCTGCAAAGTTCTTATTTGTTTGTGCAGGTGCGAGGGACTCATGCGTGGTCTCCTACTGGATTGATACATTGGTTCTCAAAAACTGAGGGAAATACTTACGCTACTGTGCTGCATCACCCTTTCCTCTTCGAGGGAATACAATACAAGCTCGAGAAGTAGCAGCGCCCCTTCCTTATTTGGAGTGCAGGAGAAAGGAAGGAGGAGGTGGCGCCCCCTTTCCTTTCTCTCATGAGGAGGGAAAGGCAAGAGGGGTACCCCTCCCCTTTCCTTTCCCTAGGGCCAGCCATCCATGGGATAGGGCGCACCCATCCCTTTGTCGTGGTTATCTCACGGGTGGGTTCGTGAGACGACAGATGCCACGGGGTGGCTTGAGGTGAGGGCTAGGCTGCAGTGGAGATCCGGGGACGAGATTAGGCAAACAACACGCGGTGGTTTACCCAGGTCCGGGGCCCTCATGGGGAGGTAATACCCCTACTGCTGCATGTTTGATGATATAAGCAGTGTATATGTAGTCGTACAAAGTTTCTCCTGGAGCTGTATTATGGAATGCAGCTATGGGCATCTGGCCTCATGTACACATACGTGTGGGTGTGGCGTGATAGCCTGGGAAGTGTGAGGCATGGGAGCTCTTGGCCCTAGTGGCCGTATGAGTGAATGAGAGAGTGAATGGAATGGTGGTGGATGGATTAGTGCCCTTATGTATGAGTAGCGGGCATGGGTGTGTGTGGCGTGAGATGTAAGCTACAGTGAGTAGCTTACTTCTCAAGCTGTGTGTAGTTTGTGAGCTAGGCTATGTTTGTCCGTGAGGCATTTTATAAATCAATGCCCAGGGGACAAGGTACACTGTAGATGATGTCACGTGTGACGAGTAAATGGCGTATGCTTTATCATCAACAGTGGTCGCGGTATGGCCGTCTTGTCGGTGTCGGGTCGATGCAACAATTGAATTCGCATAGTTGGCCGGCTGGAGCAGCCAGACGAGGGGCCGGGCGGGCAGTCGGGATGGCGAGCCGGTCGGGATGTCTGGGCAGTCGGACCGGGGCGCTGGTCATCCCGATGTTTTGAAGCGTCGTTCACCGTCTTGGGCCTACCCGGGGGTCATCCCTCGGGCACCTTTAGTGGGCTGGTCTGTCCCCTCCTTTGGCCCATAAGGCCCATACACTTGCCGGGGGTGCCCGAAACCCTTTCCGGTGACCCGATGAGTACCCGGTGCATTCCGAAACTATTCCGGTGTCTGAATACCATTGTCCTAAATATCAATCTATACCTCTCGACAATTTTGAGACTCCTCGTCATGTCTGTGATCTCACCCGGGACTCTGAACAAAATTCGGTCACCAAATCATATAACACTATATCGTCAACGAACGTTAAGTGTACGGACCCTACGGGTTCGAGAACTATGTAGACATGACCGATACACCTCTCCGGTCAATAACCAATAGCGGAACCTAGATGCCCATATTGGTTCCTTCATAATCTATGAAGATCTTTATCAGTCGAACCGTTATGACAACATATGTAATTCCCTTTGTCCATCGGTATGTTACTTGCCCGAGATTCGATCGTCGATATCTCTATACCTAGTTCAATCTTGTTACCGGCAAGTCTCTTTACTCGTTCCGTAATACATCATCTCGTAACTAACTCATTAGTCATTAGCCATATGCTTGCAAGGCTTATTATGATGCGTATTACCGAGAGGGCCCAGAGATACCTCTTTGATACTCGGAGTGGCAAATCTCAATCTCGATCCATGCCAACTCAACAAACACCATCGGAGATACCTGCAGGGCATCTTTATGATCACCCAGTTACATTGTGACTTTTAATACCACACAAGGTATTCCTCCGTTATCTGAGAGTTGCATGATCTCATGGTTGAAGGAACATGTATTTGACGTACAAGAAAGCAGTAGCAATAAACTGAACGTTCAAATGCTAAGCTAACGGATGGGTCTTGTCCATCACATTATTCTCCCAATGATGTGATACCGTTATCAAATGACAACTCATGTCTATGGTTTGGAAACGTTAACCATCTTTTATCAACGAGCTAGTCTAGTAGAGGCTCACTAGGGACACTGTATTTGTTTATGTATCCACACATGTATTTAAGTTTCCGGTCAATACAATTCTACCATGAATAATAAACCTTTGTCATGATTAAGGAAATATAATAATAACTATTTTATTATTGCCTCTAGGGCATATTTCCATCAATGGCGTGCCAAAATTGGCCTTGCTGTCGTAGGGCTCCAACACCACCAATATGGCGCGAGTGAATTTTTTTACTCGTGGCATTGCCAGCAGTATTTTTGGAATTAATGGCATGCCATGTGTCCAATGTCAGTAGTACGTTCATGTCAGCATTGGCGTTCCATGTTTGCCAATGCTAGCAATTTGATTTTTCGCTAATAAAAACTTATATGGAGCAATTTAAACCTAGCCCATATACGCACCAACGTAAACTACATAGTTCACAAACTCCACAAACAGTACTAGTAGTTCAGTTTTACAAAAGTGAATCTTCAACCAAACTACCTACATCACATCTCTCTTTGAAGGATTAAATTCATGTGGTGTAGCTTATTCCTATTTCTCCCCCTCTGATGTCGCTTGAAGCTACGTCGGTATTTCCCCAAAGAGGAAGGGATGATGCAGCACAACTACGGTAGGTATTTCCCTTAGTGATGAGACCAAGGTTATCGAACCAGTAGAAGAACCACGCAACACTATGTAAACGGTACTTGCACACAAATAACAAATACTTGCAACTTGACGTGTAATAGGGGTTGTCAATCCCTCCCGGGTAGTAGATTCGTAAATAGATAGGATTTATAGATGCAAATGGAAGAACGCCAAATAAAATGCAGCGAGGTATTTTTGTGTTTTTGATAATAAAGATCTGAAAATAAAAGTTGCAAATAGAGGAAAGAGCAAATGGCAATATAGATCTGAAAGTATATGATAGGAAAATAGATCCGGGGGCCGTAGATTTCACTAGTGGCTTCTCTCAAAAAATAGCAACGGTGGGTAGACAAATTATTGTTGGGCAATAGATAGAAAAGAAAATAATTATGACAATATCCAGCACAATGATCATGTATGTAGGCATCATGTCCAAGATTTGTAGACCGACTCCTGCCTGCATCTACTACTATTACTCCACACATCGACTGTTATCCAACATGAATCTAGTGTATTAAGTTCATGGAAAACAGAGTTATGCAATAAGAATGATGACATGGTGTAGACCAGATCTATTCATGTAGGAATAGACCTCATATTTTTATCCTTAATAGCAACGATACATGCATGCCTTGCTTCCCCTTCTGTCACTGGGAAAGGACACCGCAAGATCGAACCCATTACAAAGCACCTCTTCCTATTGCAAGATAAATAGATCAAGTTGGCCAAAGAAAACCCAAATATCGGAGAAGAAATACAAGGCTATAATAATCAACAATGGATATTAAATCAAGGCAAATATGATCATAAACTCGCAACTCATCGGATCCCAACAAACACACCGCAAAAAGTCATTACATCAAATAGATCTCCAAGAGACCATTGTATTGAGATACAAAGAGAGAAGAAGCCATCTAGCTACTGCCTACGGACCCGTAGGTTTGTGGTAAACTACTCACGCATCATTGGAGAGGCACCAATGAGGATGATGAACCCCTCCATGATCGTGTTCCCCTCCGGCGGAGTGCCGAAAAAGGGCTCTAGATTGGATCTCGTGGTTCTAGAATTGCGGCCACTGGAACAAAATTTCTTCGACACCCCTAGGGTTTATGGAATATTGGGGTATTTATAGAGCAAAGATGCGGTGCAGGAGGCCACCGAGGTGGGCACAACCCACCTAGGCGCGCCATGAGGCCCAGGCGAGCCCTGGTGGGTTGTGCTCCCATCAGAGCCCCCCTTTGGTACTTCTTTAGCCCATCCCGTGTCTTCTGGCCCAGAAAAAATCTCCAAATTGTTTTGCTGCATTTGGACTCCGTTTGGTCTTGATTTTCTGCGATGTAAAAAGAAAGCAAAAAACAGCAACTGGCACTAGGCACTATGTCAATAGGTTAGTCCCAAAAATGAGGGATCCGGCGGAAGTTGTTCTGCTGGGGAAACTTCCCTCCGGGAGGGGGAAATTGAAACCATCGTCATCACCATCAATCCTCTCATCAAGGGAGGGTCAATCCTCATCAACATCTTCACCAGAACCATCTCCTCTCAAACCCTAGTTCATCTCTTGTATTCAATCTTTGCCTCAAAACCTCAGATTGGTACCTGTGGGTTGCTAGTAGTGTTGATTACTCCTTGTAGTTGATGCTAGTTGGTTTATTCAATGGAAGATCATATGTTCAGATCCTTAATGCTATTAAAGACCCCTCTTATTATGAACATGAATATGCTTTATGAGTAGTTACGTTTGTTCCTGAGGACATGGGAGAAGTCTTGTTAGAAGTAATCATGTGAATTTGGTATTCGTTCGATATTTTGGTGACGTGTATGTTGTCTCTCCTCTAGTGGTGTTATGTGAACGTCGACTACATGACACTTCACCATTATTTGGGCCTAGAGGAAGGCATTGGGAAGTAATAAGTAGATGATGGGTTGCTAGAGTGACAAAAGCTTAAACCCTAGATTATGCATTGTTTCGTAAGGGGCTGATTTGGATTCGCGTGTTTCATGCTATGGTTAGATGTATCTTACTTCTTCTTTCATAGTTGCGGATGCTTTCGAGAGGGGTTAATCATAAGTGGGAGTCTTGTCCAAATAAGGACAACACCCAAGCATCGGTCCACCGACATATCAAATTATCAAAGTAACGAATGCGAATCATAAGAGCATGTTGAAAACTAACTTGACAATAATTCACATGTGTCCTCGGGAGCACTTTGCTTCATATAAGAGTTCATCCAGGCTTATCCTTTGCTACAAAAAGGATTGGGCCACCTTGCTGCACCTTTGTTACACTTGTTACCCGTTATGAATTATCTTATCACAAAACTGTTTATTACCGATAATTTCAGTGCATGCAGAGAATACCTTGCTGAAAACCATTTGTCATTTCCTTCTGCTCCTCGTTGGGTTCGACACTCTTACTTATCGAAAGGACTACGATAGATCCCCTATACTTGTGGGTCATCAGCTGTTAACTGTTCTACTCCTAAATCTAGTGAAGTACTCCTAAATTCATTATTCAGTGAAGTACTCATGTGGAGAATCTTTTATGTGCTAGATTAAATGATTAACTGAAATATCTTGTGAAGTACTCCTAAATTCAGTAATATTCGGTGAAGTACTCCTAAATGGCATTGATAATTACTAATACAGAAATTATTTTCCTTGGGATTTGCAAAGATGAGAATACACATAGAATGGCCTAATAATTGATTTTACAAAAACGATGCAAGGAAAAATGTTCATCAGAAGGGTATGAACTTAGAAGCATCTAGAAACATGATTCACCAAATTTGGTGATCAGATGAATCTGCTAGGAACTTTTGGAGCATCTAGGAATTTGAGTCAACAAATTTGTATTTCAATTTTCCTACGAATTTATAAGCTCACCAAACAAGGATTAAAGGAAATAGCCATGACATGATTTCATCTCAAGCTCTACCATTGAACCCTAGCTAATTGAGAGTGAAGCAAACAAATGGAGAGGCAGATGCTCAACAAAGATTGCTCTGCTATGCATCTTTGACCGCCTACGTCTCCATCACCGAAACCCTAACATTTTGGTGAAATAAATGAATCATAGAAAATGGCCAGCAATGGGAGCGAGAGGGGAGGTGTAGACGTATGGTAGCGAGAGGGGGAGGTCTTGCCTCTACCGGAAATGATCGGAATCATCAGCAGAAGGTGTCGGTCGACGACGGTGTCGGCGAGAAGCAAAGAGGACCGAGAGAGAGTGTCAAGTTTAATTGAGTAAGAGAGAGTGTCGAGTGGGGCGACGGTCCCGTGACCCGGTCGCGTGAGAAATGTTGCGCCAAGCCCAATAGGGCGGGAAATATAATTAAAATCATATATATA
>LR738715.1:656378920-656423649 GCA_902687465.1 Secale cereale | reverse complement strand
AACAGTAAAAAGACTCAAAATAATAAAAGAGTTTAAAACAATAAAAATATAGAAAATTATAAAAATATCAAATTTATATGAGATTCAAATAATAAAAGACTTTAGAATGATAAAAGTACTCCGAATAATAAAATTTCAAAATTATAGAGATTCAAATTATGAAAATACTCAAAATAATAAATAAAAAACTCAAAATGATAAATGATTCAAAATTATGAAAGACTTTAAAAGACTCAGAATTATTTTAAAAAACTCAAAATATAAAGATGCAAAAGTATAAAAGACTCAAAATTATAAAGATTCAAGATAATAAAAAAATCAAAACTATAAAAAGACTCAAATTTGTGGCGTATTATAAATTGCTAGCACTAAACAACTTATCTACGACATGGACAGAAATACAACACCAACATTTGCTTGTTCCTGGTTGGTACAGATGGGCCCACAAATTTGTGGCGCTTTAGAAAAATCAATGCCAACACTAGCTTTGTAAAGTTGACGTACCAAATATGCCAACGCCAACACTATTCAAAAAAAGTGCAGGCATTGGTAGGAAATGGCACACCACCAACAAAAGTTATGGCTAGCCATTTCTCCACTAGTGATGAGGAAAGGAGGACACATAGGAATATTAGAGACATGCATACAATGGAAAAAGCTGTGGGCACGTCCAAGGCAAAGAATCTAGAGATAATCCCATGTACATGATTACAAAACTCTTCTTCCTTTGATAAGGAAAAAAAATCTAATGTTGTTTTATGTATTGTTCTAGAAATTGCTCATGGAAGGTTAGTAGAGATTGCTAGTCGTCTTGGTTTTAAATTAGGAGGAAATGAGGGAGATATAGTTAATAATGCAAATCTTTTAAAAAATAGAAGCATATAGACTCTGGTTGTAATGCTAGTATTAATAAACACGAGCTAAGTAGTGTTATTAATAATAATATTTTAGAGGGGTTTAGTACCAAAGAAATAGAAGATTTGTTAACTGATGATCAGGGTAAAGAACAAGACAATAAGGATTCGGAGTTGGATATTGTTACTAGGAGCATTGCTGGACTGTGTATTCCTTTGTAGATAAAGAAAGACAATAGATAACTTTATAAAGGAGTTGTTTAGGGAAATTTAGAAGTAGAAGAAAAGATACTAAGAAAGGAATACAAATTTTATGATGGCTGGTTTGTTTTCGAATGTCAGGGGACTTGGTGACCCTGAGAAAGTTTCTTTTATTAAGAATGCAATTATACAATTTAAACTCAGATTTGTTGGTATTCAGGAAACTAGAAAATCTTGTTTTACTCCGCCCTAGTTAGAAAACATTTGTGGTAATAAATCTTTTTCCTGGTGTTTTGTTCTTGCTATTGGATATATAGTCAGCGTGGCTTTTATGTGGTGTTAATATTGACTTTTACGATACTATAGATTCTAAAAAGGACTTCATCATATAGATTAAAAATAATGGGGATACTATGAACATTGTAAATGTCTATGGGTCTAATGACCCACAAGTATAGGAGATCAATTTGAAGGAAATATGCCCTAGAAGCAATAATAAAGTTCTTATTTATATTTCCTTATACATCATGATAAATGTCTTTTATTCATGCTAGAATTGTATTAACCGGAAACTTGATACATGTGTGAATACATAGACGAAACAGAGTGTCCCTAGTATGCCTCTACTAGACTAGCTCGTTAATCAAAGATGGTTAAGTTTCCTAATCATAGACATGAGTTGTCATTTGATTAACGGGATCACATCATTAGGAGAATGATGTGATGGACAAGACCCATCCGTTAGCTTAGCAATATGATCATTTAGTTTTTCTGCTATTGCTTTCTTCATGACTTATACATGTTCCTATGACTATGAGATTATGCAACTCATGAATACCGGAGGAATACCTTGTGTGCTATCAAACGTCACAACATAATTGGGTGATTATAAAGATGCTCTACAGGTGTCTCCGAAAGTGTTTGTGGTGTTGGCATAGATCGAGAATAGGATTTGTCACTCCGAGTGTCGGAGAGGTATCTCTGGACCCTCTCTGTAATACACATCATAATAAGCCTTGCAAGCAAACTACTAATGAGTTAGTCACAAGATGATGCATTACGGAACGAGTAAAGAGACTTGCCGGTGATGAAATTGAACTAGGTCTGATGATACCGACGATCGAATCTCGGGCAAGTAACTTACCGATGACAACAGGAACGATGTATGTTCTTATGCGGTTTGACCGATAAAGATCATCGTAGAATATGTGGGAACCAATATGAGCATCCACGTTCCACTATTGGTTTATTGACCGGAGATGAGTCTCGGTCATGTCTACATAGTTCTCGAACCCGTAGGGTCCGCACGCTTAACGTTCGATGATGATCGGCATTATGAGTTTATGTGTTTTCTTGCACCGAAAGTAGTTCGAAGTCCCGGATGTGATCATGGACATGATGAGGAGTCTCGAAATGGTCGAGACATAAAGATTGATGTATTGGAAGGTTATATTCGGACACCGGAAGGGTTCCGGGGGTCACCGGATAAAAACCAGAGTACCGGGAGGTTACCTGAACCCCCCGGGGAGTGTATGGTGATGACCCACAACCGTAAGGGATCTATTGCAGCGTTTTTGATAAGTAAGAGTGTCGAACCCAACGAGGAGCAGAAGGTATTGATAAGTGATTCTGATCAAGGAATAACTGCAAGCACTGAAAGATAACTTTTTAGGGGTTTTCTTGATATAAGCAACAGGAAAGTAAAAGCGAGCAAAGTAAAAGGCACTGGAGAGTAACAAGTGGCCCAATCCTTTCTGAGCAAAGGAGAGGCCTAGCAACTAAACTTATAAAGGCTAAAGTGTTCTTGAGGACACACGGAAGAGGTAGTCATGTGCTTTCGCCATATTCCGTATCGGTACTATGTGATGTGTTGATAAGTGTTGAGTGGGTGGATCTATGCCAGTACACCCTCTAGACTAAGATGAGTGCACTCTTATGATTAAACACCTTGCAAGCATCCGCAAATACAAGATAGTATTTAAGGCAAAAGCCTAACCATAGCAATACGATCGATGATCCATTGTTCCCTTGTGCAAAAGCGTGCGAACTGGGGTTCAGGTTTCTGTCACTCCGGCAACCCACCGTAAGCATTCTTTGTACACAATGTATTCCCCTAGGTCCTTAATAAGGCGAAGTGTTGAGTGTTAGACTCACACAACACCACTAGGAAAATAACAACACAACTTAAGTATCAAACAACACATATTACTTCAACATCATATGACTACTAACAACAAGACTTCTCCCATGTCCTCAAGAACTAAAGTAACTACTCACAAGACATAAAAGAGATCATGATAAGTGGAGATAGATGGATGATAAACAATCTGGACACAATGATATTTCTCCAACAAAACTCAATAACATTCACCACAAAGTGGTAATCAACACCGATAGAGTAGAGAGGATAGATAGTACGGATTACAACACAAGTTGCAATTGTGAGATGAGATTGGATGAAGATGGAGATGGTGCTGATGTTGGGGGATGATGTTGATGATGATATCAATGATGCCCATGACGATGGTGATGACGATGGCGATGATCTCCCCTTCCGGGAGGTGATCTCCCCGGCGGAATCTGCCCGCCGGAGATGGCTTTTCTTCTCTGTAGGTTTCCGCCACGGAGCGGCGGTGGAACTCCGTAAACTCTCCCCCTTTTAGGGTTTCTGGATGACGAGGAGTATATAGGCCAGAGGGGAGAGCCTGGAGTGGGCCAGGGGCTCCAGGCGCCCTCCCGGCGCGGCCAGGGTGGGGGCCGCGCCAGGTGGCCGCCTGGGCACCCTGTGGCCCCCCTCTGGTTGCTCTTTTGCGTATCTTCGTGATCCTTCTGGAAAATACCCTCCGTCGATTTTCAAGTAATTTGGAGGTATTCTTCTTCAGCAACTCAGCGTCCACTTTTTACCGCTGAATCTTGCGTCTGCTGCTTCAGCACCGGAAAGTTGCAAACTGTGTAAAATAGGCCAAAACAACATAAGAACATCATCGTAATGTGAAATATATCAATGAATAAGGATGAATTACGATATAAAATAGTGATGCATTTTGGACGTATCAACACCCGCAAGCTTAGACCTCGCTTGTCCCCAAGCGAATACTGAGCTCGGTAAACCTGTCCACAAGTTTAGAGAGTGAAGTGTCGATAAATAGAATACGGACAAGAAGCATCACAGTTTCTTCACCAAACTCAAATATCCTCAATAGCAATCTTCAACTAATAAGGCCCTTATAAAAGAGTGGTAACACTTATAATCGAAAGTAGGGCTAAGGAAACTCATCAAATCATGGCAAACATGTCCTTTGGTCAAAGAACAACTAATAGCTTTTACTTTTGCTCTTTCTCTTTGTGTTTTGATGAGATTAATTGAAGCTTTTGAAAGAACATGTTATTAGGCAAGAAGTGAAAGTGTTAACACAAAGGAAGATGTTTGCTTTAGCCGGGCTTGACAAACAACTTACTTATCAAATGATAATGTCAACAAGGATATGATATGACAAATCTTAATGCAACTTTATATGAATGAATCCTCGTCAACATCAAATGTCTGCTCTCTTTAAGAATAGAAGGAAGTAGGAATAACTGACTCAACCTAAAACTAAGAGATAGGCCCTGCTCTAGGGAAGTAGGGAAAACTCATGTGCTATCCTTAAATCAAACAGAATGAAAACAAGTTTTGAGAGGTGCATGATTTGTCAACGAATGCTAATAGATAACTCAATTACTTCTCAAATTGGACAAGTTTCGAGGAACGGCTCCCGCACGGGGACGATCACATCCCCTTAATCTACTTTGTTTATCACTGCCAAAGTTTTTTGATTTCTCATGAACAAAGCGTGAAGGAGGGTTTGTTTGTTGTATTATCTTTTATGAGCCGGGCGCACTCATGCCAGTTCCTCCTTGTATTAGGGGTTTGCAGATTAGACATGCAATCCCGGGGTAAAACTTGTCCAACTTAAAAAGATCATGAATTAACTACTACTTCCTCATGAGCTAAAATAGGGGCACAAAATAGAAGATTTTGAACATTTAAGGATAACACAAAAATTATATACTTTAGGAGGTGGTAGTGGAATACCACGAATAGGAAGGTATGGTGGACTCATATGGAAGGTATTGGTTTAAGGGTATGGATGCACAAGCAGAATTCCGCTTAGTACAGAGTTTAGGCTAGCAAAGGCTTTGAGAGAACAGACAATTGATGATGACTAAGATGCAAAGCAATATAAAGCATAAACATTAAAATAAGCATAACACATCAAGTTGTCTTCCTTGTCAGCATAACACTTCAAGCATAATAACATAAAGGTTTTGGCTATGTCGCTACTTTAAGAAAATCATGCTTGTTGTTATGACCAAACCTATGTTTGCCAAGATTAAATAAAGTTTTCAAAGCCATACCTGATATAAGGTGAATACTCCCCATAAGAATCATCATATAAGGTCGATTGCGTGAAGAGAATACCGAGTGCAGCAAAGGAACCAATAGACTTCTCATTAATATTCTAGACTCCACACTCACGGATACAATCTCTCCACAGAAGGAGTGATAGACCTCAATGCACACACCTATTTCATATAATAACCTCCCTAGACATGATACGACTCTACTTGACTCTAAAAGACAAAAGATAAAGATAAAGATACCGGGCACTCCCCCAAGCTTGGAACAAGCCAAGGGGATGCCATTACCCAAGGAGATTTCACTCCTCATTCTTGTTGACGTTGATCACGTAGTCCTCGGCGAAGTGCTTCCATGGAAGGGGTTCTCCAGTCTCATATGAGAAGTTTGTCTCCTGAATCCTGCATGCAGCACCCATACCCATGCGCATAAACCTTAGTTCATACTCACAGTTCTGGTGATGTAGATCATAAATTTGCCCTTGGAGCTCTTCAATTCTTTCTTCAGATGCGGTGATGCTTTTCCACATCTCCTTCATCTCCTTCAGGAAGTAGGTCCTCAGCTCGTGGATGATGTCAAAGTTAGCTTCAACACCACGCTCGATTATCTTCTTGTACTTGAAGACTTCTTGCTCCACTTCTTCTAGCCTGGCCTGGATGCTCCCCTCCTTGATAGGCCCCTTTAGATCTTCTTGATGGAGGACACCGTCCTCCATCCGAACAACCTGAGGGTGCTTCTTCACCTCAGCGAGGTAAGGGTTGATGACGTTGACGACGAACTTGTCCTTGGGTGTCGGGGATATACCCCGCGGTATGAACCGGCCAGAAATATGACCCGGCCGGTCTTGGCGGTTTATTTGAGACCCGGTTTACATTTGGCAATTCACTGGTAACCCGACGGGCGGATCACGGATGATAAGGCCCAAGGCCAGAAGGCCGGTTCATGTATGGTGGGCTGGTTTATGAAGAAAACACAAGGAATATTCTCTTACAAAGGAAGCAAGACTAGGACTCCTGGTAATAAAGCAATCCTAATCCTACTAGGACTCTACGTGTAACCCGCCCCTTCAACATATATAAGGAGGGGCAGGGCTCCCCAAAGAGAGACAAGTTTTAGAGGAGAAGTTTAGACAAGTTTCTAGGGTTAGACACAAAGAGCCGGTTTACCGGCGACACCACGAGGATCATAATGAGATCTAGCCTCAAACATCAGGTAGGGTTTCTACCGGATGATGTTTCCCGGGGCCCGAAGCTGTCTAAATCCTTGTCTTTTCGCCCCTCGATTCCGCTCAACCCCTCTCAAGCTACTACATAGATGCGCGGCCTCATCACTAAGTCCGTTAATCCAGACATCTGACGTGTTAATTCCATGATAGTTGGCGCCCACCTTGGGGCAGCGCACGGTGGTGTTGAGTTCTTGGAGGGATTCCTTCAGGGATCGAGAAGCTTGTGATGTGCCGGATGAAAAAGAGCAGATGCAGAAGATAACATCGTGAGCAAACAGTCAAAGATGAAGTTTTGCATACGAAATCTGTTGATACGAGGAACAAGTCGTCGAGATCGACGGATTTGGACGTTTCCGTTCAACGCGTCCAAATCTAATCTGGTGTGTCGTATTCCATTGTTAGTGCATGGCGTGGTTTACTAGGCCAGCTGCCAACTTTTCAATGCGCCAAGTCCCAGCTTGCCATGTACGTGGATAGAAGTCGTCAAGTACCATTATTATAAATCGGACCTGGGAACGAGCAGAGCAGTAGCTGAGGATATCAACCATGGACGGACTAGTACTACTACAGAACAGTAGCAACAGTGCTATTTCAATCAATACTCTATTACGTGAAAGGCCAAGTTGATCTAGAGCTCTGAATTTTTTTATTGGCCAAAAGTGCTACATGGGAAACAACCAGATGGATTTAATATCTTGGGTTCAACCGCTGCTCGGTCACACCACGACTTCGAGGGAAATACGGATCAGGGAGAATCGAACCGACAACGACTAGTACTAGTACAACTTGGAAACGGACGGGGAGTCATCCAACGACCAAGACCCGGAGGATGAATCCGGTCTGCCTCTGTTTTTATTGACATCGACAGCTCCTTCGCGCGGACGCCCCCGCTCAACACCTTCGCCCGCCTCCACCGGCTCTGCATCCGCGCGCTCGGGGGGGCGGTGGTCTCGGAGCCGGCCTTGCTTGTTCTAACACAGCCCCGAGTGGCTGCCCCGGTTCACGCCCGACTCCGAGCCGCCATCGCCGGGCTGTTGCTGCACCTGTGAGCCAGGCCGCCCATGCTAAGACAGCTACCGACTTGATCTTAGCAGCTTTAAATCACCATCAAAGCTACCAGCACGGCGTTGACCCGCCGGCGCCTCGTTGACCGCCTGCCTCCGTTGCCGCGAGCTGGTCTGCCGCCTCGCCTTCTGCCGAGAACCGCCCATCCCCGTCGTTTTGCTCGCCTCACCGCAGGATTTCTTGCCAAGGAGCCGCGTTAAGTGTCCGCTGGAGAAAACACCCTAGCCCGAGCCGCCTTAGCAGCGCCGCTTCAGCTATTTCTCCGGGTGACTTGTCTCAACTGTCGCTGTTCAAGCCGTGGCCCTCACTCCAGCCGCCGGCTGCCTTCAAGGCGCCCCCGCCGCTCTCTCCGCTGGCGGGGCCACTGCCTTGGGCGTCGCCTGCTCCGTGCCGCGCCAAGCTATGGATGTTTGTGTGACTTTTCAAGTTACTAAGGATGGAAGTAGTACTCGTTGAGTATTGTTTACATAAAAGACAAGTTGACAGGGACACCCAAGTTCGATGCATTGCTGAGGGGCGTGACTTATTCAAAAAACCAGATGGATGCATGATTACGGCGCTAGAAGGAGGGTCGTTATTTGATCAAATCACTAGGCGGTCACTTTGTCCGAAAGACACATCAGGTGATATTTTTCCTATATATTTTATCAGTATACATTAATTCATCCGACAACAATTACTCTCGCATGTAATATTTTTTATGCAGGATGACCATTAAAAGCGGCAGCCGGATCATCATCAGGGTAGGCCACGGATGCACGTTCAGCTGTGTTGCGCGGCTTCATGAGCATGCGTGTTGCGATTTACATCAACGCGCCGGCCGGCTCATCTATCCGCGCCCACGCGTATTGGTATCCAACACCGTGGCCGATCCCCTCACCAATGAAACATGCGTACGCCACCACTCCTGTGGTCCAGTTTACATTAACACGCCGGTGCCGCACCCGTCCTCATAAACTGGCTCGGCGGATACACATGCGAGTCGTTACCCCCGTTACTGCGTTTACATCAATACGCGGCCGGCTCATCTGTTCTCCAGGCAAATCAGGTGATATCTATCCTATTTATTTTGAATACATATTAATTCGTCCGAGCAAAAATTCCTCGCCCTGCTGTATTTTATATGCAGAAAAATTATTCATTATAAAATAGTATTATACCACGGAGGTGGAGGCACGCCAAACATTGTTCGACACAAGTGATCGTCGTTGTTCCACGGATTCAAGCGCCGGTTTACAACGCCTTGGCCGTCTTTCACGACCGCGTCGTTTTACAATGCCGTGGCCATCTTTCGCGACCACACCGGTTTATAATGCCGCGGCCATCTCTCACGACTGCGCCGGCTCACAACGAGGAAGACAACTAGCCCGTCGGCGCCGGCCGACCCATCTGCTATTCGAGCAAATCAGGTGTTATCCTTCTTATATATTTTATCATTTTATTTCCCCTGAGCACCATTACACTACCCTATTGGTGTTTTCTATATACAGGTAAAATCGTTGTTATACTGCGGATATAAAACACGCACTGGCAACGTTCTAAAATGGTGTTTTCATCTGTGTCGCATTACTTGATGAAACGGACGGCCGGTTCACGCATCCGCACTGGTTTACAACACGGAGGACAACACTCATTCCGCCGGTTTACAACCCCACAGCCGGTTTAACTGTTTGAGCCGCCTCTGATGCTGCGGTCGTCTTACTGTCTGCCCTGCGATCCGGTCTATTCGACATACCGGTTAGGCTAAACAGACACCGATGAGGATCATAAGGTCCAAATTCACTCAGGTGATATCCATCCAAAGTTTATTTCTCTTGATGTATATCATTTTCATCAAGAAAACAAGATGCTTTGAACAAACTATTTTATGCAGAAGGGACCAAGCTAGGGGGCTACGGATCACATATGAATCCTCGACGAAATCTTTTCTGGTCCGGTCTACATAATGTTCTTGTCCTTAGGGATCCACCTTTGATGGCAGATGTAATATTCCTGTCCTTGGTGGGCCAAATCCCTTTGATGGCGATGGCAAAAGAAAAGTTTTTGTCCTTAGGGATCCACCTTTGATGGCAGATGTAATATTCCTGTCCCTTGGTGGGCCAAATCCCTTTGATGGCAAAAGAAATAAACCTGTTCTTGTCCCTAGGGAACCTTCCTTTGATGGCAGACGTAATATTCATGTCCCTTGGTTGATCATTCCCTTTGGTGGCAAAAGAAAATCTGTTCTTGTCCCTAGGGTACTTCCTTTGATGGCAGATGTAATATTCCTGTCCCTTGGAAGCCGTATACCCTTTGATGGCAAAAGAAAATCTGTTCTTGTCCCTAGGGTACTTCCTTTGATGGCAGATGTAATATTCATGTCCCTTGGAAGCCGTATACCCTTTGATGCCAAAAGAAAATTTCTTGTCCCTAGGAGTACATCCTTTGATGGCAGATGCAATATTTCCTGTCCCTTGGAGCACATCCTTTGATGGCAAAAGAGTACATCCTTTGATGGCAAAGTTCTTGTCCCTAGGAGTACTCTTAGTCATAGACCTTTGGGACGTACTCTTTGATTGGCACATAGGGAGCCTGGCAGCTCGTAAAAAGCCTTGACTACATGGTTTTATTTGCAAAACTTGCATTTCTGGTGTTTATGTTTTTATGGTTCTTTAATCAGGAATGGGACAACTCCAGAGTTGACCATATATCTTAAAAAGTCTGGGTTATAAAACACCAGCAAGAGTTAACCCGGTGTTCATCATAACCCGGAACAGTCATCAGGCAGAAACAAAGTAAGAAGCCAAGCATGATCTAAACCGGCAGCTTCTATAAGACCCGGGATTATTATTGGGTCTATCAAAAGACTCCCTTCAAAAAGGCAAAAATTCACCGGATTAAGAATATCAAGCATACTTGATCGCAGAAACAGATAATGACCGGTGCTTATTAAACCGGCCTGGCTTTTGACTATAAGTCGCCAATATATGATGGTAAATAATGACCGGTGTTTATTCAACCCGGCCTGATTGTGATCAAACATCACTGGAACCGGTTTTCAAACCGGATTATATTCTTCAAATCTTTAAATAGCCAACACGGCTGGATTTTTACTATGGTTATCAATATTATGATTGAGGTTTTCAAAGTCGCTTTAAGCGCAATGGATATTATTTCATCGATGTAGGTGATTTATTCTACAAAGGAATAGTCCCGAGTCGCTGCAGGCTTACGACCTGGCACTTGGGGGCTACATCATTCAAATTAAGATTACATCAAATACACAAGTATCATGTTGCTGCAAGCATGCACCATGACACTTGGGGGCTAATGCAAAGTCATTTTTTGCTCACTTTATTGAAGACCCGACTCATCACATTATAATGAGCCGGCCCTTGGGGGCTACCAATCGCTCCTGTCAACAATTCAAGGTACACAAGTATTAATCCATTATATTGAAGGGTCCACTGCTCAGTTGGTAAAGCACAAAGCTCTTAACCTTGTGGACGTGGGTTCAAATCCCACGATGGAAGTTACATTATATAATTTTCAATAATTATATCTACAAAGTCCCTGCTCATTATTGCATAATAACCCGGCACTTGGGGGCTACACGTTGATGTTCAAGTTTAGATGATCATATTTTCAAAGTCCCTGCTCATTATTGCATAATGACCCGGCACTTGGGAGCTACATAATATGGAATATTCAGTTTCATAGTGATTGGGATGAACAATCCAGATTTCTTCAAGATTATACAATGCTATTTTCAAAGAAGTATATACAAAGTCCCTGCTCATTATTACATAATGACCCGACACTTGGGGGCTACAGGTAATATGCATATAAAGGAGGAACATCTTCAAATTCTCAGTGTTGGATAAGTTCGGAAGATTAATTGTGTGACCCGGCGTTGGCAACAATCATAACCCGGTGTCCATAAACACACATGACCCGGGATCATCAGTTTTTATAACCCGACAATTTTTTGCAATCATAAACCGGCAAGTTCTACATATTCAAGCTGGCTTAGATATCAATTGAATATTTGAAGACCAATATTTTTGTCAAGTCAGAGCATGGAAGGCCGATTCAAATGGATTCTTGATTTACAATATTTCTGATGCAAGCAAGTTGATTATGAAGCTGGTCTATTGACCCGGATTTTCTAGAAGAAGGAAAGACAAAGACTTAAGGATGGTCAGATGCCGGATTACAAGAAATTCTTAACCCGGAGCACAACCTATCAGATTCGCTATTGTGTTTATTTTGCAGCATAAGTTTACCATGGATAAATCCAAGCTAAACTTGGGGGCTAATGTCGGGGATATACCCCGTGGTATGAACCGGCCAGAAATATGACCCGGCCGGTCTTGGCGGTTTATTTGAGACCCGGTTTACATTTGGCAATTCACTGGTAACCCGGCGGGCGGATCACGGATGATAAGGCCCAAGGCCAGAAGGCCGATTCATGTATGGTGGGCCGGTTTATGAAGAAAGCACAAGGAATATTCTCTTACAAAGGAAGCAAGACTAGGACTCCTGGTAATAAAGCAATCCTAATCCTACTAGGACTCTACGTGTAACCCGCCCCTTCAACATATATAAGGAGGGGCAGGGCTCCCCAAAGAGAGACAAGTTTTAGAGGAGAAGTTTAGACAAGTTTCTAGGGTTAGACACAAAGAGCCGGTTTACCGGCGACACCACGAGGATCATAATGAGATCTAGCCTCAAACATCACGTAGAGTTATTACCGGATGATGTTTCCCGGGGCCCGAAGCTGTCTAAATCCTTGTCTTTGCGCCCCTCGATTCCGCTCAACCCCTCTCAAGCTACTACATAGATGCGCGGCCTCACCACTAAGTCTGTTAATCCGGACATCTGACGTGTTAATTCCATGACATTGGGGGAACTTGGGGAAGCCATGGCACCTAGGTCTAGCTAAAAGATTTCCTTTTCTTATTCTGCTTCTGCTGGTGTCTGAAACAGGGCTGCAACATGTTCTTCGTGAGTTGTTGTGTATATCATATTCACATCAACATTGACAGGGTCTCCTGCTATGTAATTCTTAAGTCTTTTCCCATTCACAACTTGAGGTTTGGTGCCTTCAAAATTGTTAATCTTGATTGCACCAGACCGATAGACTTCTTCAATATGAAATGGCCCTTCCCACCTGGAAAGTAGTTTGCCTGGAGAAAACCTGAAACGTGATCTAAACAACAAAACTTTATCACCAACATTAAATTCACGTTTCAGAATCCTCCTATCATGCCACTTCTTTACCTTTTCCTTGAACATTTTAGCACTCTCGTAAGCTTCACTTCTCCACTCATCTTGAGAAGTCAAGTTCATGAGACGCTTCTCACCAGCTAACTTTGGGTCAGCATTAAGCTCTCTAACAGCCCAGAAAGCTTTGTGCTCTAATTCTAATGGCAAATGGCAAGCCTTGCCATAAACCATCTTATAGGGGGACATGCCCATGGGGTTTTTGTAAGCAGTTCTATACGCCCACAAAGCATTTCCTAACTTATTTGACCAGTCCTTTCTATTTCTATTTACTGTCTTCTGTAAGATCAACTTGATCTCTCTATTGGTGAGCTCAACTTGCCCACTAGTTTGAGGATGGTACGGTGAAGCAATTCTATGATTGACATCGTACTTGGCTAAAGCTTTTATAAAAGCTCCATGCGTGAAGTGTGATCCTCCATCAGTCATGAGATACCTAGGTACACCAAACCTAGGGAAAATCACATCTTTAAGCATTTTCAAGGATGTCTTGTGATCAGCACTTTCAGTGGGGATTGCTTCAACCCACTTGGTCACATAATCAACAGCTACTAAAATGTGAGTGTACTTGTGCGAAGAAGGAAAAAGACCCATAAAATCAAAACCCCACCAATCAAAAGATTCAATCACTAGTGAGTAATTCATAGGCATCTCATTCCTTCTACTAATGTTACCAACTCTCTGACATTTATCACAGGCTAAAACATAATTTCTAGCATCCTTAAAGAGAGTAGGCCAATAAAAACCTGATTGAAGAACTTTATGTGCGGTCCTCTCACCGGCATGATGTCCTCCATAGGGACTATCATGACATTGTCTGAGAATGTCCTTCTGCTCATGTTCTAGTATGCATCTTCTCACGATCCCGTCTGGACCTTCTTTGAAAAGATGTGGGTCATCCCAAAAGTAGTGCCTCAAATCATGAAAGAACTTCTTCCTTTGCTGAAATGTTAAACCTGGAGGCAAATACTTCGCAACGATAAAATTAGCATAATCTGCAAACCAAGGATCGGAAAGAGATTGTACTTTTACAACGGCAAGTTGCTCGTCTGGAAAACAGTCGTTGACTGGGATGGGATCATGCGGTATATCTTCCATCCTTGAAAGATTGTCCGCCACCGGATTGTCTTCTCCTTTCCTTTGATGTCCCTTGGATAGGGCATCCTCTCAATTGCTTCGATCTTGGCCTTGTCCACCTCAATTCCCCTTTCGGAAATCTTGTGACCAAGAACAATTCCTTCGTTAACCATGAAGTGGCACTTCTCCCAGTTGAGTACCAGATTTGTCTCCTCACATCTCTGCAAAACTTTATTAAGGTTGTGGAGACAATGGTCAAAGGAAGTTCCATAGACGGAGAAATCGTCCATGAAGACTTCCACAATCTCCTCACAGAAACCATGAAAGATAGCAGACATACACCTTTGAAAAGTAGCAGGGGCATTACATAAACCAAAAGGCATACGCCTGTAAGCATAAGTACCATAGGGACAAGTAAAAGTGGTCTTCTCTTGATCAGCAGTGTTAACATGAATTTGAGAGAAGCCAGAATAACCATCGAGGTAACAAAAGTGGGTATTTTTGGATAACCTTTCAAGCATTTGGTCGATGAACGGCAACGGGTAGTGATCCTTCCTGGTTGCCGTGTTCAGCTTCCTGTAATCAATACACATTCTATATCCAATAATAATTCTCTGAGGTATTAGTTCATTCTTATCATTAGGAACCACAGTTGTACCTCCTTTCTTAGGAACACAATGTACCGGGCTTACCCACTTACTATCAGCTATAGGGTAGATAATACCTGCGGCTAGAAGCTTGAGAATCTCAGTTCTTACAACATCCATCATCTTCGGGTTCAGCCGTCGTTGATGATCAACAACTGGTTTAGCATCGGGCTCAAGGTTGATAGTATGTTGACAAATAGATGGACTAATCCGTTAAGGTCATCAAGGGTATAGCCAATTGCACCTCGGTGTTTACGAAGTACTTCCAATAGTCGCTCTTCTTCATATCCTGAAAGGTTAGAGTTGATAATAACAGGATATACTTTCTTTTCATCTCAATAAGCATACTTGAGCGTATCGGGAAGAGGTTTAAGATCGAACATCGGGTCTTCTTTTGGTTTTGATAAAATTCCCAAAGGTTCAACCGAAAGGTTGTGATTCAGGATAGCAGGTTGTCTCAAGAATATTTCATCTAGTTCATTTCTTTCCTGCATATGCAAATCATTCTCGTGGTCCTCCATATATTGCTGCAAAGGATCATTAGGGGGAATAGCAATAGAAGCAATACTTTCAATAATTTTATCATCACTAGGTAAATCAGTACCACGAGGCTGCTTAGAGAACTTAGAAAAGTTAAATTCATATGGCTCACCATTGAATTCAAGAGAAACTTTACCTTTCTTGCAATCTATTATAGCTCCACAAGTTCTCAGAAAAGGTCTACCAAAAATAATAGGACAAAAATTGTCCCTCACTGAACCAAGTACTAGAAAGTCGGTAGGGTATTTTACCTTTCCACATAAGACTTCAACGTCTCTCACAATTCCGATAGGAGAGATAGTTGCTCTGTTTGCAAGATGAATGGTAACATCAACTTCTTCAAGTTCACAAGGTGAAATCTCACCGATGATCTCTTGATAAAGTGAATAGGGGATATCACTAGCACTCGATCCCAAATCGCATAGCCCATAATAATTGTGATCTCCTATTTTAACAGATACTACTGGAGTACCTGAAATTGGACCTTTATTCTTGGCTGTGACAAGGTTAGTGGAAACAGCACAAAAATTTACATTGGAATCCAAAACATCATTAGTAACAAGGTCCTTAACCAATGCAACTTGAGGATCGACCTTGATCTGGTCCTCAGGCTCATCAATTCTTCTCTCACTTTTATTTATTATGCCTGTCACAAGAGAGTGCTCCCTTATCCTTTCGGGAAAAGAAGGCTTTTCATATATAACTGCACGCAAAATAGGGTCAGCAACATGAATATCAACAGGTAACTCTTTGAAAGGTTCATGATGCTGATCTCTCTTCTTTTTAGAAGAATCAACGTGAGAGGCAAAATCCTTACAGAAATCAATCATTAGATGGGAATCAAGACCAATCTTAGAGCAAAAGGTATTGAAGTAATCAGTTTTCACATAGCTCTCAATATAATCATGCTCATAATTTATAGCGGGTTCAATACCTTTATCGATTTCCCAATCTTCGGTATTCCTCTGGATCCTTTCAATGAGATCCCACCTTTCTTCAACACTCTTCGTCTGAAATACCCCACTAGAGGAGGCATCCAACATCTCCTTATCCTGACGAGAAAGCCTGGCATAAATATTTGTAAGTATAATTTTCTTGGGGAGCTCATGAATAGGACATTTGAGCATTAGGGACTTCAATCTCCCCCAAGCTTGAGCAATGCTTTCTCCGTCACGAGACCTAAAGGTATAGATATAGTTCCTGTCTCGATGAATTTCATGAAGAGGATAAAACTTGGTATAAAAGAGAGACATAAGCTCTTGCCAATCAAGCAAGTGTGAGTTATCGAGAAGCTTATACCAATCTGAAGCTTTATCTATAAGCGATACAGAGAACAATTTCCTCATGACAAACTCCATTGATACACCTGCAAGCTTAAATAATGAACATAGTTGTGACAGATATAGCAAGTGTTCACCGGGATGTCTGTCTCCTGCATAACGATTAGCCAAAACATAATCGATAATACCAGCAGGTATTTTATAGGGCACAATTTCAGTAGGGGGAGGAGCAACCACCACAGATGTGGGGCGTCTTCCCACAAGCAACGATCCAATAGCAAGGTTGTCCATAAGGACAAAGAGCAGCAACAGAAAAATAAAAACAGAAATATAAAAACTTCCTTACCAGCTTCACTTACCAATAGCGCTACACTCCCCGGCAACGGCGCCAGAAAACGGTACTTGATGACCCACAACCGTTAGGGATCTATTGCAGCGTTTTCGATAAGTAAGAGTGTCGAACCCAACGAGGAGCAGAAGGTATTGATAAGTGATTCTGAGCAAGGAATAACTGCAAGCACTAAAAGATAACTTTTTAGGGGTTTTCTTGATATAAGCAGCAGGAAAGTAAAAGCGAGCAAAGTAAAAGGCACTGGAGAGTAACAAGTGGCCCAATCCTTTCTGAGCAAAGGAGAGGCCTAGCAACTGAACTTATAAAGGCTAAAGTGTTCTTGAGGACACACGGGAGAGGTAGTCATGTGCTTTCGCCATATTCCGTATCGGTACTATGTGATGTGTTGATAAGTGTTGAGTGGGTGGATCTATGCCAGTACACCCTCTAGACTAAGATGAGTGCACTCTTATGATTAAACACCTTGCAAGCATCCGCAAATACAAGATAGTATTTAAGGCAAAAGCCTAACCATAGCAATACGATCGATGATCCATTGTTCCCTTGTGCAAAAGCGTGCGAACTGGGGTTCAGGTTTCTGTCACTCCGGCAACCCACCGTAAGCATTCTTTGTACACAATGTATTCCCCTAGGTCCCTAATAAGGCGAAGTGTTGAGTGTTCGACTCACACAACACCACTAGGAAAATAACAACACAACTTAAGTATCAAACAACACAGATTACTTCAACATCATATGACTACTAACAACAAGACTTCTCCCATGTCCTCAAGAACTAAAGTAACTACTCACAAGACATAAAAGAGATCATGATCAGTGGAGATAGATGGATGATAAACAATCTGGACACAATGATATTTCTCCAACAAAACTCAATAACATTCACCACAAAGTGGTAATCAACACCGATAGAGTAGAGAGGATAGATAGTACGGATTACAACACAAGTTGCAATTATGAGATGAGATTGGATGAAGATGGAGATGGTGCTGATGTTGGGGATGATGTTGATGATGATCTCGATGATGCCCGTGACGATGGTGATGACAATGGCGATGATCTCCTCTTCCGGGAGGTGATCTCCCCGGGGGAATCTGCCCGCCGGAGATGGCTTTTCTTCTCTGTAGATTTCCGCCACGGAGTGGCGGCGGAACTCCGTAAACTCTCCCACTTTTAGGGTTTCTGGATGACGAGGAGTATATAGGCCAGAGGGGAGAGCCTGGAGTGGGCCAGGGGCTCCAGGCGCCCTCCCGGCGCGGCCAGGGTGGGGGCCGCGCCAGGTGGCCGCCTAGGCACCCTGTGGCCCCCCTCTGGTTGCTCTTTTGCGTATCTTCGTGATCCTTCTGGAAAATACCCTCCGTCGATTTTCAGGTAATTTGGAGGTATTCTTCTCCAGCAACTCAGCGTCCACTTTTTACCGCTGAATCCTGCGTCTGCTGCTTCGGCACCGGAAAGTTGCAAACTGTGTAAAATAGGCCAAAACAACATAAGAACATCATCGTAATGTGAAACATATCAATGAATAAGGATGAATTACGATATAAAATAGTGATGCATTTTGGACGTATCATATGGGCCTTATTGGGCTTTAGGGGTGAGAGAGAGGGGCTGCCTAGGGCTGGGCTGCGCGCTCCCCAAGCCTAGTCCGAATTGGACTAGGGGGAGGGGCGGCGCCCCCTCCTTCCTTCTCTTTCTCTCCTTCCCTTCCCCCTTCTCCTAATCCTACTAGGAAAGGGGAGTCCTACTCCTAGTGGGAGTAGGACTCCCCCTTGGCGCGCCCCCTCCCTAGGCCGAACGCTTCCTCCCTCTCCATCATTTATATACGTGGGGAGGGCACCCCTTGGAGACACATCAATTGTTCCTAGCCGTGTGCGGTGCCCCCCTCCACAGTTACACACCTCGGTCATATCTTTGCAGTGCTTAGGCGAAGCCCTGCGCCGGTAACTTCATCATCATCATCACCATGCCGTCGTGCTGACGAAACTCTCCCGCGACACTCAACTGGATCAAGAGTTTTTGGGATGTCATCGAGCTGAACATGTGCTGAACGCGGAGGTGCCGTACGTTCGGTGCTTGGATCAGTATGATCGCGAAGACGTTCGACTCCATCAACCGCGTTACTAAACGCTTCCGCTTTCGGTCTACGAGGGTACATGGACACACTCTCCCGCTCATTGCTATGCTTCTCCTAGATAGATCTTGCGTGATCGTAGGATTTTTTTTGAAATACTACGTTCCCCAACAGTGGCATCATGATCCAGGTCTATGCGTAGATGATATGCACGAGTAGAACACAATGAGTTGTGGGCGATAATAGTCATACTACTTACCGACATGTCATACTTTGATTCGACGGTATTGTGAGATGAAGCGGCCTGGATCGACATTACGCGTACGCTAACGCAAGACTGGTTTCACCATTACGAGCACTCGTTGCTTAAAGGTGACCGGCGGGTGTCTGTCTCTCTCACTTTAGTTGAATCGAGTGTGGCCACGCCCGGTACTTGTGAAGGTTAAAACAACACACTTGACGAAAAATTATTGTGGTTTTGTATGCATAGGTAAGAACGGTTCTTGCTAAGCCCATAGCAGCCACGTAAAACTTGCAACAACAAAGCAGAGGACGTCTAACTTGTTTTTGCAGGGCATGTTGTGATGTGATATGGTCAAGACGTGATGAGTTACACGTTATTGTATGAGATGATCATGTTTTGTAACTTATCGGCAACCGACAGGAGCCTTATGGTTGTCTCTTTATTGTATGATTTGCGAAGGCCATGTAATTGCTTTACTTTATCACTATGAGTTAGCGATAGTAGTAGTAGCAATAGTTGGCGAGACGGCCACGACGCTACGATGAAGATCATGGTGTCAAGCCGGTGACGATGCATATCATGACGATGCTTTGGAGATGGAGATCAAAAGCACAAGATGATGATGGCCATATCATGTCACATATTTTGATTGCATGTCATGTTTATCTTATTATGCTTCTTATTTTCCTTAGTACGGCGGTAGCATTATAAGATGATCCCTTACAAAATTTCAAGGTACCAGTGTTCTCCTGGAGTATGCACCGTTGCGAAAGTTTGTCGTGCCGAGACATCACGTGATGATCGGGTGTGATAAGCTCTACGTTCAAATACAACGGGTGTAAGACAGTTTTGCACATGCAAAATACTCGGGTTAAACTTGACGAGCCTAGCATGTACAGACATGGCCTCGGAATACTGGAGACCGAAAGGTCGAGCGTGAATCATATAGTAGATGTGATCAACATAAGACGTTCACCATTGAAAACTACTCCATCTCACGTGATGATCGGACATGGTTTAGTTTATTTGGATCACGTGATCATTTAGATGACTAAAGGGATGTCTATCTAAGTGGGAGTTCTTTAGTAATATGATTAACTGAACTTTAAATTTATCATGAACTTAGTCCTGTTAGTTTTTGCATATATATGTTGTTGTAGATCAATGGCCCGTGCTACCGTTTTCTTGAATTTTAATTCGTTCCTAGAGAAAGCTAAGTTGAAAGATGATGGTAGCAACTACACGGACTGGGTCCGTAACTTGAGGATTATCCTCATTCCTGCACAGAAGAATTATGTCCTGGAAGCACCGCTAGGTGACATGCCTGATGTAGGAGCAACTCTGGACGTTATGAACGTCTGACAAGCTCGTTCTGCTGACTACTCGATAGTTCAGTATGCCATGCTTTACGGCTTAGAATCGGGACTTCAAAGATGTTTTGAACGTCATGGAGCATATGATATGTTCCAAGAGTTGAAGTTAATATTTCAAGAAAATGCCCGAATTGAGAGATATGAAGTCTCCAGTAATTTCTATAGCTGCAAGATGGAGGAGAACAGTTCTATCAGTGAACACTTACTCAGAATGTCTGGGTACTACAATCACATGACTCAACTTGGTTGCAAAGTTGACGAAGATAATGTTATTGATAGAGTTCTTCAATCACTGCCACCAAGCTATAAAGGCTTCGTGATGAAGTATAATATGCAAGGGATGCAAAAGTCAATTCCCGAGCTCTTCGCTATGCTCAAAGCTGCAGAGGTAGAAATCAAAAATGAGCATCAAGTGTTGATGGTTAACAAGACCACTAGTTTCAAGAAAAAGGGCAAGGGAAAGAAGGGGAACTTCAAGAAGAATAGCAAGCCAATTGCTAATCTGGCGGAGAAACCCTAGTCTGGAGCCAAGCCTGAAACTAAGTGCTTCTACTGCAAAGGGACTGGACACCGGAAGCAGAACTGCCCCAAGTATTTTGCGGATAAGAAGGATGGCAAAGTGAACAAAGGTATATTTGATATACATGTTATTGATGTGTACCTTACTAATACTCGTAGTAGCACCTGGGTATTTGATACTGGTTCGGTTGCTAATATTTGTAACTCGAAACATGGGCTATGGATTAAACGAACATTAGCTAAGGACGAGGTGACGATGCGCGTGGGAAATGGTTCCAAAGTCGATGTGATCGCCGTCGGCACGCTACCTCTACATCTACCTTCGGGATTAGTTTTAGACCTAAATAATTGTTATTTGATGCCAGCGTTGAGCATGAACATTATATCTGGATCTTGTTTGTTGCGAGACGGTTATTCATTTAAATCAGAGAATAATGGTTGTTCTATTTATATGAGTAATATCTTATGTTCATGCATCCTTGAAGAGTGGTCTATTCTTGTTGGACTCGATCGTAGTGATACACATATTCATAATATTGAAGCCAACATATGCAAAGTTGATAATGATAGTGCAACTTTGTGGCACTGCCGATTAGGTCATATTGGTATAAAGCGCATGAAGAAACTCCATGCTGATGGACTTTTGGAATCACTTGGTGCTTGCGAACCATGCCTCATGGGCAAGATGACTAAAACTCCGTTGTCCGGAACAATGGAGCAAGCAACTGATTTGTTGGAAATCATACATACTGATGTATGCAGACCGATGAGTGTTGAGGCTCGCGGAGGGTATCGTTATTTTCTGACCTTCACTGATGATTTGAGCAGACATGGGTATATCTACTTGATGAAGCACAAGTCTGAAACATTTGAAAAGTTCAAAGAATTTCAGAGTGAAGTAGAGAATCATCGTAACAAGAAAATAAAGTTTCTACGATCTGATCGCGGAGGCAAATATTTGAGTTACGAGTTTGATCTTCATTTGAAACAATGTGGAATAGTTTCACAGCTCACGCCACTTGGAACACCACAGCGTAATAGTGTGTCTGAATGTTGTAACCGTACTTTATTAGATATGGTGCGATCTATGATGTCTCTTACCGATTTACCACTATCGTTTTGGGGTTATGCTTTAGAGACATTTGCATTCACGTTAAATAGGGCACCATCTAAATCCTTTGAGACGACACCTTATGAACTTTGTGTTGTAGGGTGGAACCCTAGGTGGAGATCTTTCACGAATTGGAGGGGAATCCCCAAGAACAAGATGAACACAAGAGAGGGAAAACACTCAAATTGACTAGACCCAATCACACATATGCTAGATCCAAGAACATGCAAGAGTTCACAATGATTCAAGAACAACAAAAGGAAAGATACAAGGTAACTAGTTCATCCCACTCCTAGAGGAGGTGAGGTCTTGCAATCCACAAGGATTCTTCTCCCTTGGGAGGTCTTACAATCCACAAGGATTCTTCTCCCTTGGGAGGTCTTGATCTCCTAGAGGAGAGGATACAAGGAGCAAAGCTCTCAATGTCTATCAAAATACTTTGCTAAACCTTAGAAAGAAGGTGGGGGTGGTCTATTTATAGTCTAAGCCATGAAGGGGTAAGTGGAGAGGGATACAAGGCCAAAGGCCCGCGGCTGCGCACAGGCAGGACGGTAGTACCGGACCTCGGGCGGTAGTACCGCTTGGGAGCGGTAGTACCGCCTGTAGGCGGTAGTGCCGCATGGGAGCGGTAGTACCGCTTGTAGGCGGTAGTACCGCTCGTTCCGGACTGGACATGCCCTTCTTCGTTTGTGTCGCTCCTTTCCTCCTTCTTCTCGTACGTCTCCATGTGGACTTGGTGGTGCTCCCCGGCTTCATGTAGGTGGTCATCCTTGTACCTAAAGATGCACGATGTTCCGTGGTGAGGTAGTGACCAAGTCCAAATGATATTCATGTAACCCTCGAAGAGGAGCGAGTTCACCTTAAGTCCGGTAGGTTCACTTGGGGCTTGAGGAGCTATGACGGTGTACATGGAGATAGCCGTAGGATGCTCAGCATCATCTCCTCCCCCTTGGAAAGATCCGTCCTCGGATCATTAACCATATCGTCATGTACACGGTAGGCATGGATGAACTTGGAGTTGGACGACTCCAAGATGTCGTCGGAATGGTAGACATGCAAAAAGAGCAAACACAAGGGACACTTGGAAATACAATGGTTAGCAGACGCAAGGTGTCCATCATTTAAGCATGAGTTCGTCCAAAGAAAACGGTAGTGGCAATGAGCATGAATTGTAGCAAAATGAAAGAGCATGGCATACAATGCATTCATGTGATCAAGCTCATTGTGCAAGAAGTTGCAAATGCTACCATTGTGCAATATGATGTCGTAATGGGATTGTGTATCAAAAGCATGAACATGGTAAATGATGCTCAATGTGAGTATGTGATCATGCAATTGATGCTTGGCAATGTGATCAATATGTATGAAGAGTCCATCAAGAAAGATCACAACAAATTTGCTAAGAAAATGCACAAGCTCGTATATCATGGATGACATGGGAATACAAGATGCAACAAGGCAATTATAATGGGAGTCAATCCATGCACAAGATGCAAATTTGTTATGGGAATGATATGTCCAAGGAGCATGGCATATGAGCGCACAATCAATAAATATGAAGGTTTTGGTGCAATGTGCCAAAGGAGTGTTGATATACTCATGCTCAAAGTCATGGCAATAGTGGTAGACCGGTGGTGCATCCATGAAATCCAAGCGTATGTGAGGATGGATCACTAGGAAGGAATGCACCTTGATGAGAATGTCGAAAATGGTGTTGTCGTCGCGCAACGTGTATGCCTTCACATGCCCAAGATGCCTCGTGATGGTACCGCCTTGTGAATCCTTCAAAATGGAAGAAAAAAAGACAAGGGGACATGTCAATGTATGGAAGCATATGATGCGATAACAACCAAAGGCATTAAGCTCAAACAAGCGAGCATGCATCACAAGTAAGGTGTCCGAGTCTCCGAGATCAACAAGTATAGCATGGTTGCACTCACAACAAGTGAATATGAGAGATGCAACTATTGGAGACAAGTGACAATGATCAAGATATATCATGTGAAAAGCATGAACATAGATGTCATCAACCCAAGAAACCAAGTAAGAGTGGAACATGGGTGATGCAACATAGCAAGCAATCATGGCAATCAAGTAGAGTAAGCTAGTAGTGCGAAGATGCAATCTACTAGAGGTAATCATGGGAATCATGGCATGTGTGCAAATAGTGGGCATGAATAATACACATGCCATAACACAATCATGAAAGCAAGATGTGAGCAAAGTCTCATCAATAGCATGGGGCACAATGAAAACATGGCAATAGCAACAAGTATCTCCACCAAGCATGCAAATACACATAGAAGTAGCATAATGGTGAATCATGTGTAAAGGCAAGCAATGGTCACAATTGCATGGCAAATTCATAGCAAGAGGCATAACATGCAAAGTGAACATGATAGAATGGGCATAAGATGACAAGTGGTAAATAGCCCATAGTCGTGTGAGAGCCAAGCAAAATAGATGCGCGTAGAGGTTGCGCGAAGAGAACGGTGGTAAGGATAGTCCACGGGATCCCAAGTCGTCGTTGCTCTCTAGAGCTCGTTTTGTCAACTCATGAGATTGTGAGGTTGACAAGTATTCGTGGGTACCTACACAAAAGAGACACAAACCAAAGAAAGTGTGTGCGTGGTAAATGTACACATCATCCATCATGATGTGTATGTGTATGTGTGAGTTAGCACAAGATAAGCATCGCTCAAAGAAATTTGATGCATGGTATAAGAACATGTCATCCATCATGAATGAATAGTTATTGTGTATAACACGATGATGACACAAATTGAGAATGCAAGTATATGGCACATCAATGTCATTTTCATTCATGGGGGGGCATATTGTGCACACAAGTATGGGGATCATGCAATGGATGGGATGGATCAAAATCTCCTAGTATGTATGAGGAAACTATGGGGGTCTCCTCGTGAGAAATAGTGGGACCATAATATGGAGAAGTTGAACAACATCCAAAACAATGCATGTCCAAAGCTAGGTTGCCATGGCATGGCATATGATGGATATGATGCAAAGGAAGCATCTCAATATCATCACAAGAAAAACAAATGCCAATAACCATAGGCTTGTCATCTATGCCACAAGTACAAATATGATTTACTTTAATGGCATATGCATAGTTACTACGAAGAGATTGTAAATATGACATACGAGTGATCTCATGCATAGCACATGACAAGTCAAGCGGATTATCAAACATGATGTGACCTAAAGAATGATCACAAGAGATCCTATGCAACATGGCATCACAACTAATAGACTCCACATGGCAATCATCAAACTCATCATAAATGGGTAAATCATCGCATGGGGAAATCATACTAGCACGAAGCATGGTAATAGGTGGATCAACATCATGCAAGCAATCAATGTCGACATAGTCCACTAGTGGGACGAGAGCATCACCTTCACCTTTGTTACCTTTCTCATTCCACTCATGTGGTGTAGGTGAGGTGGGAAAGACCAAATGGTGGTCATGATCGTCAGCTTGATGGAACCATGTGGGGGGTGCATCATATTCCACCATGGCCATCGTCTTGTCCAAAGGGAGGACGAAGTCGTCGTGAATCGGCGCATCATCATATATGGGACCTAGCACCAAATGAGAAGAGACAATAGAGGTAGAGGTCAAGTTGTTAGAAATGCGAATGGCCTCACGTGCCCTATCAACTTCCTCACTCTCTCTATGTGGTGGTGGCTCACTCACTCCCTCAAGGTAGGTGCACTCAAACTCACATATGGTGGAGTCACTCATCTCACTCAAGTGGTGGGCGTTGTGGCTCTCCTCACATGGGAATTGGGGCAATTCGTCATATATGGGGCTAGTAGTGAACTCACTCTCACTCTCCATATGGTGGCAAAAGTCACTCAAGTCATCATATGTCGCCGTGGTCGAAGGGAAAATCCCATGCTCAACCATCTCGTCGTCGTCGCCGTGGATGAAGGCCGAAGATGGCTCATCATCACTCTCGCCTCCAAGGATGGAAGTATCATCCGTGCTCGTCACCGTGTCGTGCGCCTCCAAAGCGTGGTCCTCGAATGGCTCCGTAGTCGTAGTCGGTGCCGCACCATCTTGAAAAAGAGTCGAAGTAGACTCGACATCTCCAATGCCACAAAGAGGGATGGCGGTGGAGTCGAACTTGGGAGCATCATCTTGGAGCTCGTTGGGCTTGGACATCGTGGTGGTACTAGCCTCATGCTCGCTATCTTGGAGTTGGTCTTCGATAAATGTGCTTGCGATGGAGAAGTCTTGGCCTTCATGACTTCCTTTTCCGCCTTGAGAGCACCAATGTAGTTGTCGTCGAGGGACTTGTAGTTCTCGATGAAGATAGTCTTGGAGATGTCGTTGTCCAATCCCATCATGAAGTAAAACTTCATCCAAATGGGGTCGTCCACGCTGGCTCGTCGCAAGGCATTCTTCATCTCCTTGAAGTACGCGTCGATGGACTTGGATCCTTGTATGGTGTTCTCCAATTGGTGAAGAAGTTGTTCCGTGTAAGTAGGAGGCACGAACTCTCGCCGCATAGCTCTCTTCGTCTTGGACCAACTCATGTTGTAGCTCTCCGAAGGTGTGTGAAGCCACCATGTCGACGCGCGGTCGTGGAAGTTTCTTGTGGCGCATTTCACTTGATCTTCGGGAGGAACTTGAAGTAGCGTGAGGTAGTCGTCCATCAAGCGCTCCCACTCAAGATACTCCTCGGGGTCTTGAGTCCCATAGAAAGGAATCTTTTGGTCGCTGTCGAGGTCGTAGTAGCTCGTGGAAGTCGTGGACTTGAGCTTGAGAAGCTTCTCTTGAGGTGCGGGTCGGCGAAGATGCCGCAAGTCCAAAGGCGAAGATGCCTTGAAGTCACTTGGCGAAGATGCCAAGGTAGATGGTGAAGTCGTTGAGCGGTTGTTGATGTTGAGCTCGTGACCTTCACGTTCTTGTCATTGATGGTGTCGATGCCGATGTGATCTTGCCGGAGATGAAATGCCTTGCCTATCCATCACAAGACTCGAGCAAATGTGAGTCGGATAAAGGAAAGAACTAGACCAAATGTACCTTTCCAGTGTTGAAGATGGATCAATGATCACTCAATAATGTATCAAGGAAATAGCACAATTGGTACCGGATCTTGTCAATTCTCACACCTACACAAGTAAGGCTTATGGTGGAGCTCGGTGAGGATAGTGGCACAAAAATTTGATGCAAAATGTTAGAAAGAGTCAATAATGTTGAAAGAGATTCACAAATTCGCAAGTGAAACAAGTAGACCGATAGCAAAATGTGGCACACGGAAACACACACACGTATAGATAAATGGGGTCGTGCAACCAAGGAATGAGCACAAAATGTGGAGTCCACGGAAAACGCTCGTGTTGCACAACTCAAGAGAGACGCTAGCACGATTGCTCAATAGGCGGATACGACACTTGTGCACAACCTATAAGATGCAAAATGTATGAACTTTCTATCCCAAGTATGCTATGTGTATGATGTTCCGGTGCTTTTAGCACAAGATGATCCAAGATGGTCAAGTATGATATGATATGATGTGATGCTATGGCTCTTGCTTACAAGCTTCTTTGTCTTTCTCTTTTTGCTTAAAAACTTATTCTTCTTTTCTTTTCTTTTTATTTGTATATGGCCACGATGCACAAACCAAGATAACAATTGTGTATATGCGGGAACAATATTGTGACACAAGGGATGATATGATGATACCAAGATGATATGGTATGTATACAATGGAAGGGCGGATCGATGATTACTAATGTGCACAAGTAACGTTGCTGGCAATACTCAAAGGCTAGTCTCGATAGGCAAGTGACGCAAAATGGGCTAGGGGTTAACAATGCAATTGCAAGGGGAATATACAATGGTGTCGTCGAAGTTACCGTCCGATGATGATGATGAGAGGCGGTGCTCTAGATGTAGACCCGTTCCTAATTAGCCGAAACACCTTAGGAAACGGAAAAACCACAACTCAAAATCTCAAGGACAAATGTCAAATGGTGGTAGCGGACAAGCGGTGGTGGTTGTGTATGAAGGGCTATACACATTGTCGGAGTTGAAGTCACGGTCCCTAAGTAGCCGAAACACCTTAGGAGACACTAGCCACAACTCAAACAAGCTCAACAAAAATGGGTTAAGTTGGGTTGGCGGAAATGTATAGTGGGCAATGGGTATGCGGAAGTGGCGGTGGTGGTTGATGAAGAAGCAATTGTCCCTAAGTAGCCTAAACACCTTAGGAGACTCAAATCACTACTCAAGCAACCACAAATGCTATGGGAAACAAAATGGTTAGGTTGCGGAAGTCGGTGGTGGTATAGCGGATGATGTGGTGGGAGCCCTAGGAAGAGATGTCAAAATTCACAAAATATGTTGGAGTGAAATGATGATGGTAGTATTTTTGTATTATGGGGGATGTCAAGAGCTTCAAAACGAGCTCAAGAACGTCAAAATCGGACTCCGGATGAATTAGTTATGGTCAAAACGGTGAAACTCAGAAGGCTGAAAATGTGCGGGGCGGTAGTACCGCTTTGGTTGAGCGAAACTAAAAAATTAGTACCGCTTGTAGGGCGGTAGTACCGCTTGGATGAGCGGTAGTACCGCTGGTGTCGGGAAAAATTCGCAGATCGGGACCGGGGCGAATTTGGGGCGTAAATGGATGATTTCGGGGGCGAAATTGGATGGATTTCGTGGATGGAAAGTGGTGAAACTTGGGGAGATGCTAGATCCACTCGAAACCAAGCAAATCCATGGATCAAATCCAACAAAACATCATCAAACCAACAAATCACAAAAACAATTGGGGCTATTTTTGGTGGGGATTTTCGAAATTGGGCAAGAACACAACAAAACAAGGCTAGAAAACACGAAGGGGGGCTCCAATTTCGTGAGAAACCATAGCTCTAGATACCATGATGTTGTAGGGTGGAACCCTAGGTGGAGATCTTTCACGAATTGGAGGGGAATCCCCAAGAACAAGATGAACACAAGAGAGGAAAAACACTCAAATTGACTAGACCCAATCACACATATGCTAGATCCAAGAACATGCAAGAGTTCACAATGATTCAAGAACAACAAAAAGAAAGATACAAGGTAACTAGTTCATCCCACTCCTAGAGGAGGTGAGGTCTTGCAATCCACAAGGATTCTTCTCCCTTGGGAGGTCTTGATCTCCTAGAGGAGAGGATACAAGGAGCAAAGCTCTCAATGTCTATCAAAATACTTTGCTAAACCTTAGAAAGAAGGTGGGGGTGGTCTATTTATAGTCTAAGCCATGAAGGGGTAAGTGGAGAGGGATACAAGGCCAAAGGCCCGCGGCTGCGCACAGGCAGGGCGGTAGTACCGGACCTCGGGCGGTAGTACCGCTTGGGAGCGGTAGTACCGCCTGTAGGCGGTAGTGCCGCATGGGAGCGGTAGTACCGCTTGTAGGCGGTAGTACCGCTCGTTCCGGACTGGACATGCCCTTCTTCGTTTGTGTCGCTCCTTTCCTCCTTCTTCTCGTACGTCTCCATGTGGACTTGGTGGTGCTCCCCGGCTTCATGTAGGTGGTCGTCCTTGTACCTAAAGATGCACGATGTTCCGTGGTGAGGTAGTCACCAAGTCCAAATGATATTCATGTAACCCTCGAAGAGGAGCGAGTTCACCTTAAGTCCGGTAGGTTCACTTGGGGCTTGAGGAGCTATGACGGTGTACATGGAGATAGCCGTAGGATGCTCCGCATCACTTTGGTTTGGCAAGAAACCCAAGTTATCATTTCTTAAAGTTTGGGGTTGCAATGCTTATGTGAAAAAGCTTCAACCTGATAAGCTCGAACCCAAGTGGGAGAAATTTGTCTTCATAGGATACCCAAAGGAAACTGTCGGGTACACCTTCTATCACAGATCCAAAGGCAAGATATTTGTTGCCAAGAATGGATCCTTTCTAGAGGACGAGTTTCTCTCGAAAGAAGTGAGTGGGAGGAAAGTGGAACTTGATGAGGTAATTATACCTTCTCCCGAATTGGAAAGTAGTAAATCACATAAACTAGTTCCAGTGATTCCTACACCAATCAGCGAGGAAGCTAATGATGATGATCATGAAGCTTCAGATCAAGTTACTACTGATCCTCGTAGGTCAACCAGAGTGTGTTCCGTGCCATAGTGGTACGGTAACCCGGTTCTGGAAGTCATGTTACTAGACCACGATAAACCTACGAACTATGAGGAAGCGACGATGAGCCCATATTCCACAAAATGGCTTGAGGCCATGAAATCTGAGATGGGATCCATGTATGAGAACAAAGTTTGGACTTTGGTTGAGTTGCCCGATGATCGGCAAGCCATTGAAAATAAATGGATCTTTAAGAGGAAGACTGATGTCGATGGTAATGTTACTGTCTACAAAGCTCGACTTGTTGCGAAAGGCTTTCGACAAGTTCAAGGAGTTGACTACGATAAGACTTTCTCACCCGTAGCGATGCTTAAGTCTATCCGAATCATGTTAGCAATTACCGCATTTTATCATTATGAAATCTGGAAAATGGATGTCAATACTGCATTCCTTAATGGATATCTCAAAGAAGAGTTGTATATGATGCAACCAGAAGGTTTTGTTGATCCTAAAGGTGCTAACAAAGTGTGCAAGCTCCAACGATCCATCTATGGACTCCTGCAATCATCTCGGAGTTGGAATATACGCTTTGATGAGGTGATCAAAGCATATGGTTTTATACAGACTTTTGGAGAAGCCTGTATTTGCACGAAAGTGAGTGGGAGCTCTGTAGCATTTCTAATATTATATGTGGATGACATATTTTTGATTGGAAATGATATAGAATTTCTGGATGGCATAAAAGGATATTTGAATAAGAATTTTTCAATGTAAGACCTCGGTGAAGCTGCTTATATATTGGGCATCAAGATTTATAGAGATAGACCAAGACACTTAATTGGACTTTCACAAAGCACATACCTTGATAAAGTTTTGAAGAAGTTTAAAATGGATCAGTCAAAGAAAGGGTTCTTGCATGTGTTACAAGGTGTGAAGTTGAGTAAGACTCAATGCCCGACCACTGCAGAAGATAGATAAAAAATGAAAGTCATTCCCTATGCCTCAGCCATAGCCTATCATGTATGCAATGTTGTGTACCAGACCTAATGTGTTCCTTGCTATAAGTTTAGCAGGGAGGTACCAAAGTAATCCATGGATGGATCATTGGACAACGGTCAAGAACATCCTGAAGTACCTGAAAAGGACGAATGATATGTTTCTCATTTATGGAGGTTTCAAAGAGCTCGTCATAAATGGTTACGTCGATTCAAGCTTTGACACTGATCCAGATGACTCTAAGTCGCAAACCGGATATGTATTTTTGTTGAACGGTGGAGCTGTCAGTTGGTGCAGTTCCAAGCAAAGCGTCGTGGTGGGATCTACGTGTGAAGCGGAGTACATAGCTGCTTCGGAAGCAGCAAACGAAGGAGTCTGGATGAAGGAGTTCATATCCAATCTAGGTGTAATACCTAGTGCATCGGGTCCAATGAAAATCTTTTCTGACAACACTGGAGCACTAGCCTTGGCGAAGGCATCCAGGTTTCACAAGAGACCGAAGCACATCAAGAGACGCTTCAATTCCATCCGCGATCAAGTCAAGGCGGGAGACATAGAAATTTTCAAGATACATACGGATCTGAATGTCGCAGACCCATTGACTAAACCTCTTCCACAAGAAAAACATGAGCAGCACCAAAACTCCATGGGTGTTAGAATCATTACTATGTAATCTAGATTATTGACTCTAGTGCAAGTGGGAGACTGAAGGAAATATGCCCTAGAGGCAATAATAAAGTTGTTATTTATATTTCCTTATACATAATGATAAATGCCTTTTATTCATGCTAGAATTCTATTAACCGGAAACTTGATACATGTGTGAATACATAGACGAAACAGAGTGTCCCTAGTATGCCTCTACTAGACTAGCTCGTTAATCAAAGATGGTTAAATTTCCTAACCATAGACATGAGTTGTCATTTGATTAACGGGATCACATCATTAGGAGAATAATGTGATGGACAAGACCCATCCGTTAGCTTAGCAATATGATCGTTTAGTTTTTCTGCTATTGCTTTCTTCATGACTTATACATGTTCCCATGACTATGAGATTATGCAACTCCCGAATACCGAAGGAATGCCTTGTGTGCTATCAAACGTCACAACGTAACTGGGTGATTATAAAGATGCTCTACAGGTGTCTCCGAAGGTGTTTGTGGTGTTGGCATAGATCAAGAATAGGATTTGTCACTCTGAGTGTCGGAGAGGTATCTGTGGGCCCTCTCGGTAATACACATCATAATAAGCATTGTAAGAAAACGACTAATGAGTTAGTCACAAGATGAAGTATTATGGAACAAGTAAAGAGAATTGTCGGTGACGAGATTGAACTTGGTATGATGATACCAACGGTCGAATCTCGAGCAAGTAACATACCGATGACAAAGGGAACGACGTATGTTGTTATGCGGTTTGACCGATAAAGATCTTCGTAGAATATGTGGGAACCAATATGAGCATCCAGGTTCCGCTATTGGTTATTGAACGGAGATGAGTCTCGGTCATGTCTACATAGTTCTCGAACCCGTAGGGTCCGCACGCTTAACGTTCGATGACGATCGGTATTATCAGTTTATGAGTTTTGATGCACTGAAGGTAGTTCGGAGTCCCGGATGTGATCATGTACATGACGAGGAGTCTCGAAATGGTCGAGATATAAAGAATGATATATTGGAAGGTTATATTCGGACACCGGAAGGGTTTCGGGGGTCACCGCATAAAAACCGGGGTACCGGGAGGTTATCGGAACCCCCCGGTGTCACATCCCTAGTTCTGGTATGATTTAGACTAGCTAGTCATGTGTGCATCATGTTTAAATTCAAATGAATTTGAATTGGGGATTTGGAATTAATGCAATAATTAGATGCATTGGATATATATATGCTATATATTTTATATATGTCCAAAAAAAATCTGAATTTTGGTGAGGGGCTTTGGAATAACTCCTTAGGTCCCTCCAAAAATTGTCAGAAGAAAATAAAATGATTTAGTATTAGAAACTAAATCAAAAGAAATTACAGAAAAGAAAAACAGAAAGAAATAAAAAAAGGGAACTTACCTGGCGGCCTGACACTGTGCGACCCAGCAGGCCGGCCCAGCTGACTGGCCAACACTAGTCGTCCCCTTCCTCACGCCAGGAGGAGAGGGACAGACGCTCGCCGCCCGCGCGCATGGGCGCCACGCCACCTGCCTGCCTGCCCCTCCCCCTCGTCACCCTGGATGCCCTGGACGACGCCACACCTCCCCCCGGACCTCTCTCACTCTCCCCTGTACCTTCCCCGCTCCTATGCTCTCTCTCTCTCTCTCGCTGGACCGAACGCACCCGTCGCCGCCGTTCGCCATAGCCGTGGCCACAGCCACCGGCTCGCCTCTCCGAGCTGTCCCCGAGATCCGCTGCTATGCCGTGGAGCTACACGCCAACGCACGCGACCGTGGGAGCCCTTTAGTGACGTCCCCAACCTCTTCCTCAATCTTCGGCCGCCGGAGATCTTCATCGTCGATTCGCCGACCCCAGCGCATCCCTGAGCTCTCTAACGACTCCACCGGATCCGTTGTGAGCTCCTGCTCTGAACCTCTCTCTCCGTGCATTCTTTTTCCTCCTCTAGCCCCACTGACCACCGCGGCCGAAGCTCGCCGCCGCCATGCCATGTCGCAGTCGTGGCCACAGCCGCTGCAGCTTGCAGACGAGCACATGCTAGGTGGCTTCTCACCCCTTGTTGGTTACCCCAAGTGGAAGGTTTGAGATGCAGTGTAGCAGAAGTTTTCCCTTGGCAATACCAAGGATCGTTTTCCCTGAGACTCCCAGTTTCAACAAGAAGGTGTCAACTTCTAACGGCTCCAGATATTAGCAATCAACATGGACCTGCACACAGATACATATAACTTTGCTCCCAACGAGTACAGAGAGGTTGTCAATCCCTCCGGCCTTGTAGTTTACAAAGGATCAAACGCAAGTGATAATAGTGATAGGTATAATTGCAATAGTAAGTAAAAAGAGAAAAGTAAATAGCGGATGTGATCAATGATGGTAATATGGACCGGAGTCTCATGATGTTCACTAGTGATGTCTCTCTCCCAAAAGACGATAAAACTGCTATGTGAGGTAAACGAATTACAGCTGGGCAATTGACAGGACCATGTGCGCAAACCAATGCTGACTAAGTTGCAAGAAAGGTAGAGGTTCAAAGCATGGGCGGTACGCCGAGGTAAGTAGACCGAAATCCATCTGCATCTACTACTAATCATCCACCTTGAGATATCTATCCAGAACATCTCGCTGGTATTAAGTTGCGAGTCCCACCCATAGTGTAAACTCAAAGCAACAGACAACTGCATTAAAAGAACTTTGCGTAAAGTAAACAATCCTTGCACCCGCGGGCACAAACACCGTTGTTTTCCCCCTTGTGGCAACAGCACATCCCCTAGACTCATGTTTCTGTCACTCAAACTAGTCATCGAGGGGCATGAACCCACACTCAAGCATAACGTTCCCTCTTGGAGTCACTACCTACTACTTGGCCAAAGCAATAAATAACAACGGAGAACATGCAAGAATTACTTACGAACATAAATATAAAAGAGGTGAATCAAATATATTACTCAAACACAATCTGAACATAATCTCACAATCCATCGGATCCCAGCAAACTCATCATAGCAACAGCATAAGGATTACATATGTGCCTCGATCATGTAGGGCAGCTCACGAGGACTAATTAGTGAAGCACAAGAACGGGAGGAGAACATCACATATCTACTGGTCATGGACCCATGGTCCAAGGGAGACTACTCACAACTCATCCGGGAGGCGTCCATGGTGGTGGAGAAGCTCCCGGTGGTGATCCTCCCCTCCGGCAGGGTGCCGGGAAGAGTTCTCCTGGTGCTCCCGATCTTGGAAGCGGCGGCGGCGACGGAACAGAGATTAGATCGCGAAAAAGAGTTCCCGTCTCGAGGGTTTTGGGATACGCTTTAAATATATGCCAAAGGGGGGCATCAGCGGAGCCTCGGGGGGCCCAGGCGCCCCCCCCGGCGCGGCCCAGGGGGGCGCGCCGACAGGGCGCCTGGGGCCCTGGTGGCCCCCCTCCGGCTGTGCCTCGGGTGCCTGGTAGGTTCTGGAACGCTGATTTTTTATATAATTTTTCTGGATTTTTTCTGGCAGTTCTCGTAATGTGAAAACCTGAAATACAAAAACAGCTGAAAACAGAAACTGGCACCGGGGTGCACTGAGTTAATAGGTTAGTCCAAATATGATCAAAAGTGTATGGAAGTGTATAAATAACATAGCAATATCACCCAAAAGAGGCATGGAGCAAGCAGAAATTATAGATACGTTTTGGACGTATCAACATCCCCAAGCTTAATTCCTGCTCGTCCTCGAGTAGGTAAATGATAACAAGAATAGTTTCTGTGGTGACATGCTATTAACCATATAGGACTTTTTCATAGTCACATGACAAAAGCTTATTGAGATAATGAATCTATAGTAATTAAGTTGCCTCATGAGAAAATCACAAAGAACTGAAAGTTTTACAATATGATACTGAAACATCAAATAGATTTGTAATGAACATGGTGTGCAAATATGATAAAGTGATATCTCGCTTGCCCCTTTAGTGAAGCAAAACATAAATGCAGGGGCACCTCCAAGGTTCAAGTGATGACTAGATACAATGATTTCAGAATAAACGATATCACAATCATGCAAAAGACAATGCTACTTTGGGACAATGCACATTTCACTCAGAATGACAATCATGCTCTCAGTAGTTGGTGCTTTAAAAAGAAGGTGGAGACTCTCGAACCGTGGCTTTTGTTGGCAAGGTTGAAAACCTGTAGTCGGAAACAAAGACAAAACATGTACCAGAGCTCTTGGTTTTAAAACAGAGGTAATAATTTTTTTTAGATCATGCATGTTTCGTCAACGAATGCTAGCAGATAACTCAATCACTTCTTGAGATGGACAAGTTTCGAGGAACGGCTCCCGAATGAGGACGATCACATCCTCTTAATCTCCTTTGTTTATCACTGCCAAAGTTTTCTGATTTCTCATGAACAAAGCGTGAAGGAGGGTTTGTTTGTTATATTATCTTTTTGAGCCGGGCGCACTCAATGCCAGTTCCTTCTCGTATTATGGGTTTGCACATTATACATGCAATCCCGGGGTGAAGCTTGTCCAACTTAAAAAGATCATGAATTAACCATTACTTCCTCATGAACTTACAACAGAGGCACAAAGTAGGAATGCTTTTTTTCTTTGAATAATTTCGAGATGGTACATGCAAGTCTCCGTTAGGAATGGCAGGTAAATACCATGTAGGAAGGTATGGTGGACTCATATGGCATAACTGGATTAAAAGGATGGGGATGCACAAGCAGCCAGTCCGCTTAGTACAGGTGGAGGTTAGCAAAAGACTGGGAGCGACTAACTAAGAGAGCAATGACGGTCATAATCATGCAGAGCGACAAAGCAACATTGAATCAGGCATGGAAGTTATATCGCTACTCAGAAACAAAAGATCATCAAGGCTTGACAGACTTTCTTTACAGTCTTAAATATGCGTGAGCATACGCCAAGTCAATCAAAATAAATTCTTTGAAGGAAGATATTATTAAACCATACCACATCATAGGCAAACAAATCATGTTGGTACTCCAATAACACATTGGGAACCCCCCAGCTATTTGAGACTTACCATAAGAAAATATGAACTACTAAGCGCCATTATGCACGTAGCATCTTTATCATAGACATATCAACCAATGCAACGGAAGCAAACTCTCTTAATAAGATAAGCATGATAACTAAAGAGAGTTCAAGCAACCAACTAAACAAAAGCTCTTTAAAAAGATAAGCATGAATACTAAGAGCTAAGCATGATAGTAGCTATTGAAAGACAAAGAACACACACAGCAAGGATAGACATGAAAATCCTATGTTATGTTCTAGGTAGAAGTGGAGCGTGTTTCTCCCCCACATAAATAAAGCTGAGTTCCGACTCGTTATGAAAAGCTAAATAAAACTAAAAGGAAAACTAAAAGCAAGACGCTCCAAGCATAGCACATAACACATGAAGTGACTAAAATATAGTGGAACGAAAAACGAACTGATAATGTTGATGGAGAAGGGGATGCACGGGGGCATCCCCAAGCTTAGACGCTTGAGTCTCCTTGAATATTTCTTGGGGGTGCACGGGGGCTTCCCCAAGCTTGAGCGTTTGACACTCCTGAATCTTTTTATCATCTTCCCTCGCACACTTGAAAACTCCCTTCATACATAACTCATCATAATCTGATTAGCGAGGTTAGTACCCATAAAAAAATAATTGTTCCTTGCTGGAAATAAGGATATTCTTGAAATTCTACTGTTTCTCAAGATTGCCAAAAGGTTTTTGCAAAGAAAAAGCAAGCTCTAGGTTTGCAAAATAAAGAAAAGGCAAAACAGGACAGAATCTGTGAAAAACAGAACAGCAGGTAGTAACTGATTTTTTCGGGGCACTTCTGCAACTCTAATAAAAAAAACTCAAAACAGACGCATGAAAGACAATTATATAGAGCACGCTGTCGAAAAAATTCAGACCAAAAAGATGATCTGGTGATTTTATACGAATTTTTCTATCCAAGGACTGAATCTGTTTCCTGGACAGCACCTCACAACTTTTGAACTTTCTAGCAATCAGAGGCTACACTTGGCACAAAATTGAAAAATAAAGATACAATGATGTTGCTACAGTAGTAACAAACATCAAGACCACTAAAAATGAAAGAACAAACTGAAAGCAAAGATAACAAGGGTTGTCTCCCTAGAGCTCTTTCTTTATAGCCATAAAGATAGGCTTAAGACTTTAATGATGCTCTCGTAGGAATAAGAGTTGAAGAACAAAAGAGAGCATCAAGAAGCAAATACCAAACACATTTAAGCCTAACATGCTTCCTATGCATAGGAATATTGCAATACAATAATTCATTGAAGCACAAAGCAATAAGCATAGGAAGACAAAACAAGTGCAGCTTCAAAACCTTCAACATAAAGAGAGGGAACTTGATATTATTGAAATATCTATAAGCATATGTTCCCTTCTCATAATAATTTTCAGTGGGATCACGAATAAACTCAACAATATAAGCATCACATAAAGCATTGTTACCATGATCCACATGCAAAAATGTATCATTACTCTTCATATAAGCAAAATCTTTCTTATTAGGAATAGTGAGAGTAAAGCAATCATAACCATCATGGTAATCAATGTATTTATGAGGCATATCATAATCATAATAAATTTTATCCTCAATAGTAGGTGGACTGAAAACATCATTTTCATCATTGTAATCATATATAGGAAGCAAAGTATCATCAACGTAAATTTTCTCTTCAAAAGTTGGGGTACTAAAAATATCATGTTCATCAAACGTGTCATCCCCAAGCTTAGAGCTTTCCATGTCACTAGCAATATTGATATTCAAAGAAAGCATACTAATAACATCACCACCATCATGATTGTTATGCAAATAATAAAGTTCCATAGGTTTTTAAATTTTCTCTTCAAACACATCATGTCCCAAAGCAACGTAGAGCTTATAAAGCTCTCTCATATTTTTGTTGTTTTCCATTAAGCAAAACTAGTGAAAAGACATAAAGAAAACTGAAAGGTATACTAACAAGACTAAAAAGCAAAGATAAAAGATAGCGTGCAACTCCCCTATCTTGAAGAGTGGAGTCCCCGGCAACGGCGCCAGAAATTGCTTTGCTAGGTGGCTTCTCACCCCTCGTTGGTTACCCCAACTGGAAGGTTTGAGATGCAGTGTAGCAGAAGTTTTCCCTTGGCAATACCAAGGATCGTTTTCCCTGAGACTCCCAGTTTCAACAAGAAGGTGTCAATTGCTAACGGCGCCAGATATTAGCAATCAACGTGGACCTGCACACAGATACAAATAACTTTGCTCCCAACGAGTACAGAGAGGTTGTCAATCCCTCCGGCCTTGTAGTTTACAAAGGATCAAACGCAAGTGATAATAGTGATAGGTATAATTGCAATAGTAAGTAAAAAGTGGAAAGTAAATAGCGGATGTGATCAATGATGGTAATATGGACCGGAGTCTCATGATGTTCACTAGTGATGTCTCTCTCCCAAAAGACGATAAAACTGCTATGTGAGGTAAACGAATTACAGCTGGGCAATTGACAGGACCATGTGCGCAAACCAATGCTGACTAAGTTGCAAGAAAGGTAGAGGTTCAAAGCATGGGCGGTACGCCGAGGTAAGTAGACCGAAATCCATCTGCATCTACTACTAATCATCCACCTTGAGATATCTGTCCAGAACATCTCGCTGGTATTAAGTTGCAAGTCCCACCCATAGTGTAAACTCAAAGCAACAGACAACTGCATTAAAAGAACTTTGCGTAAAGTAAACAATCCTTGCACCCGCGGGCACAAGCACCGTTGTTTTCCCCCTTGTGGAAACAGCACATCCCCTAGACTCATGTTTCTGTCACTCAAACTAGTCATCGAGGGGCATGAACCCACAATCAAGCATAACGTTCCCTCTTGGAGTCACTACCTACTACTTGGCCAAAGCAATAAATAACAACGGAGAACATGCAAGAATTACTTACGAACATAAATATAAAAGAGGTGAATCAAATATATTACTAAAACACAATCTGAACATAATCTCACAATCCATCGGATCCCAGCAAACTCATCATAGCAACAGCATAAGGATTACATATGTGTCTCGATCATGTAGGGCAGCTCACGAGGACTAATTAGTGAAGCACAAGAACGGGAGGAGAACATCACATAGCTACTGGTCATGGACCCATGGTCCAAGGGAGACTACTCACAACTCATCCGGGAGGCGTCCATGGTGGTGGAGAAGCTCCCGGCGGTGATCCTCCCCTCCGGCAGGGTGCCGGGAAGAGTTCTCCTGGTGCTCCCGGTCTTGGAAGCGGCGGCGGTGGCGGAACAGAGATGAGATCGCGAAAAAGAGTTCCCGTCTCGAGGGTTTCAGGAGACGCTTTAAATATATGCCAAAGGGGGGCATCAGCGGAGCCTCGGGGGGCCCAGGCGCCCCCCCGGCGTGGCCCAGGGGGGCGCACCGCCAGGGCGCCTGGGGCCCTGGTGGCCCCCCTCCGGCTGTGCTTCAGGTGCCTGGTAGGTTCTGGAAAGCTGATTTTTTATATAATTTTTCTGGATTTTTTCTGGCAGTTCTCGTAATGTGAAAACCTGAAATACAAAAACAGCCGAAAACAGAAACTGGCACTGGGGTGCACTGAGTTAATAGGTTAGTCCAAATATGATCAAAAGTGTATGGAAGTGTATAAATAACATAGCAATATCACCCAAAAGAGGCATGGAGCAAGCAGAAATTATAGATACGTTTTGGACGTATCAGCACACCAGCGTGCTCAGCCATAGCACACGAGCGCTCGCTCTCCCGTGCACCATAGCGCTAAACCCGACCTCGCCCGAGCTCCGACGGTCGCCCAAGTGGTCACCAGCGATGTTTCCGGCTGCCCTAGCTGCTGCTACTTGCTGCGCTGGATGCGGGTGAGCCCCAGCTCCCCGTAGCCGCTCTCCGCCGCCCAAATGGTCATTGGAGCGGCGACCCCAAGCCCCTCTGCCGCGTCTATGGACGCAGGCGTCGAGCCGCTGGCGGGTCAGCCTCGTTCGACCAGGGGTTTGACCTCCCTGGCTCATTGACATGCGGGCCCGGCCTGCTAGGTGATTAGCTTAAGACTAATCACTAGTTAACTAAACCCTTGTGACACTGACATGTGGGCCCCGGCACCCTAAACTTTAGTTAGTTTAGAAATAACCCCTCCTGTTTAACACTGTGTCACTGACGTGTGGACCCCACACGTCAGGTTTGACTCCAATCAGCTCTGTTGACTTGCTGACGCAGGCATGACGCAGTGCTGACGCAATAAATGATTTTCTGGATTTTAATTAACTCAGAAAATTCCAGAAAATTGTTTAAACTTCAAAAAATCACATAAATTCAACCGTAGCTCAGATTGAAATAATTTATATATGAAAAATTATCAGAAAAAATTCAATCTATCCATCTGTACCATTTTCATGCATGACAAATGAAGTTATACCTACTGAATATATGAAAACACATGAAGGGCATTTAAAATGCTTAAGTTTGGAGTTGCATTTGAATCCTTGATTCAAATAAGCTCCATTGAACTTGTTTCTAGTTGTTTTAGCTCAAACAACATCACATCTTCATGCCATGATCATGCATCATATTGTTGCATATGTTTGTGTATTGATTGTCGGCACCGTCCTTCTCGATAGGTCCTGCTCCGGAGACCGTTCCAGAGTACCTGTCAGAGGAGCAGTGCTCTACCGTTGATCTACCGGGCAAGCAAACCCCCTTGTTCATTCCGATACAATCCCACTATCTCGCTCATGCTCTCTATTATTGCATTAGGACAACAACGATTCAACTGCTACTTTATGTTGCGGTAGTTGAACCCATTCCTCTGCATGACCTGTCATTGCCACAGTAAATAGTTGAAACCCACTAGCATGTGTAGGAGCTCATTGAAGCCATGTTGTATTACTACCATGCCATGCCCGCTATTGCTTAGAGTGTGTCAGGTCTGATTTATTGGGAATGAATTGGAGTGTTATACTATGTTCTGATGCTGAGAGTTAAGTGTGTGAACACGATTTGGTAAAGGTAGTGTGCGAGGCCATGTAGGAGTACAAGGTGGGTTGTCTCACTGGAACCGTCCTTAAGCACTTCTGTGTATGTTGTCCAATGACTAGCTACTACTCCCTCCATTCCTCAATATAAGGTGTATTATTTTTAAAAAAAGTCAAACTTCTCTAATTTTGACCATGTTTTTAGAGCAAAATATCAATATCTAGACTACCAAATCATTATCACTAGATTCACCATGAAATAGATTAACATATTTTATATATTCAGTATTGTAAATATCTATATATTTTGTTGTAAAGTTGGTCAAACATGGACAACAGTTTACTTTTTTAGAAACTAATACACCTTACATTTAGGAACAATGGGAGTACCACACATTGGGTTCCGGTAACTTGACCCCTCTCGACTTATTAATCAACCTGATCTCTCTCCAGGAGTTGCAACTAGTTTGTGGTGTTTGTAGGTAGTGCTAGTAGTCCACCAAGTGGCACCCGGCCAGGTGGGCTTGGGACAGACTAGGCACCGTGGCACGGTGTACCAAGCGTAGATCCATCCGGCGAGGTGGGCTTGGGAACCCTGCGCACATAGTTTGGGGCCGTGAGCGACACCTCGGCCGGATCTCCTTGCGGATGGAACCTGAATAGGCAATAAACCTGGACTAGAGACTTGCGTGGTTAGTCAGGTCGTGGTCTGAGTTTGCTCCTGAAGTTTGCGTAGTATGAGTCTATGATGCCCCGATGGGTTGAACTTATGCCTTCCCTAATCCGCGCGAACCCGAAAGTTTTCCAAGGTTCATACTCCTCTGGTAATTCACCAAGCAAGTCTTTGCAATCAATTCATTTTGAATAGAGAAGTGAATGAAAGGTTATGCATTGAAGAAGTGGGAGTCAACCTTGAACTTTCTGTCCATGCCCATGGACACGGTGCGGATCTTATCATTAAGGCTTCTCTTAAAATTAATTATCCCCTTGATATGAGTAATCTTATATCAGGGATCTGGCCTTTTGCAATCGTGGTTCCAACCATGTTCTCCCTTAAATACCATTTCGCGTGCAGGTTTAAGCACTTGTCTCCTACAGAGCAATACCCACAGCCCAACCTCAAGTTTGAGCTGTCGTCGAGTATTACCCCCCTGGTATCTCGAGATTATCACGGAACTGCATAGCTCCTTATGAGTTCTTCATTATGTGTTACATTTTCACTGACTGCAATTTTCCTAGGCTTCTGAGATGTTTGACACTCAAGGACCCTGATAAGTGAATCAATTCCGCACTCCGATTCAGTAGCTCTAAGTAATCTCCATTGCTTATGAGTTTATTAATTCTTCAAGTTATATCTAGCCTCTTCGGCTATATCATTATGGTGCATCTTTTTAACTGTGCTACCTGGTCCTTCCTCACGGAGCACAATTTCGACAATGAGCTAAGCCGACGCCGATCTTCCTCGGCATACCATTTCACCTTGAACAACTAGCTTGATTTCAAGTTTTTATTGTACTAGTGGTTTCAATTTGACTTGATGCCATTGCCGATCGATTACATCTTAATGAAATCTCTCGACAAATGTGTCGTGATCATCATGAACAATGATTTGCCTTCTTCCAAGATGTGTATCGAATTCATGATGGGAAATACCATCCTTTCCCCTCGATGATTTGTAATAACATCGACAACGTTCTTGCATTCCCTCCAACACAAACTTGATCTTGTTTTGTGTTATACCTTGAGTTCATTGTTATCCGACTTATGATATGCTCTACCTTGGAGTACTACCATCTATTGCATCAAGGATGTCGTGAGAATTTCACCACCTCTTAAGAATTCTTGATATAGTGATACTTCTCGCCATCACCATTCTTTCTTGGTCCCCGTGTTGATTCTAACCGGAAACCCAACAATTGAAGTATTACGTGTGAATTCAAAACTTCTAGCAAACCGAATGCTTTTAAGTGAATGGTCGATAGTTTCTTTCCAACCATTCTGGTTATTGAATCTCCATTCTAACATCGATCATGCCCCTTGGTCCATATTTCCAGGTGCATTTCATTCAATACTTAATTGTGGATGTTCTCCACAAACACATTTCATTATATATCTGGTTGTATCCAAAGTTTGACCTTTACTTGTAGACCATGTCGGGACTATCTCGAAACATGTCTGTGGTACTCCGAAGTTCCACAAGAACATTGTAAGCGCAATGCTAGATGTTTCTTGATCAACTATCCAACATTGTTGTGTGGGTACATATAATAATTCTTCTTACCCCTTTTATCTATATGGTCTTGACTTCGATATTCTGACACATATATCATGCCCTGCTTAATCTTGGGGATGATTTACTCCTATTCATTGTGTTTAAACACATTTTCCTTTCCATTTTTTTGTTTAACCTTTCTTTGATCTACATATGATCTAAGCAGTAATAATTTTCTGCTTATGTAAACCCCTTGGTGTACAACCCTGTCAGTAAGACCATGTTACTATTGTTGATAACATTTCGGTAACCACCGTGGAAGAGAACTTTGCCTATTGGTCCGCCTCGTTTCAACAAGCAGGAAAATGGTTCTCTTCGTCCCTCGCCCTTGGTACCAACGTTGTTTCCAACATAACTGACAGTCTAAGCTCTGACATGCCTTGCTATCATTGCCCTGCCTACTTTTAACCCACATGGTGAGCCCATAACCCACAATTCCTCAGGATCGAAACCTGACTCTCGTGTACACCCC
>LR738715.1:656351613-656378754 GCA_902687465.1 Secale cereale | reverse complement strand
GCAATTCGCGAGCCACCTTCCTAGTGATCTATTGGCATCAGACGCATTACTTATTCCCGTTGCTCTGAACCCATTTCAACCTCTATTTTAGGCAACGAATGATTGCTTACCCGGTTGAAGCTTCTAATTGCACCTCATTACTTTGCTCTCGATGGCTTTCTTGAATTTTCAACTCGAGAGATTCCTCTATGCCATGTTCACTGAGATAGTCCCCAGGAACCTATCTTGTGTTGAGCTACATCCTTCCTGTGTCTTTCTCCCCTTAATCTACCTCCTAAATCTCGGGACGAGATTCTTGTAGTGGACGAGATATGTAACGCCCGGGTAATCAAGCTACAGTAACCCTCTAGCAATGATGCCACATCACCATGATTACTGTTACTAAACTCACTTCGGTTCGAAACCGGTTCAAATTCAAAATTTATAACAAAGACAAAATTAAAAGTTTTCAAATGTCAAAACTATAATGTTCTAAAGGTGCCAGATATTGCATGGGTAATTGTGGTGGTGAAACCTAACTTTGGTAAAATGTTAAGGGCTCTAAAATAATTAAACAATAGTGAAAACATTTAAATAAATGTCTATTGAATTTTATAAATTATAAAACTATTTTATTTTAGTTGCCCAAAACTATTGGGACAGTAGCATATTTGTTAACACTCAATCAGGGGCTCATTTTTGTTTTTGATAAAACTATAAATAAATAAAATAAAATGTAAACCGAAAAGAATTAAAATGAATAAAAGAGAAACATGAAAGAATAGAAAGGTTAGACCTATTCTACTGTGCACTAAGGCCTGCTAGCAACAGGAGCCGGCCCAACCCACCTCGCACAACCATCGTCTTTCCCCCCACCGTGTCACCACCACGAGCACCCAAGATCGATCCAACCGACGGATCCTCGCCACGGCGATGCCCCTGTAGCCCTAGACGACTACTTAACCATCCCCATCGCCCCGCAGACGAACCCTAGCATCCTTTACCTCCCTTCTCAAGCCGCTCTTCGCATACGCGCGCATAGGCACCGCCGTGTCGATGCTGATGTCGTTGTCCTGAGCCACCCCGCGCAACACCTTGGTGTCCAGAAGTTCCGGCGTGGTGGTCTTCATCATCATCGCCCCTGGATCGAGGCTGGGGAGCCACCAAACATCGCCATCGACTCGCTCTTCACCACCATGGCCACGTCGCCATTGCCGTCGATCGACCCATCTCCGGCCACCCCCAACTCCCCTGAGCTCCCCTTGACCTCGATGTAAGCATCTGTGCGATCCCCCCTCTCTATTTCGAGCTCTATTTCGAAGCTCTAGTTAGCTTTTCCGTCGCCTAGCTCCGGCCGCCGCCATGGCCGATGAGCTCCATGCTCCTGCACCGCTCAACTTATTCTGGGCATTCCATCGAGCTCCTGGCGATCCGTTGGGGCCATTCGCACCTTTAGTTCGTCAAAACTGAACCCATATGCTCGATCCCGACCTGCTCAAGCTACTGTAGCCGTTGGTCGTCGACGTAGCCGTCGTTCCTGGTCGTCCCGCCTGCCAGTCCCTGCTCCGCGCGCGCCATAGCCACCCGCTTGCCCCTGTGCTCCCGCGTCCCCCCCACTGCCGCACGGCCCGCGGCTCTGCGCCGTTCCTCCCGCTCCTCCGCCCTGCCCTTGTCCGCCGGACCGCCGCCTCCACCGCCGGCGCTCCTCTCTGCGCTACTGCCTGCTGCTCGGGCTGGTGGCCGTCGGCGCCGGCGTCCCTCGCCTCCATCACCCAGACCGCCACTGATCCCCGCACCGCCGCCCCCAGCGCACTGCGCCGTGCCCGCCGGCGACCACGGCGCCCAGCGCTGGCGCCCAGTTCCTCCCAAGCGCGCCCGTTCGGGCGGACGCCCGCATCAATGCTCGCCCATCGCCCGTCGCCCGGTTGGCCTGATGGGCCACTGACCGTTGGGCCCGGCCCCTTTAAAAAAGGAAGAGTTAAAAAAAGGTGCTAAAAAATAAATGCATTAATTAATTAATTTTACTTAATTAAGTTAACTTAATTAACCTACTAATTAAACTGGTTAATTGTTAGTTATCTAACAACCTATGACAGATGGGCCCGCTGGTCAGTTTGACCGGTCAGCGGTCAGAGTTGACCACTGACGTCATGCTGACGTCATAATTGTTTTTCAATTAAACTAATCTATTAATTCCTATAAATGTTTAAAACTTTAGAAATTCATATAAAATAATCTGTAACTCGGATGAAAAAATTTTATATATGAAAATCGCTCAGAACGACGAGACGAATCCGAATACGTGGTCTGTTCATCCACAACACATTTCTATCATACTGAACCTGCAACTTTCCCCCTCTGATTCATCTGTCCGAAAACACGAAACATCAGGGATACTTTCCCGAGTGATATCCCCCTTCGCCGGTACCGTGTACCACCGCGTTAGAGCACCCTATCACTGCGTGTTAACTTGCCGTGCTTCTTTATTGCATCTGTATGCTTTGTATTTATTGTTTCTCCCCCCTCTTCTCTCCGGTAGACCCCGAGACCGAAGATGCCCCGGTGATCGACTACGGTGTTGACGACCCCACCTTCTTGCCAGAGCAACCAGGCAAGCCAACCCCCTTTGATCATTCCAATATCGCCCATTCCTTTCTCTCTTATGCTTGCATTAGACCTGCTACTGCTTTTTGTATGATCCTATTCTAATGCATAGCCTGTTGTTGATACTGCTTTCATACCTTACATGCTTATACTAAACTGCTTAGTATAGGCTGGTAAGAGATCCACCAGTGACCCCCTACCTTATCCCGACTGCCCCGCTGGATTATCAGAAGACCCGATCAACGGGATCGAAGACCAGGACCCGGCGCCGCACATCACTTTCCCCTTAGTTGCTCGACACTACTGGGTTACTATCGAGTGCCGAGGGTGAGACCTCATCAGTACTTCTGATGTTAACCTTGTAGGTTAGTTCATCGGTAGTGGTCATCGAGGGTGATTCCTCTTTCTCCACTCCCGATAACGACACTGTCATGGAACTCCTCAAGAGTGGACCTCGAGGGTGACTCCTCTTTCGTTCACCTTGACGATAACCATCAGGTGGAATTCCATCGAGGGTGATTTCCTCAGGTTTCCCTTTGGTGTCAGACACACAGTTACTATGGTTACTATGACTTTACACTAAACCTGGTTACTAAAGACGGGTCGACCCTGAGGGCACTCGCAATTAATCTCGCCCTTGCCGCAAGTTCTCGAGATGGGGCGATGGGGTCACATGTTTGTGAGTCTCTGCTCGTTACCGCGGGTTCCCAAGACACTAAACGGTTTGGATATTTGATCCAAGGGGCCTCTGGCCTGATAGCGCTAACCACCACGTGGGCATAGTATGGGCGTTATGCGTCGTATGCATCAGCTGAAGCTTAACTGACGTCATTGCGACTGAGCGGCGCGCGCTGGGTTGGACTGGTTAGGCTCCTACCTTTTTAAAGGAGGTTGCTAGGTCTGCTCACCGGCCACCCATGCAACGTGCAGGAGTTCCTGGGGCGATTGGCCCATGACCCCTAGGGGCATAGGGTTTAGTCCGGCGTGCATGACCTCTCTATTAAGTCTAGGTCGGGTTGCGGCGTATTGTTTAGCCGAGGGTGGGCATGACCTGATGGTGTGTCCGGCCGGAGTTAAGCAAGCGTGATGGGTAAGTTGGTGCACCCCTGCAGGGAAGAAAACATCTATCGATAGCCTGTCCTACGGTAACGGACACTTGAAGTTGTATCCCGATCGCTACAACTAAAACTGGATGCTGAGGCATTGTTTGGATTTGTTGCTTCGGGAGTCGAGAAAGGATCCCGGAGCGTTGATACAACAACATAAATATGACTTATGTTACACTACTCTACTTCCCCCTCTTGCTGCAAGACGATGGTTTCCAGAAGATGCTAGTCTTCGATAGGACTAGCTTCTCCCCCTCTTATTCTGGCATTCTGCAGCTTAGTCCACAGATACTACCCTTTTCATTGATACCGATGCATATGTAGTGTAGATCCTTGCTTGCGAGTACTTTGGATGAGTATTCATGATTGCTTTGCTCCCCCTTTTCCCCCTTCTTTCTTCTTTCTGGTCGATGCAACCAGATGGTGGAGTCCAGGAGCCAGATGCCACATTTGACGACTGCTACTACCCCGACAAAGCTTACTACCTCATGGAGACAACCGACGACCAGGAGTAGTTAGGAGGTCCGAGGCAGGAGGCCTTGCCTTTTCGATCGTTGATGCTTTGTGCTATCCTTCTTAAGGCAAACTTGTTTAACTTATGTCCATACTTAGATATTGTTGCTTCCGCTGACTCTTGTGTATTCGAGCTTATGTATTCGAGCCCTCGAGGCCCCTGGCTTGTAATATAAAGCTTGTATTATTTTATTTGTGTCTAGAGTTGTGTTGTGATATCTTCCAGTGAGTCCCTGATCTTGGTCGTACACATTTGCGTGCATGATTAGTGTACGGTCAAATCGGGGGCGTCACAGACACCCTCCCCAAGCTTCCGCTTGAAGGTTGCCGAGATACACGACGTGTACATGGAGGTAAGTGGCGAGAGCGTGTGTGAAGAACTACACCCCTGCAGGGTTAACATGATCTATTCGAATAGCCGGGTCCGCGGTTATGGACTTCTCGGATGCTTACGTGGTACATAGACAACTTGAAGTGGATATTCTGAAATGCTCAAGACAAGTGTGAGTGCTATGGATGGTCTTCTCGTAGGGAGACGGGAATGAATCCATAGTAGTGTATTGTGTGGTGATTAGTGGACTCGTGTGCGCCACCTCAAAAGAGTTACCAGTAGTCGTAGTACAGGATAGCCACTGATTCAAAGCTGGCCTGCTGCAACTAAACCCCACATTGCCTTATTGATACTTATGCATGTACGATAGGATTTGATGTAAGTCTTGCTGAGTACCTTTATACTCACGTTTTCTTAATTTATGTTTTGCAGATGAGACATCTGTCTCACTAGTAGTTCCGCTTGGACTTCGACAAGTAGCTTGTTACCTCAGGTACGATCTTATACGGGTGTTGTAGATAGTCAGGCTCCTTAGCCTTTTTCATTTGTAGTTGTCTGTACTCAGACATGTTATGCTTCCACGTGTTGCTTGTATGCTTTGTATGTTGGGTCATGAGACCCATGTTTGTAATATCTGGCTCCTCGGAGCCTAATGAATAAATACTTTGATCCATAGAGTTTTGCTGTGATGGCATGTTGTATTTGCACATATCGAGCATATTGTGTGTATGTTATTGAAATGCTTGGTATGTGTGGGATCCGACAACCTAGTTGTTTATTCTTGGTAGCCTCTCTTATGGGGAAATGTCTCCTAGTGCTTCCACTGAGCCATGGTAGCTTGCTACTGCTTCGGAACACTTAGGCTGGCCGGCATGTGTCCTTCTTCGTTCCTGTGTCTGTCCCTTCGGGGGAAAGTCACGCGTTGTTCCTTTAAGTCCTTATAGCTTGCTACGACTTGGGTTCATACGTTGATGACCGACACATTCGTTGTTGGGTCATGTATGCCTGTCCCTGTAAGTTAGTGCCACCTTGGGTTTACAACTAGTCATTACGACCCGGGTTCTGTGTCATATGGATGCTAATGACACTATCATATACATGAGCCACAATGCGCAAACGGTCCCGGGCCAAGTAAGGTGGCATGATACGTCTCCAGCGTATCTATAACTTTTGATTGTTCCATGCTATTATATATTCTGTTTTGGATGTTTAATGGGCTTTATTATACACTTTTATATTATTTTTGGGACTAACCTACTAACCCAAGGCCCAGTGCAAATTGTTGTTTTTTTTGCCTATTTCAGTGTTTCGCAGAAAAGGAATATCAAACGGAGTCCAAACGGAATGAAACCTTCGGGAGAGTTATTTTTGGAACGATATCAACACAGAAGACTTGGAGTACACGAGGCGGCCACGAGGGCAGGGGGCGCGCCCCCACCCTCGTGGGCCCCCTGTTGCTCCCTTGACGTCCTTCTTCCTCCTATATATACCTACGTACCCTGAAACTATCAAAGAGCACGACGAAACCCTAATTTCACCGCCGTAACCTTCTGTACCCGTGATATCCCATCTTGGGGCCGGTTCCGGAGCTCCACCGGAGGGGGCATCGATCACGGAGGGCTTCTTCATCAACACCATAGCCTCTCCGATGAGTTGTGAGTAGTTTACTATAGACCTTCGGGTCCATAGTTATTAGCTAGATGGCTTCTTCTCTCTCTTTGGATCTCAATACAAAGTTCTCCTCGATCTTTGAGGAAATCTATTCGATGTAATCCTTTTGTGGTGTGTTTGTCGAGATCCAATGAATTGTAGGTTTATGATAAAGATTATATATGAACAATATTGGATTCTTTTCTGAAATATTTTATGCATGATTTAAATATACTTGCAAGTCTCTTCGAATTATCGGTCTGGTTTGGCCTACTAGATCTATAGTTCTTGCAATGGGAGAAGTGCTTGGCTTTGGGTTCAATCTTGCGCAAGATCCTTTCCCAGTGACAGCAGGTGCAGCAAGGCACATATTGTATTGTTTCCATCGAGGATAAAAAGATAGGGTTTATATCATATTGCCTGATTTTATCCTTCTACATCATGTCATCTTGCTTAAGGCGTTACTCTGTTCTTATGAACTTAATACTCTAGATGCATGCTGGATAGCGGTCGATGTGTGGAGTAATAGTAGTAGATGCAGAATCGTTTCAGTCTACTTGTCACGTACGTGATGCCTATATACAATGATCATTCCTAGATATTCTCATAACTATGAGCTTTTCTATCAATTGCTGGACAGTAATTTGTCCACCCACCATAGAAATCTGCTATCATGAGAGAAGCCACTAGTGAAACCAATGGCCCCGGGTCTATCTTCATCATATTAATCTCCCATCAACTATTTGCTTTACTTTGCATTATTTACTTTCAATCTCTATACCAAAAATACCAAAAATATTATTTTATCATATCTATCAGATCTCACTTTTGTAAGTGACCAAGAAGGGATTGACAACCCCTTTTATCGCGTTGGATGCAAGGTTCTTATTTGTTTGTGCAAGTACGAGGGACTCGCGTGTGGTCTCCTACTGGATTGATACCTTGGTTCTCAAAAACAGAGGGAAATATTTACGCTACTGTGCTGCATCACCCTTTCCTCTTCGAGGGAATACAACACAAGCTCGAGAAGTAGCATGGCACCCGTGGGGATACCGTGCGTGACGCCGCAAAGTGATATGATGTGTTACATGCTAGACTGATGTGACTTAGGATTGGGGTCCCAACACCCGGGGAGTATATGGGCCTTATTGGGCTTTAGGGGTGAGAGAGAGGCGCTTCCTAGGGCTGGGCCGCGCGCTCCCCAAGCCTAGTCCAAATTATACTAGGGGGAGGGGTGGCACCCCCTCCTTCCTTCTCTTTCTCTCCTTCCCTCCCCCTTCTCCTACTCCTACCAGGAAAGGGAGTCCTACTCCTAGTGGGAGTAGGACTCCCCCTTGGCGCGCCCCCTCCCTAGGCCGGCCGCCTTCTCCCTCTCCCTCCTTTATATACGTGGGGAGGGAACCCCTTGGAGACACATCAATTGTTCCTAGCCATGTGTGGTGCCCCCCTCCATAGTTACACACCTCGGTCATATCGTTGCAGTGCTTAGGCGAAGCCATGTGCCGGTAACTTCATCATCATCATCATCACCACACCGACGTGCTGACGAAACTCTCCCGCGACACTCAACTGGATCAATAGTTCATGGGACATCATCAATGTGAACGTGTGCTAAACACGGAGGTGCCGTACGTTCGGTGCTTGGATCGGTTGGATCGCGAAGACGTTCGACTACATCAACCGCGTTACTAAACGCTTCCACTTTCGGTCTACGAGGGTACGCGGACACACTCTCCCGCTCGTTGCTATGCTTCTCCTAGATAGATCTTGCGTGATCGTAGGATTTTATTTGAAATACTACGTTCCCCAACACAATCATAGTCCTTTTGATAAGTAGGAGTGTCGAACCCAACGAGGAGCAGAAGGAAATGACAAGCGGTTTGCAGAAATGTATTTTATGCAGGCACTGAAATTATTAGTAATAGATAGTTTGATATCAAGGTAATTTGTGATGAGAAACAAGTAGAAATTATAAAATGGTGCGGCAAGGTAGCCCAATCCTTTTTATAGCAAAGGACATGCTGTAACGTTCTCTTATAGTAAGCAAAGTGTTCTCGAGGACTTATGTGAATTTCATCTAGTCACTTTCATCATGTTTGTTTGATTTGTGTTGTCTACTTTGATAATTTGCTATGCAGGTAGATCGGTTCTTGGGTGTTGTCCTTACTTGAACAAGCCTCCCACTTATGATTACCCCCTCTCACAAGCATCCACAGCTATGAAAGAAGAACTAATATAAATCTTACCCTAGCATGAAACATATGGATCCAAATCAGCCCCTTACGGAATAATGAATAGGGTTTAAGATTCTATCACTCTAGCAACCCACCATCTACTTATTACTCCACAATGCCTTCCCTTAGGCCCAAGTATGGTGAAGTTTCATGTAGTCGATGTTCACATGACACCACTAAAGGAAGAAACAACATACATATCATCAAAGTATCGAACGAACACCAAATTCACATGATTACTTATGAAAAGACTTCTCCCATGTCCTCAAGGACAAAAGTAACTACTCACAAATCATATTCATGTTCAAGATTAGAGGGGTATTGAATAGCATCAAGGATCTGAACATATAATCTTCCACCAAGTAAACCAACTAGCATCAACTAAAAGATGTAATCAACACTATTAGCAACCCACATGTACCAATCTGATGTTTTGAGACAAAGATTGAATACAAGCGATGAACTAGGGCTTGAGATGAGATGGTGCTGGTGAAGATGTTATGAAGATTAGTCCTCCCACGATGAGAGGGTTGTTGGTGATGCGATGGCTTCGATTTCCTCCTCACGGAGGGAAATGTCCCGACGGAATCGCTCCGCCGGAGTGCTAAAGTGCTCCTGCCCAGGTTCTACCTCGAGACGGCGGCGTTTTGTCCCGAAAGTCCTCTCTTGATTTTTTTTCTAGGGCAAATGACATCATATAGGAGAAGATGGGCCACGGAGGCCTGCTAGGGGACCCACAAGGTACTAGGGCGCGCCCAAGGGGCGCCCTAGTACCTTGTGGGCGGGTGTGGGTCCCCTCTGGTACTTTTTTGCTCTAATATTTTTTTTATTCCATAGAAATTCTCCATGAAATTTTTGCTCATTCGGAGTTGTGCGGAATAGGTATCTCCGATATAGCTTTTCCACGTCCAGTATTCCAGCTGCCGATAAACTCCCTCTTTACGTAAATTTTGCAAATTAAGAGAGAAAAATCATTAGAATTGCATCACAAAGTATCATATTGATTCAAAATAATATAAATATCAGTAGGAAAACATGATGCAAAATGGACGTATCAACTCACCCCAACCTTAGACCTCGTGTGTCCTCAAGCAAAAGCCGATATCGATAATCATGACCACATGTTTAGAGAGAGAGAGAGAGAGGTGTCGACAAAAACCAAATATGGACATAATAGCATCATGATCATTATCATAGCAACAATATATTATCATAAAACTTCTCATGATCAAGTAACAATTTATCACAATAACGAAGTATAAAACATAAACTTTATTGAAAACTAACAAACCATGTTCTTAGTCAACAAGGTAATTACAATTCATCTTATTCTCAGGAAGGGTCTCATGTAAGAGCTTTTGTTTAGCAAGTCCACATACTCAACTATCATTTAGTCTTCTATGATTGCTGCAAACACTTGATAACCCACAAGTATAAGGGATTGCGACAATTTTTGAAGGTAGAGTCTTCAACCCAAATTTATTGATTCGATACTGTCAGAGCCAAACAATATTTGCAAGTATTAGTAGTTTAGTTGTCATTTCAACCGCACCTGGAGAACTAAATATCTGCAGTAGAGTAATCAGTAGCACAATAGTATGATAGTTCGATAACAGTAGTAGCAATACTAATAGTAATAGTAGCAGTGGGGAAGTCACGCCACAAGAAAAAGGTCTAGCATAAAGTGATGGCTCCTACACCCCTTCCACTTCTATCCTTTCTCCCTCTCGACCTCTCCACTGAATTCCATGGTGATCTCTAGCTCTTTACCCTATGGAAGACCTCTTGCATTGGGATTTTGCCCCGGGCCATGCCCTTGCAAATCAGGTCAGAAGAAGGTTTGGATCCACCGTTCACTTTTCTCCCTCCCGGGATGATAATGAGTTCTTCTTGGTGGTCTCTTTCTCTTCGGCCTCATTTCCCCTCTTAGTGGATTTGGTTGGAATTTCACTTCAATGTTGTGTTAGTGGATTAAGCAATGGTTTCAAGGTGGTTCAACTAAGTTCCCGTTCATTCAAATTCTCAGTGGCTAGCAATAAGGTGGGGCACTTTACTTATGGGCTCAAAGACAAAATTTGGCCGGATTTCATATGTCATTTCCATTTTATCAATGGCCGATTTGCCAAGGCCCATGCTTTTGATTCTAGTTGGCATGCGGATGAAGTGTTGATGGATTTATTTGATCATTGTCTTGTGGCTATCAAGTCATCCTTAAACTTTCTAAACACGGGCTCATCTTTGGATATTTCTTTGGCTGGTGAATTAAGCAAATTTAAGCTTGTTCCTATTGATCGTATGGCTTTCTCCAATCAACATGCTCCAGAAGCTTACACCTCCTTACCTATGTTGACCCTGATGAAACATGTGCCAGATCATGAGGAGAAATTCCAAAATTCATCTAGAAGGTTTCTTGATTTGAATATACCAACTATGGAAAAACAGTCGATTATTGAGGGGGCAATTAATTCTCAAGATTTAATGGACAAAAAATTAAGGCAGGAGGTTTTTTAGGAGGGCCAATCAGCTGAGTTTTTATATTTTGCCACATTCAAATGCCCACTTAATGCGCATTATCCCACCCATCCACAATGTTTTTTGTCCTCCCCGTACACTTATGGACCTCCACACACTGCTTGGCCTCCTATCCTTGCGACCACATAGATACGTCCATTTTGCATCATGTTTTCCTACTGTTATTTATAATTATTTATGCATAATAATGCTTCAGGGAGTAATTCTAATGCCTTTTCTCTCATAATATGCAAGGTTTGCACAAAGAGGGAGAATACCAACAGCTGGAATTCTGGACCTGGAAAAGCTACGTCGGGCCACCTATTCTGCACATCTCCAAATGAGCTGAAAATTTATGAAGAATTGTTTTGGAATATATGAAGAATAATGGAGCAAAAAACTACCAGAGTGGGCCCACTAGGTGGGCACAAGCCACCTGCGGGCGCCAGGGCCTCTACGCGTGCCCTGGTGGGTTGTGCCCTCCTCGGTCCACCTCTGGCGCCCCTCTTCTAGTATATAAGTAATTTGACCTAGAAATAATAAGGAGAGAACTTTCGGGACGGAGCACTGCCGTCTCGAGGCGGAACTTGGGTAGTAGCACTTTTGCCCACCAGCGGAGCGATTCCGCCGGGGGAACCCCCCCTAGAGGGGAAATCAAAGCCATCGTCATCACCAACAACCCTCTCATCTTTGGGAGGCCAATCTTCATCAACATATTCAACAGCACCATCTCCTCTCAAAACCTAATTCATCTCTTGTGTTCAATCTTTGTACCGGAACCTCAGATTGGTACCTATGGGTGACTAGTAGTGTTGATTACATCTTGCAGTTGATTACTATATGGTTTATTTGGTGGAAGATTATATGTTCAGATCCATTATGCTATTTAATGCCCCTATGATCTGGAGCATGTTTATCATTTGTGAGTAGTTACTTTGGTTCTTGAGGTCACGGGAGAAATCTTGTTGCAAGTAATTATGTGAACTTGATATGTGTGCAATATTTTGATGATATCTATTGTGATTCCCTTAGTGGTGTCATGTGAACGTCAACTACATGACACTTCACCATATTTGGGCCTAAGGGAATGCATTGTGGAGTAGTTATTAGATGATGGGTTTCTAGAGTGACATAAGTTGAAACCCTAGTTTATGCGCTACTTCGTAAGGGACCAATTTGGATCCAGATGTTTAATGCTATGGTTAGATTTCATCTTAATACTTTTCTCGTAGTTGTGGATGCTTGCGAGTGGGTTAATCATAAGTAGGAGGTTTGTTCAAGTAAGAACAAACCCTAAGCACCGATCCACCCACATATCTAATTATCAAAGTAGCAAACACAAATCAAACCAACATGGTGAAAGTGACTGGATGAAATTCCCGTGTCTCCTCAAGAACACTTTTCTAATTAGAAGAAACCGATTTGTCCTGTCCTTTGCCACAAAAGGATTGGGCTACCTTGCTGCATACTATTTACATTCACCGTTACTTGCTCGTTACAATTTATCTTGCTATCAAACTACTCATTACCTACAATTTTAGTGCTTGTAGAAATTATACCATGCTGAAACCCGCTTGTCATTTCCTTCTGCTCCTCGTTGGGTTCGACACTCTTACTTATCGAATGGACTATGATTGACCCCCTATACTTGTGGGTCATCAAGACAATTTTTGGGTGCCGTTGCCGGGGAGTGAAGCACTCTTGGTATGTGGAAATTGGTAAGGAAACATTATTACTACATGCTGAAATTTATTGTCACTTGTTACTATGGAAAACAATCCTTTGAGGGGTTTGTTCGGGGTATCTTCACCTCGACCGGAAGAATAATTAGTTTCCCCTCAACCTACTGCACCTACTGAAAATATTGGTTATAGAATTCCTTCTGGTATGATAGAGGAACTGCTTGCTAATCCTTATGCAGGAGACGGAACCGAACATCCTGATCTGCACTTCATATACGTGGATGAAATTTGTGGATTATTTAAGCTTGAAGGTTTACCCGAGATGAAGCTAAGAAGAAGGTTTTCCCTTTATCTTTGAACGGAAATGCATTGACATGGTATAGGCTATGCGAAAATTGGATCTTGGAACCGGAATCGATTGAAATTTGAATTTAACCAAAACTTTTATCCTATGCATCTAGTTCATCGTGATCGGAATTACATATATAATTTTTGGCCTCGTGAAGGAGAAAGTATCGCTCTAGCTTTGGGGAGGCTTAAGTCAATGTTATATTCATGCCCCAATCATGAACATTCGAGAGAAATTACTATTCAGAACTATTATGCTCGGCTTTCTCGTGATGATCCATCCACGCTCGATACTTCTTGTACTGGTTCTTTTATGAAGAAGACTATTGAATTCAGGTGTGATCTCTTAGAAAGAATTAAACGCAACTCAGAAGATTGGGAACTCAACGAAGGTAAAGAGTCAGGCATTAAGCTTAAGTTTGATTATGTTAAATCTTTTATGAATACCGATGCTTTTCAAAAGTTTAGCACTAAATACGACTCGACTATGAGATAGTAGCCTCCTTTTGCGAATCATTTTCTACTCATGTTGATCTACCTAAGGAGAAGTGGTTTAAATATTACCCCCCTATTAAAGAAGAAATTAAAGAACCAGTCATAGCTAAGGTTTCAACAGTTGTGCCTACTGCTTATATTGAAAAATCACCTTTCCCTGTTAGGATAAAGGAACATGCTAAGGTTTCAACAGTGGTTCGCAAAAGTAATATTAAAGCACCTAAACCCCCTGAGCAGATTAAAGTAGAACCTAGTGTTGCTATGGTTAAAGATCTCCTGGTAGAAAATATTGATGGGCATGCTATTTATTTCTGTGATGAAGCTGCTAGAATTTCCAAACCTGATGAAAAGGACAAACATAGACTGGTTGTTGGCATGCCTATTCTCTCAGTCAAAATAGGAGACCATTGTTGTCATGGTTTATGTGATTTAGGTGCTAGCATAAGTTCTATTGCTTTTACTTTATATCAAGAAATTACAGATGACATAGCACCCGCTGAAATCGAAGACATAAATGTTACTATGAGACTTAATAATAGAGATACCATCACACCACGTGGGATTGTTAGAGATGTTGAAGTCTTGTGCGGGAAAATAAAATATCCTACTAATTTTCTAGTTCTTGGTTCCCCACAAGATGACTTTTGTCCCATTATCTTTGGTAGACCTTTGTTGAACACTGTCAATGCTACTATAGATTATCATAAACAAAATGTCAGTGTTAGCTTTGGTGATGAGTCTCATGAATTTAATTTTTCCAAGTTTAATAGAAAACCTCATAAGAAAGAATTATCTAGTAAAGATGAAATAATTGGTCTTGCTTCTATTGTCGTTCCTCCTACTGATCCACTAGAACAATATTTGCTAGACCATGAAAATGACGTGCACATGCACGACATAAATAAAATAGATAGAATTTTATTTCAACAACAACCTCTGCTTAAGCACAATTTTCCTATTGAAACTCTAGGAGGTCCTCCTCCACCTAAAGGTCATCCTGTGTTTTAACTAAAACAATTGCCTGACACTTTGAAATATGCTTATCTCGATGATAAAAAGATATATACTGTTATTATTAGTGCTAACCTTTCAGAACACAAAGAAGAAAGATTATTGAAAATTCTGAAGAAGCACTGAGCTGCTATTGGATATAATCTTGATGATCTTAAGGGCATTAGTCCCACTCTATGTCAGCACAAGATTAATATGGAACCTAGTGCTAAACCCATTGTTGATCACCAACGTCGTTTGAATCCTAAGATGAAAGAAGTGGTGTGAACTGAAATATTAAAGCTCTTGGAAGGCGAAAGCAGGTATAATCTATCCCATAGCTGATAGTAGATGGGTAAGTCACGTTCATTGTGTCCTTAAGAAGGGAGGTATTACTGTTGTTCCCAATGATAAAAATGAACTTATGCCACAAAGAATTGTCACTGGCTATCGAATGGTAATTTATTTCAGAAAATTAAACAACGCAACTAGAAAAGATCATTACCCTCTACCTTTTATCGATCAAATGCTAGAAATACTATCTAAGCACACACACTTTTGTTTTCTTGATGGATATTCTGGTTTCTCTCAAATACCTATTTCACAACCTGATCAAGAGAAGACCACCTTTACTTGTCCTTTTGGAACTTATGCTTATAGACGTATGCATTTTGATTTATGTAATGGTATTGTCTTGGGTCATAAAATTTCTGAACAAGGTATTGAGGTGGATGAAGCCAAAGTAGATGCAATTGAGAGGATGACGTGTCCTAAAGATATTAAAGGTGTTCGTAGTTTCCTTGGTCATGCTAGTTTCTATAGGAGATTTGTTAAAGACTACTCTAAAATTTCTAGGCCTCTTATAAATGTTTTACAAAAGGATGATCCATTTTTTTAATGATGATTGTGTAGAAGCCTTTGAAACACTCAAGAAAGCCTTAACTTCTGCACCTATTGTTCAACCACCTAATTGGAACTTGCCTTCTGAAATTATGTGTGATGCTAGTGATTATGTTGTTGGTGTTGTTCTAGGACAAATAGTTGATAATTTTTTTAAATGTTATTCATTATGCTAGCAAAACTCTAGACAGTGCCTAAAGAAATTATGCTACTACTGAAAAGGAATTTTTAGCAGTTGTGTTTACTTATGATAAATTCAGATCTTATATCGTTGATTCTAAAGTAATTGTTCACACTGATCATGCTGCTATAAAATATCTTATGGAAAAGAAATATGCTAAACCTAGACTCATTAGGTGAGCTCTTGCTACAAGAATTCGATTTACATATCACTGATAGGAAAGGAGTTGAGAACCCCGTAGCTGATAACTTGTCTAGGTTTGAAAATATTCTTGATGACCCACTACCTATTGATGATAGTTTTCCTGATGAACAATTGGCTGCAATAAATGTTTCTCACAATAGACCTTGGTATGCTGACTATGCTAATTATATTGGAGCTAAATACATACCACCTAGTTTCACATACCAACAGAAGAAAAAATATATTCTATGATTTAAGACATTAATTTTGGGATGACCCACATATTTATAAAGGAGTAGATGATATTATTAGATGTTGTGTACCTGAGCATGAACAGGAACAAATCCTACGGAAATGTCACTCTGAAGCTAATGGAGGACATCATGCGGGAGATAGAACTGTTCATAAGGTATTGTAGTATGGTTTTTATTGGCCTACTCTCTTCAAGGATGCCCGTAAGTTTGTTTTATCTTGTGATGAATGTCAAAGAATTCGTAATATTGGTAAGAGTCAAGAAATGCCTATGAATTATTCAATTGTTGTTGAACCATTTGATGTTTGGGGTTTTGACTATATGTGACATTTTCCTTCCTCTAATGAGTATACTCATATTTTGGTTGCTGTTGATTACGTTACTAAGTGGGTAGAAGCTATTCCAACTAGTAGTGCTGATCATAACACTTCCATTAAAATGCTTAAAAGAAGTTATTTTCCCTAGGTTTGGAGTCCCTAGATATTTAATGACCGATGGTGGTTCACACTTTATTCATGGTGCTTCCGGTAAAATGCTTCCTAAGTATGATGTTAACCATAGAATTGCATCACCCTATCATCCTCAATCTAGTGGTCTAGTTGAACTTAGCAATAAAGAAATAAAATTAATATTAAAAAAGACTGTCAATAGGTCTCGAAAGAATTGGTCTAAGATATTGGATGATACACTTTGGGCCTACAGAACAACATATAAAAATCCTATGGGTGTGTCTCCCTATGAAATGGTTTATGGAAAAGCTTGTCATCTACCTCTTGAATTAGAACATAAAGCATACTGGGAAATTAAAGAAGTCAACTATGACTTGAAACTTGCCGGTGAAAAGAGGTTATTTGATATTAGCTCACTAGATGAATGGAGAACCCAAGCTTATGAAAATGCCAAATTTTAAAAGAAAAGGTTAAAAGATGGCATGATAAAAGAATCCAAAAGAAGGAATTCAAAGTGGGTGAATATGTTCTTTTGTGTAACCCCCATTTTAGATTATTTGCAGGAAAACTTCTCTCCAAATGGGAAGGACCATATATTATCACAGAGGTTTATCATTCTAGAGCTATCAAAATAAATAATGCTGAAGGTACTAACCTGAAGGTGGTCAATGGGCAAAGAATTATACACTACATCTCAAGTACGCCTATTAATGTCGAAAGCAATATTATTCAAACCATGACATCGGAGGAACATATAAAAGAAACCTTCCAGAACACTCCAGAATCATGAAAAAAGAGGAGGTACGTGATACGGTAAGTAAACGGACTCCAAACAATCCGCAAAAATATTTATTGTCAGTTTTGGAATATTACAAAAATAGAAAAAATAAGAAATAACCAGGAAGGCAATCGAGGAGGGCACAAGACATCAGGGCACGCCTGCCTTGCCTGGCTCACCCAAGTGGGTTGTGCCCACCTCAGGCACTAATACGTCTCCAACGTATCTATAATTTTTTTATTTTTCCATGCTAGTATTTATGAGGTTTTGGATGTTTAATGGGATTCGTTATACACTTTTATATTAGTTTTGGGACTAACCTATTAACCCAAAGGCCCAGTCCAGATTGCTGTTTTTTTGCCTATTTCAGGGTTTTACAGAAAAGGAATATCAAATGGAGTCCAAATGGAATGAAACCTTCGGGAGAGATATTTTTGGAGCAATATCTTCACGAGAGACTTGAGAACCACGGAAAAGGGCACACGTGGCATCCACGAGGGTGGGGGCGCCCCCCTATAGGGCGCGCCCCCTGCCTCGTGGGCCCCATGTTGGTCCCCCGGTTCCCTCCTTCCTCCTATATATACCCATGTACCCCGAAAACATCAGAAGAGGAGAGAAAACCCTAATTCCACCGCCGCAACCTTCTGTTCCCGTGAGATCCCATCTTGGGGCCTTTTCCGGAGCTCCGCCAGAGAGGGGATCTACCATGGAGTGCTACTACATCAACACCACCGCCTCACCATGAGTTGTGAGTAGTTTACCACAGACCTTCGGGTCCATAGTTAGTACCTAGATGGCTTCTTCTCTCTCTTTGGATCTCAATACCAAGTTCTCCTCGGTCTTCGAGGATATCTATTTGATGTAATCTCTTTTTGCGGTGTGTTTGTCGAGATCCGATGGATTGTGGGTTTATGATCAAGATTATCTATGAGAAATATTTGGTTCTTTTCTGAATTCTTTTATGTATGATTATAATATCCTTGCAAGTCTCTTCGAATTATCGGTTTGGTTTGTCCTACTAGATCTATAGTTCTTGCAATGGGAGAAGTGCTTGGCTTTGGGTTCAATCTTGCGGTGTCCTTTCCCAGTGACAGCAGGGGCAGCAAGGCACGTAATGTATTGTTCCCATCGAGGATAAAAGGATGGGGTTTATATCATATTGCTTGAGTGTATCTCTCTACATCATGTCATCTTGCTTAAGGCGTTACTCTGTTCTTATGAACTTAATACTCTATATGCATGATGGATAGCGGTCGATGTGTGGAGTAATAGTAGTAGATGCAGAATCATTTTGGTCTATTTGTCATGGATGTGATGCCTGTATATAATGATCATGCCTAGATATTCTCATAATTATTCGCTTTTCTATCAATTGCTCGACAGTAATTTGTTCAACCATCGTAGAAATCTGCTATCATGAGAGATGCCACTAGTGAAACATATGGCCCCCGGGTCTATTCTCAACATATCAATCTATAATCTACTTTACTTTTTTGTTTTTACTTTCCGTTCTTATATCTAAAAATACCAAAAATATCAAACTATCATATCTATCAGATCTCACTTTCGTAAGTGACCATAAAGGGATTGACAACCCCTTATCGCGTTGGCTGCGAAGTTCTTATTTGTTTGTGCAGGTGCAAGGGACTCGCGCGTGGTCTCCTACTGGATTGATACCTTGGTTCTCAAAAACTGAGGGAAATACTTACGCTATTGTGCTGCATCACCCTTTCCTCTTCGAGGGAATAAAACGCAAGCTAGAGAAGTAGCAAGAAGATTTTCTGGCGCCATTGCCGGGGAGGCTTATGCAAAATTCATATACCAAGTACCAATCACAAACCCTTATCCTTCGCACTACATTATTTGCCTCTCGTTTTCCTCTCCCCCACTTCACCCTTGCCGTTTTATTTGCCCTTCTTCTTCCGTGTGTTTACCGTTCGCTTGCCTCTTGTTTGCTTGTGTTGCCATGTGCCTTCTATTAGCTTGCATCTTCGCTTGCTAAATTATGGATCCTCATCCACTTGCTAATCTTTTTAAGAGATCCAATTATATTGAACCAATTGCTAGTGAGCTGCGTGCACTAGATTATCTTTATGGGGGTTTTCTTGAAATGCATGAATCTAAAAATTGTGAGGAATTGTTAAAAGAAAAAGTGATTCATGATAGCTCCTTAAATAAAAAACATGATTGCAATGATACTATTATAAATTCTATTAATGTCAATTGTGTTAATGATATGCAAATCCCTAAGCTTGGGGATTCTAGTATTGCTATGTCCACCACTTGTTGCAATGATCATGATTGGGGTGATTCTTCTTATGATCTTGAAAATTTATTTAAGCCCCATGATATAGACGGGATTGATAATAATGTTTGCAAAAATATTAATAGTGTGTTTGGAAGAGTGTCAACTTTAGATCCCACATATTTGTAGCATGATCAATCTTATGAATTTTTTGATAAAAGTGGGTTTGGAGAGGTCATGACTTTAGTTAATGTTAATCCCTTTATTATTGGAAGAGTGTCAACTTCGCATGCATGTGGATCGTGTTGAAAATATGTTATGTGATAGCTATATTGTTGAATTTGCTTATGATCCTACATGCAATTATTATGAGAGAGGAAAATATGGTTATAGAAATCTTCATGTTACTAAATTACCTCTCTTCATGTTGAGATTGATCTTGTTTCTTTCTTCTTCCTTGCATATGTTAGATCTTGCTTGTCTTGCTAATTTGTTTGCCTATAAAATGCCTATGCATAGGAAGTATGTTAGACTTAGATGTGATTTTCACATGCTATATGATGCTCTTTTGTGCTTCAATTCTTATCTTTCATGTGAGCATCAATGAACTCTTAAGACTATCATAATGGCAATAAAGAAAGAGCTTGTTGGGAGGCAACCCAATTTTATTTTCTTTGCTTTTGATTATTTTTAGGAATAAATATTGCATCTAGCTTCTCTTTATATGTGGTTTTGTGTTTTAATTAGTGTTTGTGCCAAGTAGAACCTTTGGGAAGACTTGTGTGAAGTTTATATGATAATGCTGTAAAAAATAGAAACTTTAGCGCTCACGAGTTTGGTTGTGTATTTTTACCGGAGAGTGCTATTTAGTTGATTCTTTTTGCAGATGATTAATAGAAAAATTCCTCACATTTACCAATTTATTTCAATTTTTTTGGAGTTACATAAGTATTCGAAAGTTACAGATTACTACACACTGTTCTGTTTTTGACAGATTCTGTTTTTCGTGTGTTGTTTGCTTATTTTGATGAATCTATGAGTAGTATTAGAGGATATGAATCATAGAAAAGTTGGAATACAGTAGGTTTAATACCAATATAAACAAAGAATGAGTTCATTACAGTACCTTTGAGTGGTGGTTTGTTTTCTTATACTAACGGAGCTCACGAGATTCTTGGTTAAGTTTTGTGTTGTGAAGTTTTCAAGTTTTGAGTATAGCTTTGATTGACTATGGAACAAAGAGTGGCAAGAGCCTAAGCTTGGGGATGCCCAAGGCACCCCAAGGTAAAATTCAAGGACAACCAAAAGCCTAATCTTGGGGATGCCCCGGGAAGGCATCCCATCTTTCGTCTTCATCTATCGGTAACTATACTCGGGACTATATTATTATTCACCACATGATATGTGTTTTACTTGAAGCGTCATGTATGATTTGAGTCTTTGCTTGTTAGTTTGCCACAATAATCCTTGCTGGACACACCTTTTTGAGAGAGATAAATATGGCCTAGGAATTGTTAGAACACTCTATGTGCTTCACTTATATCTTTTGAGCTAAATAGTTTTTGCTCTAGTGCTTCACTTATATCTTTTAGAGCACGGTGGTGATTTTATTTTGTAGAAATTGTTGATCTATCATGCTTCACTTATATCCTTTTGAGAGTCTATTATAACAGCATGGTAATGTGCTTTGGTTATAAAACTAGCCTTAATATGATAGGCATCCAAGATGAATGTAGTAAAAACTTTCATACAAAGTGCATTGAGTATGATGAGAAGATTGATACTTGATAATTGTTTTGAGATATGAGGATAGTGATATTAGAGTCATGCTAGTGGAGTTATTACGAAATTGAGAAATACTTGTGTTAAAGTTTGTGATTCCCGTAGCATGCACGTATGGTGAACCGCTATGTGACGAAGTTAGAGCATGAGGTATTTGTAGAGTGTCATCCTTTGTGTGGAGGTCGGGGGCGCGTGATGGTTAACTCCTACCAACCTCCCCCCTAGGAGCATGCGTTGATTGCTTTGTTTTGATGACTCGTAATTTTTTGCAATAAGTATATGAGTTCTTATGACTAATGTTGAGTCCATCGATTATATGCACTCTCACCCTTCCGCCATTGCTAGCCTCTCTTGTACCGCGCAACTTTCGCCGGTACCATAAACCCACTATATACCTTCCTCAAAATAACCACCATATATCTTCCTCAAAACAGCCACCATACCTACCTACCATGGCATTTCCATAGCCATTCCGAGATATATTGCCATGCAACTTTTCATCGTTCCGTTCATATGACACGCTTCATATTGTCATACTGCCATGCATGATCATGTAGTTGACATCGTATTTGTGGCAAAGCCACCATGCATAACTTTTCATACATGTCACTCTTGATTCACTCCACATCCCGGTACACCGCCGGAGGCATTCATATAGAGTCATACTTTGTTCTAGTATCGAGTTGTAAATCAATAGAAGTGTGATGATCATCATTATTAGAGCATTGTCCGAGAAAAAAAGAAGAAAAAAAAGGAAAGGCCAAAGAAAAAAGGAAAGTCCCAAAAAAAGAAAAAAAGAAAAAAAGAAAAGAAAAGAAAAGGGACAATGCTACTATCTTTTTTCACACTTGTGCTTCAAAGTAGCACCATGTTCTTCATGATAGAGAGTCTCATGTTTAGTCACTTTCATATACTAGTGGGAATTTTCATTATAGAACTTGGCTTGTATATTCCAACGATGGGCTTCCTCAAATGCCCTAAGACTTCGTGAGAAAGCAAGTTGGATGCACACCCACTTAGTTTCTTTTGTTGAGCTTTCATACATTTTAGCTCTAGTGCATCCGTTGCATGGCAATCCCTACTCACTCACATTGATATCTATTGATGGGCATCTCCATAGCCCGTTGATACGCCTAGTCGATGTGAGACTATCTCCCTCCTTTTTGTCTTCTCCACAACCACCACTCTGTTCCACCCATAATGATATATCCATGGCTCACGCTCATGTATTGCGTGAAAGTTGAAAGGTTTGAAAGAATAGAGTATGACAACAAGTGCTTGGCTGAAACCGGGGTTGTGCATGATATGAATATTTTGTGTGATGAAGAGGGAGCATAGCCAGACTATATGATTTTGTAGGGATAACTTTCTTTAGCCATGGTATTTTGAGAAGACATGATTGCTTTGTTAGTATGCTCGAAGTATTATTATTTCTTGTGTCAATATAGACTTTTGTCTTGAATCTTTCAGATCTGAACATTCATGCCACAATAAAGAGAATTACATTGAAAATTATGTTGGTTAGCATTCCACATCAAAAAATTTGTTTCTTATCATTTACCTACTCGAGGACGAGCAGGAATTAAGCTTGGGGATGCTCGATACGTCTCCAACGTATCTATAGTTTTTTATTGTTCCATGCTAGTATTTATGATGTTTTGGATGTTTAATGGGCTTTGTTATACACTTTTATATTATTATTGGGACTAACCTATTAACCCAAAGGCCCAGTCCAAATTGCTGTTTTTGCCTATTTCAGGGTTTTTACAGAAAAGGAATATCAAACGGAGTCCAAATGGAATGAAACCTTCAGGAGAGCTATTTTTGGAGCAATAGCTTCACGGGAGACTTGAGAACCACGGAATAGGGCACACGTGGCGTCCACGAGGGTGGGGGCGCCGCCCCTACAAGGCGCACTCCCCCGCCTCATGGGCCCCATGTTGGTCCCTCGGTGCCCTCCTTCCTCCTATATATACCCATGTACCCCAAAAACATCATAAGAGGAGAGAAAACCCTAATTCCATCGCCGCAACCTTCTGTTCCCATGAGATCCCATCTTGGGGCCTGTTCCGGAGCTCCGCCGGAGGGGGGGATCTACCACGGAGTGCTTCTACATCAACACCATCGCCTAACCATGAGATGTGAGTAGATTACCACAGACCTTTGGGTCCATAGTTAGTACCTAGATGGCTTCTTCTCTATCTTTGGTTCTCAATACCAAGTTCTCCTCGGTCTTCGAGGAGATCTATTTGATGTAATCTCTTTTTGCGGTGTGTTTGTCGTGATCCGATGAATTGTGGGTTTATGATCAAGATTATCTATGAGAAATATTTGGTTCTTTTCCGAATTCTTTTATGTATGATTATAATATCCTTGCAAGTCTCTTCGAATTATCGGTTTGGTTTGGCCTACTAGATCTATAGTTCTTGCAATGGGAGAAGTGCTTGGCTTTGGGTTCAATCTTGCGGTGTCCTTTCCCAGTGACAGCAGGGGCAGCAAGGCACGTATTGTATTGTTGACATCGAGGATAAAAAGGTGGGGTTTATATCATATCGCTTGAGTTTATCTCTCTACATCATGTAATCTTGCTTAAGGCGTTACTCTATTCTTATGAACTTAATACTCTAGATGCATGCTGGATAGCGGTCGATGTGTGGCGTAATAGTAGTAGATGCATGATGACCCACAAGTGTAGGGGATCTATCGTAGTCCTTTCGATAAGTAAGAGTGTCGAACCCAACAAGGAGTAGAAGGAAATGATAGGCAGTTTTCAGTAAGGTATTTTCTACAAGCGCTGTAATTATAGGTAACAGATAGTTTTGTGATAAGATAATTGGTAGCAAGTGACAAACGATAAAAGTAAATAAGGTGCAGCAAGGTGGATCAATCCTTTGTGTAGCAAAGGACAAGCCTGGATAAACTCTTATGCAAGGTAAAGTGCTCCCGAGGACATATGGGAATATCGTCAAGCTAGTTTTCATCACGATCATCTGATTCGCGTTCGGTACTTTGATAATTTGGTATGTGGGTGGACCGGTGCTTGGGTGCTGTCCTTACTTGGACAAGCCTCCCACTTATGATTAACCTCTAATGCAAGCATCCGCAACTACAAAAGAAGTATTAAGGTAAACCTAACCATGGCCTGAAACATATGGATCCAAATCAGCCCCTTACGAAGCAACACATAAACTAGGGTTTAAGCTTCTGTCACTCTAGCAACCCATCATCTACTTATTACTTCCCAATGCCTTCCTCTAGGCCCAAATAATGGTGAAGTATCATGTAGTTGACGTTCACATGACACAACTAGAGGAGAGACAACATACATCTCATCAAAATATCGAACGAAGACCAAATTCACATGACTACTAATAGCAAGACTTCTCCCATGTCCTCAGGAACAAAAGTAATTACTCACAAGACATATTATTGTTCATGATCAGAGGGGTATTAATATGCATAATGGACCTGAACATATGATCTTCCACCAAATAAACCAACTAGCATCAACTACAAGGAGTAATCAACACTACTAGCAACCCACATGTACCAATCTGAGGTTTGGATACAAAGATTAGATACAAGAGATGAACTTGGGTTTGAGAGGAGATGGTGCTATTGAAGATGTTGATGAAGATATCCCTCCCCAAGATGGGAGAGTTGTTGGTGATGACGGCGATGACGATTTCCCCCTCTCGGAGGGAAGTATCCCCGGCAGAACAGCTCTGCCGGAGCCCTAGATTGGTTTCCGCCCCGGTTCCGCCTCGAGACGGCGACGTATGGTCCTGAAAGCCTCCTCTTGATTTTTTCCATGTCAAAACGCTTCATATAGGAGAAGATGGGCACCGTGGGCCTGCCGGCTGGCCCTCGAGGCAGGGGGGCACGCCCCCCACCCTCGAGGCCAGCCGGTGGCCCCTCCCGTGGGTTTCTTTCGCCAGATATTTTTTATATTTTCCGAGACGATGTTCTGTGGAGTTTCAGGGCTTTTGGATTTGTGCAGAATAGGCTTCCAGAGTTTGCTCCTCTTTCAGCCCAGAATTCCAGCTGCCGGCATTCTCCCTCTTCATGTAAACCTTGCAAAATAAGAGAGAAAAGGCATAAGTATTGTGACAAAACATGTATGAACAGCCCATAATGCAAGAAATATCAACTTATAAGCATGATGCAAAATGGATGTATTCATGCAGAATTGTTTCGGTCTATTTGTCACGGATGTGATGCCTATATATTATGATCATGCCTAGATATTCTCGTAATTATTCGCTTTTCTATCAATTGCTCGACAGTAATTCGTTCACCCACCGTAGAAATCTGCTATCATGAGAGATGCAACTAGTGAAACCTATGGCCCCCAGGTCTATTCTCAACATATCAATCTACAATCTACTTTACTTTTCTGTTTTTACTTTCTGTTCTTATATCTAAAAATACCAAAAATATTAAACTATCATATCTATCAGATCTCACTTTCGTAAGTGACCATAAAGGGATTGACAACCCCTTATCGCATTGGCTGCGAAGTTCTTATTTGTTTGTGCGGGTGCAAGGGACTCGCGCGTGGTCTCCTACTGGATTGATTCGTTGGTTCTCAAAAACTGAGGGAAATACTTGTGCTATTGTCCCACATCACCCTTTCCTCTTCGAGGGAATACAACGCAAGCTCGAGAAGTAGCAAGAAGAATTTCTGGCGCCATTGCTGGGGAGGCTTACGCAAAAATCATATACCAAGTACCAATCACAAACCCTTATCCTTCGCACTACATTATTTGCCTCTCGTTTTCCTCTCCCCCACTTCACCCTTGCCGTTTTATTTGCCCTTCTTCTTTCGTGTGTTTACCGTTTGCTTGCCTCTTGTTTGCTTGTGTTGCCATGTGCCTTCTATTAGCTTGCATCTTCGTTTGCTAAATTATGGATCCTCATCCACTTGCTAATATTTTTAAGAGATCCAATTATGTTGAACCCATTGCTAGTGAGCTGCGTGCACTAGATTATCTTTATGGGGTTTTGCTTGAAATTCATGAATCTAGAAATTGTGAGGAATTGTTAAAAGAAAAAGTGATTCATGATAGCTCCTTAAATAAAAAACATGATTGCAATGATACTATTGTAAACTCTATTAATGTCAATTGTGTTAATGATATGCAAAACCCTAAGCTTGGGGATGCTAGTATTGCTATGTCCACTACTTGTTGCAATGATCATGATTGGGGTGATTCTTCTTATGATCTTGAAAATTTATTTAAGCCCCATGATATATATGAGATTGATAATAATGTTTGCAAAAATATTAGAAGTGTGTTTGGAAGAGTGTCAACTTTAGATCTCACATATTTGGAGAATGATCAATCTTATGAAATTTTTGATAAAAGTGGGTTTGGAGAGGTCATGGCTTTAGTTAATGTTAATCCCACTATTTTGGAAGGGTGTCAACTTTGCATGCATGTGGATCATGTTGAGAATATGTTATGTGATAGCTATATTGTTTAATTTGCTTATGATCCTACATGCAATTATTATGAGAGAGGAAAATATGGTTATAGAAATCTTCATGTTACTAAATTACCTCTCTTCATGTTGAGATTGATCTTGTTTTTTTCTTCTTCCTTGCATACGTTAGATCTTGCTTGTCTTGCTAATTTGTTTGCCTATAAAATGCCTATGCATAGGAAGTATGTTGGACTTAGATGTGATTTTCACATGCTATATGATGCTATTTTGTGCTTCAATTCTTATCTTTCATGTGATCATCATTGAATTCTTAAGCCTATCTTAATGGCTATAAAGAAAGAGCTTGTTGGGAGACAACCCAATTTTATATTCTTTGCTTTTGCTTCTTTTTAGGAATAAATATTGCATCTAGCTTCTGTTTAGATGTGGTTTTGTGTTTTAATTAGTGTGTGTGCCTTGAAGTTATATCATGTTGAAAT
>LR738715.1:656292058-656318095 GCA_902687465.1 Secale cereale | reverse complement strand
GAATCACTAGCGAGCGAGGTCAAAGGCATGTTTAAAGAAATGCTTGAGGGGCTTAAATTATCCACCTCACCGTTGGAAGTGGGTCGTCCCGCTACCAACGTGTCGGAGGCTAATCCCGACAAGGGAGAAGCTAGTAGTGAGCAAGCCCCGGTCACTAAGAATGGGAGTGGGAAATTTGCCCAATCTGCTCCTCCTACTCACTATGGAGGACCCGTTCCCACACCGCATTTAAATTCTGTTGCCCCCCCCCCCCAAGTTTGTTAAAAATACTGATTTTGCTACTTGGGTGTTTCGTTTCAAACGTCATATTAATCATTGTTCCACTAACCTTTGGAGAATCATTGAGCAAGGTTTTTATCCGTATGATCCCGACAACATGACTCCAAGAGAAATTGTCGATCATCAGTTCAACGAGTCCGCACTTTGCATTCTTCAAGATTCCATCCCTCCTGAAGACATTGCTCAGCTTCGTCCCTTCACTGTGGCCAAGGAAGCATGGGAGCATGTTGGCACAATGTACAAGGGAAGCACAAGTATTCAACGCTCCAACTATGAAGTGGTGCAAGAGGAAGCTGATGAGTTTGCTATGATTGAAGATGAAGATCCTCGTGAACTTTATCGAAGATTAACTATTCTTGCAGTGTCTCTTCGAGATCATGGCAGTAAGGATACGGATGACAATTGGATCAAGCGCAAGTTCCTCAAGGCCATGATGCCCTATCATAAGGCCATGTCCTCTGTCATTCGTCAGAGACCGGACTTCCACACTTTATCCTCAAACGAAGTGTTGGATGAATTTGTTGCCATGAGGATCCTTGACGTAACCGCCGACAATGCGGTCCTAAGAGCTCAACGATCCAAGAAGCCTAATCTTGCTCTGAAGGCCAAGGCTTGTGTGGAAGAGGAGGAAGTGGAAGATGATGATGAGTGTTGCCCCGATGACACCAAATATGCTTATCACGAGCACATGGCTCTTGCTTCAAGGCAATTCTGGGGCAAGAAGAACTCAAGGTCCAACTTTAACAGGAACAACTCTAGTGGGAACAAAGGGAAGCAACGAGTAAGGACATGCTTCAACTGTGGAAATGTAAGTCACTTCGTTGCGGATTGCCCATATGAGAAGAGAGAAGACTTTGGAGGCAAGCTTATTCGGAAGGACAAGTCAAAGTCCTATCCCAACAAGAACAACTTCATCAAGAAGACTCCTCCGAAAGTGTTGGTGGCTCAAGAAGAATATGTGGAGGATGATGACAATGATGAAGACGATGAGGTGACCACTATGGCCACAATTGCAATTGCTACCACTCCGCACTCATCTCTCTTAAACTCACCAAACGAGAACATCACCGCCAAGTGTCTCATGGCCAAAGCCACCAACAAGGTAACCCCAAACATCAATACTACTATCTCTTCTAATCCTTCATTGACTAATTGTATTGATGAGGGTGAGGGTATTAAGGAGGGAGAAAATGAATTTGATGTGTTCATAAAGAATCTCAAGGGCAAACCCAAGAAGCATTTTGTTGCTCTCTTGGAACAACTCGGTGAGGCCAATGACATTACCGAGGCTCACGAGGAAACCATTACTAAAATGGAAGGGCATAGTCGAGACTATGCCGATGAGATATCGGATCTCTCTAACGCCCTAGAGGAAGAGCGTGGTCTTCGTTTGACTCTTGAGGAGTCACACAACGATGATCATGCTAAATTAAAGAAAGATCTTGATCATGCTTTAGTTGTCTCTCGTGTCCTTAACTCTGAGAAGGCAAAACTTGAGGTTGACCATGCTAAACTCAAAGAGGAGTTTGACATACTTGACAAGGCTCACAAGGCCTTGAAAGGAATGCATGCTACTCTCAAGGAGTCTCATGATCAACTCCAAGTTTCGCTAACCAAGGAAAAGGCTATCTTTCCTCGCATGGTTTTAATTGATAATGCAAATGCTACTAACCCATGTTGTGAGCATGTGCATCTTGTTGAAGAGAATGCCGAATTAAAGAAGCGACTTGAGAAAGGCCTTGTGACTTGCATACAAGGTGAGAAGAACCTCAACGCCCTTTTGAGCAATCAAAAGGAAGTTGTGGCAAAGGAAGGAATTGGGTTTGCTCCGAAGCCCAGGAAGAAGAAGAATGACAAGACAAAGCAACCACCCCCTCTCCGACAATCCTTTGTGAAAGAAGGAGAGGGCACGTAAACCAAGAAGAAAAGTGGTGGTGTCAAGAAAAACTCCACCATACCATCAAACATGGCCGGCGATTTTAATCCCTCATATGTTTTATGCCGTGCTAGTGATGGCCATGTGTTTGCTAAATTTGTTGGTTCTTCTTATGAGTACATTGAATGGTCCATTTGGGTTCCTAAGACCCTTGTCACTAACCTCAAAGGACCCATTACCAAATGGGTACCTAAATCCAAGCATTGATCTATTGTAGGGGTTTGCTTCCGGTGGGGGATCATGGTTGCTCGATAGCGGAGCCACAAATCATATGACCGGAAGCAAAGACTTGGTGGTGGACGTGCATCTCGGTTCATCTATGGCCACCAACGTCGAATGGGGTGATGCTTCATATTCTAAGGTATTGGGACTTGGCAAGGTTGTTGTTTCTCATGATCTCACGATCGAGAAAGTCATGCTTGTTGAGTCCCTTGCATACAATTTACTTTCTGTTCGCCAACTTGCACTCATGGGTTTTGCTACATTCTTTGATATTGATTCTGTGGCCCTCTTGTGGAGCAAGACTCTTAAAGTAGCCTATGTTGGGCATGTCGAGAACGGTCTTTATGTGGTTAACTTCTCGAAGCAACCCACTAAGGTCGTGACATGCCTAATGGCTAAAGTTGATGTGGGATGGCTTTGGCATCGCCGTTTGGCCCACGTCAATATGAGATCTTTGCAAAGTCTTCTCAAGGGGGACCATGTCCGAGGACTAACAAATGTTAGCTTTGCCAAAGATCGTGCTTGCAGGGCGTGCATTGAAGGAAAATTACATGAGAAGGCTCATCCTCCCATGACTATCATCTATTCAAAGAGACCTCTAGAGCTCCTCCACATGGATCTCTTTGGGCCTCCCACTTTTGATAGTCTTGGGGGTAGGAAATATTGCTTGGTGATTGTGGATGATTACTCAAGATATACCTGGGTGTACTTCTTCAAGAAGAAGAGTGAGACCCAACAAACCGTCATCAACTTTGCAAATGAAGCTCAACGACAACATGAAGCAAAGATTTTGATGATCAGAAGTGACAATGGCACCGAGTTCAAGAACTACACCTTGGATGAGTTTCTTGGTGATGAGGGGATCAAACATCAGTATGCCGCCCCGTATACCCCTCAATAAAACGGTATTGCGGAGAGAAAGAACCGAACCTTAATAGATGCTGCAAGAACCATGATGGCTGAATTCAACTCTCCATACAACTTTTGGGCCGAAGCCATCAACACCGCTTGCCATGCGTCAAATCGTCTCTATCTCCGCAAAGGCTTGAACAAAACTCCGTATGAGATTCTTACCGGTAACAAGCCCAATCTCAAGTACTTCCGGGTGTTCGGGTGTAAGTGTTTCATTCTCAAGAAAGGTGTTCGTTTGTCTAAATTTGAATCTAGAGCTCATGAGGGCATATTTGTTGGTTATGCTACAAACTCTCATGCTTACCGTGTCCTCAACAAGTCCACTGGACTCATAGAGGAGACGAGTAACGTAGAGTTTGATGAAAATAACGGCTCCCAAGTGGAGCAAAGTGGTACTTGTGATGCAGGTGATGAAATTCCTCCTCAAGCCATAAGAAGAATGGGTGTTGGATATATCCTACCCGTTGAGGAACCCCTTGTGGCCGAAGGAGAAGGACAATGTTCCACTCAAGTGGAACCATCACCAACCCAAGACCCACACGCTTCCGAAGAACAAAATGAAGGCCCTCAGCCTGATGAACAAGGCCAAGTGCAAGATCAACCTCAAGTTAGTGAAGAACCTCCAATTGATGCACAAGGCCAAGTTCAATCTCCCGAGCAAGATCAAGGTCAAGAGGAAGCTCAAGATCAAGATCTTGCTCATGATGACGCTCAAGATGATCAACTCAATGCTCCTCAGTTATCACTTGAAGAGCAATTAGAGCGTCGTGCTGCAAAAGTTGCCTCCAGGCTTGCTTCCAACGAGCATCACATCGAGAACATTTTAGGAAGCATCAAAAGGGGGGTAAGCACTCGTAGACAATTAGCAAACTATTGTGCTCATCAAGCTTTTGTCTCCTTTGTTGAACCTAAGAAGGTCTATGAGGCGCTCGAAGACCCTGACTCGCTCAATGCCATGCATGAAGAACTCAATACCTTCGAGTGCAACAAAGTGTGGCGCCTGGTGCCAAGACCAAAGGAGAACCATAATGTCATTGGAACCAAATGGATCTTTAAGAACAAGCAAGATGCCCATGGCATTGTCATCCGCAACAAGGCACGTCTGGTGGCTCAAGGCTACTCCCAAGTCGAGGGTATCGACTACGGTGAAACCTTTGCCCCCGTTGCTCGTCTTGAATCCATTCGTTTGTTGCTTGCCTATGCTTCCCATCATAACTTTAAATTGCAACAAATGGATGTGAAAAGTGCATTTCTTAATGGTCCCATTAATGAGTTGGTGTATGTTAAACAACCCCCGGGGTTCGAGGATCCTAAGTTCCCCAATCATGTGTATCAACTTGATAAGGCACTCTATGGCCTTAAACAAGCCCCACGAGCGTGGTATGAGCACCTTACCGAGTTGTTACAAGATCATGGGTTTGAAATTGGGAAAATCGACCCCACTCTTTTTACTAAGAAGGTCAAAGGGAGTTGTTTGTATGCCCACTATATGTTGATGATATTATCTTTGGGTCTCCTAACAAAGCTTTCAATGATGAGTTCGCTGCACTCATGACCACACATTTTGAGATGTCCATGATGGGAGAGTTGAAGTACTTCCTTGGATTTGAGATCAAACAACGAAGAGAAGGCATCTTCATCAAACAATCCAAGTATACTCAAGACATGCTCAAGAGGTTCAACCTTAGTGATGTCAAGCCGGCTACTACTCCAATGCCAACCAAATGCCAACTTGACATTGATCCCAATGGTAAAGCGGTGGATCAAAAGGTATATCGCTCTATGATCGGATCTTTGCTTTACCTTTGTGCATCTAGACCGGATATTATGTTGAGTGTGGGAATTTGTGCACGGTTTCAAGCCTCACCTAAGGAAAGTCACTTTGTGGCCGTCAAGCGAATCTTTCGATATTTGGCTCATACCCCAAACTTTGGCTTATGGTACCCAAGAGGAGCAAATTTCAACCTTGTTGGTTTCTCTGATTCTGACTGGGCGGGAGACAAAGTGGATAGGAAGTCCACCTCGGGAGGGTGCCAATTTCTTGGTTGCTCTCTTGTTAGTTGGTCTTCCAAAAACCAAAGTTGTGTATCTCTCTCGTCCACCGAAGCAGAATATGTGGCCGCTGGCAGTTGCTGTGCTCAACTCTTATGGATGAGGCAAACTTTAAAGGATTACGGTGTCACGTGTGACAAAGTGCCTCTTTGGTGTGACAATGAAAGTGCCATCAAGATTTCTCTCAACCCGGTGCTACACTTCAAGACGAAGCATATTGAGATTCAGTATCACTTCATCCGGGATCACATAAGGCAAGGAGAAATCGAGCTTCACTACGTCAACACTCATGATAACCTTGCAGATATCTTCACGAAGCCTCTGGATGAAGCAAGATTTCGCGAGTTAAGGCATGAGCTAAATATCATTGATTTGAGCAATGTGGTTTGAATCTGTGCACACACTCCTCACACTCGACATAGCTATCTTGTCTAGATGTAGGCATGGACTTAGGGGGAGTACTGATCTCTCAATGAACTATTCCTCCCCCCATTATGCATAAACTAACCAAAACTTCTTCATTTGCCATACATAGTTGGCTTAAATGCTTCAAGTCGAGCTTTGATCATGGGCCCAAGGATAATTCTTCGCGGTGCCATATCTATAAAACTCAAACATAGGTGGCCTCGGCCACCGCCCTCTTGTGAGGAATTTGTGTTTCTTGTTCTGCTTGTGCACATGGTGTTTTTACTCTCTCTAGTGCTTAAAGCCTCTTGCCTTTTTCGTGCATTTTCTTGGGGGAGCGGTACTACCGTGATAGTTTACGGTACTACCGCGGAGGACATATGGTACTACCGCACCTCCAGCACGGCAGTAATTTTTTACTGCCGCTGGTAGGGCGGTACTACCGCCCGGCGAGCGGTACTACCGTGCGAGCGGTACTACCGCGATGACCGCGGTACTACCGCACATATCCGAACGTGTGGGGGTTATAAGCAGGCAGGGGGAGTTCCATCTCCCCCATACCCATTCACTCCTAACCCCCACGTCGTCCCTGTCTCTCTCTCTCAAGAACGCCGCCGGAGGACCTCGCCGGATCTCCTCCCTTGGCCACTCTTCTCGCTTTCCGACCGGTGGAATCGATCCCCACCACGTCCTCTTGCCATGGATGCAGGTTTCTCCCCTTTTCCCCTCTTCTTATTGCCTTGTCTAAGTTTTTAGGGTTAGGGGAGATGCTTAGTGTTCTTGTGTTCTTCGTGATCTTATCCATGGATGCTTAGGATGTGGGAGAGTGTTTGTGCTCTAGAAATATGATTAGAACTGTTGCTACGAAGTTACTATGATCAGCCGTAGTACCGTGTGTCGATCTCGTTGGTAGTTTCTAGATCTGCTCTTCTCAGATCTGTTTCGTGCGGTACTACCGCTGGAGAACCGCGGTACTACCGCACGATGTAATCCAGATCTAATCTGACCTGAGCGGTACTACCGCTGTCCTCAGCGGTACTACCGCTCGGGCGGAAGTAAAAATTTAGTACTGCTTGCCGAGCGGTACTACCGCGACCCAATGCGGTACTACCGTTCCGCATGCAGCACTAAGTTTTTAGTTCCGCCCCTTTGACGGAAGTAAAATATTACTACCGCAACGTATGCGGTACTACCGCGTCCGTATGCGGTACTACCGCTTACGTTGCGGTACTAATATTTTAGTTCCGCCTCTTCTGGCGGAAGTAAAATATTACTACCGCAGCGTAGGCGGTACTACCGCATGTGACATGCGGTACTACCGCTTACCCTGCGGTACTAATTTTTTAGTTCCGCCTCTTCTGGCGGAAGTAAAATATTACTACCGCAGCGTATGCGGTACTACCGCTTACCCTGCGGTACTAATTTTTTTACTTCCGCAAGGGTCAGCAGTACTACCGCTTGTATCATATTTTCTTCGTAGCATGATCTCTTTCCTATTTCTCCTGGTTTCTTGTGTCTTTCGAGGCTTTGGCATTGATTCTTCTTGTGTTTGTGTTGTTGTGGTCTTGTGTTTGTGTTCTTAGGTGGTGGCTCCGGTTTTGAGGGTCGTCGTACCAACCCTGTCCGCGACACCGGTTCCAAGCGCCTGCGTACCCCAAGTGATGTGCCAGAGGGCTCCAATCCCCAGCGCCGGTACAAGACTTCAGCCAACAAACGTAAAGAATCATCAATGTCTATGGAGGAGATGCCTGCTGCTGAGTTCATGTCTCGAAGGAAGATCAACCCTTATGGAGAACCCCGTGAGCACTTTCCTAGAGATGATATCTTCTGGACCAAGCAGCAGTTTCGCATCTATCATGAGGTGCTCAAGACCAAGGCCAATCTTTATGTGGATGCTCACTGGGTGGATGTGGAGCACATGAGGAAGGACAAGAACCGGGCATACTTTGCAGAAGCCCTTGATTTGATCGAGCAGTTGGGTCTGGAGCACATCATGACCTTCCAGAACGACTTTGACCCTGAGCTTATTGCGTAGTTCTATGCCTCTGTCAATTTCCAAGCCAAGGAGGATCGCCCCATGACTTGGATGACCAATGGTCACAAGATGACCTCTACATGGAAGGAGTTCATGGATCTTCTTCAGCTTTCCGATGAGGGTCTCCATACCCCAATTGGCTTTCGGCCTCACGCCAATCCTGAATCAGCAAACAAAGACAAACTGCTTCCATTTTATGAGGAAAAGACTCTTGCTAGTGGCAAAACGACTTGGGTGTTGAACCCCTTCTTGGACATCATGTATCGGATCTTTCGCAACACTCTGTTCCCTCGTGTTGGCGATAAGGACAAGGTCCATGCCTATCTGGTTGATATGCTTCTGATGTGTCAAGAGGCTCGCTCAGCCCAGGCTGCACCGCTTGACATTTCCCACATCATGTGGAATGAGCTCCGGTTTGCCATCTACTCTCGCAAGGTACCCATCTATGGTCCATACTTATTCCTGCTAATCTCCAAGACTTGGGAGAAGTTGTACCCAGAGGAGGAGTTCGAGGCCGACTGCTACCGCCATGACCCTATCTGGCTTCGCGTCAAGACTCGTTGGGCCAACACCACTACTCGTGCTCAGGCTGCTGCTGCCCAGATGGGCACTGAGGAGGAGCCTGTGGAGGAGACTGCTGATGTGCGCTCTGGCAGATTTGCCCCTTCTTCTTCCTCTGCAGTGGAGAAGCCTTCTTGGGCTAAAAGGCTTCAGCAGAAGATGAAGGCCCTCTTCTGCATGCAGGCTAAGGGGCAATACCGTGCTCATGTGACTGACAAGAAGACACGTCAGCGTGACAAGAAGATTCTGGCTTTGTATGGAGAGGAGGTTTCCAATGGATCCGAGGACAACATCACTCCTGAGGCTACCTGGATGGCTCGCCAGGGGTACAAGTGGTCAGAGTCTGATGAGGAGTATCAGCCAGAGCAGCAGGGATCTGATGATGAGTATCAGGAGGAGCAGCAGGGGTTTGATGATGAGTATGACGACTGAGCTTCTCCCGGGCTGCCACCCGTCTTCGTGTCCTCTTTTCCCCTTTGTGGTGTCTCGATGACAAAGGGGGAGAGTGATTTGCCGTCTTGTGCCTGTTCGTGTGTTTCTCGTTGAACTATGGTTTATTTGCGTGTTTGTGTCGTGTGCGTGAGACTATCATATGGTGTAAGACATATGCCCCGTTATCGTTGAACTTATCATTATGTCTTTAATGTTTATCCAGTGCTGTTAGTGTTATATAGAGTATCTCGTGTGTAGATTATAGGGGAGCACTATACCTAGTATGTGTGTTGTGCAGTCCAAAGCACAATCGTGTGAAGGCACACATCCAGGGGGAGCTCACCTATACTCTAGGGCATGTATTGCATACTCTATTATTTCTTCTCTGTGCAAATCTCGTGTTGTCATCAATACACCAAAAAGGGGGAGATTGTAAGGGCATTTTTCTCCCTAAGTAGTTTTGGCGATTGATGACAATACATTTGCGGACTGATCGTGTGCTCTAAGCTCATACAGGTATATCTCCCTTATGGCACAAGACGATTGCTTGCCCCTCGGATTCTATGAAGGACGGTGTTTTCTTTTTGCTCCCTGTCGGTGGCTTTGAGTAATAGGAAAGCCGTACTATTAAGAGGGGGTCCGCGTCGGAAAGGATTGGGTAGAATCAACACGTACACATCCTTCTCCCACACCACCTTTCCTTGCTTCTCTGGAGGTCCAACCGGTTATTTTTCGTTTATGCAAAACTGTGGCTTCTTAACTGATCAACTGCCTCGCAAGCGGTAGTACCGCTCAACCAAGCGGTAGTACCGCGCAGTTACACGGTAGTACCGCCTGCCTACACGGTAGTACCGCTCCCACGGTAGTACCGCGTCCCCTGAGCGGTAGTACCGTGTATCTGGCCCAGGCACTGTGTCTAAGTACAGAAGTGGATGCGGAAGTAATTTTTTACTTCCGCATACAACGCGGTAGTACCGCTTATCTTAAGAGGTAGTACCGTGTCGCGTTTTGCTACTATCGTTTTCCCTGCGGATGTAGCCACGGATGTAATTTATTTCATCCGTGGTTGTCAATCATGTCGCAATCTTTTGCCTATGCGGTAGTACCGCTTCCCAAGCAGTAGTACCGCTCAGCCAGCGGTAGTACCGCAACTCATGCGCGGTACTACCGCTCTCTGCGGGCTGAAAACTCCAATAACGGTTGGATTTGTCCCCCCACTATATATAGGGGGTCTTCTTCTCCAAGAAGACTTACCTCTTCCCCCACTACTCCATTGTTGCTCCAAAAGCTCCATTTCTGCCCGATCTCTCTCCCTAGCCAATCAAACTTGTTGATTTGCTCGGGATTGCTTGAGGAGGCATCGATCTACACTTCCACCAAGAGATATTTGATTCTCCCCACTTATCCCTTGCGGATCTTGTTACTCTTGGGTGTTTGAGCACCCTAGACGGTTGAGGTCACCTCGAAGCCATATTCCATTGTGGTGAAGCTTCGTGGTTTGTTGGGAGCCTCCAAGTTGTGGAGATTGCCCCAACCTTGTTTGTAAAGGTTCGGTTCCCGCCTTCAAGGGCACCACTAGTGGAATCACGGCACCTTGCATCGTGTGAGGGCGTGAGGAGAATACGGTGGCCCTAGTGGCTTCTTGGGGAGCATTGTGCCTCCACACCGCTCCAACGGAGACGTACTTCCCCTCAAAGGGAAGGAACTTCGGAAACACATCCTCGTCTCCACCGGTTCCACTTGTGGTTATTTCTTACCTTTACTTTTGCATGTTTTACTTGTTCAACTCCTATAGCATGCATGTGTAGTTGTTGTCCTTCTTTATCTTAGTTGTCATCCTAGTAGAATATCTAGACAACTTATTTTGTTGCTTAATTTTAAGTGGTTAAGAAAAGCTAAAAATTGTTAGTTGCCTATTCACCCCCCCTCTAGTCAACCTTATCGATCCTTTCAAAGTTCAACCATAATGATTGTGTCATCCGCATATTGTAGGTGAGAGATGCCATTAGGAATGAGGTGGGAGCTAACAGGCGAAATGTGACCAGCAGCCGCAACACGTGACAAAATGTGAGATAGAGCATTGGCCACAAAATTAAAAAGCAAGGGAGACGCCGGATCTCCTTGTCTCAAACCCCTACCGTTCATAAAGAAATTACTGGTCTGGCCATTGATAGCCACCGCCGTGTGGCCACCAGTGACAAGTTGCATCAGACGGTGAACCACCGAACCAACGAAGCCCTTGGCCAACAAAACTTGACGAAGAAACCTCCAGCTCACCGAGTCATACACCTTTTCAAAATCAAGCTTAAGGACCACAGCCTTGGTGTTCTTACTACGAAGGTCCTGAATTATCTCATGTAAGCAAAGCACCCCGTCCAAGATGAAATCTCCCCTTAATGAACGCAGATTGGAAAGGGCTAATGACCCGATGGGCGATCAGAGAAACCCTAGTAGCCATGCCCTTGGCAGGGATCTTAGCAAAATTGTTTATCAAAGCAATGGGCCTAAATTGGGAGATCAAGTCAGCGCCTTTGACATTAGGGATGAGTGTGAGTACTGCGTAGTTAAGCCTCGAGATGTCAACAGTCCCCAACCAAAAACCTTGAGTTATAGCTATAATTAGGCCTTTAAGCTGAGGCCAAAATTGCCGGAAAAAAGGAATGGAAAACCCGTTAGGACCTGAAGCCGTATTAGAGTTGGCAGAACGGATCGTCTCGAAAATTTCCTCTTCCGTGGGTGGTATCAGCAAACTGTCATTATCAGCGTTCGAGAACTGATCAAGAGGAGACCAGAAGGACGAGGCCAGCTTAAAGCCTAGCTCAGTTTTAGCCGCTAGGAGGTTAGAGAAAAAATAAACCGCATGACGCATAATCACCGTAGGGTCAGAAACCCTGACACCGTCTATCATAAGGCTATCAATAATGCATCTCCGACGCATACCGTTAGCAATAGCAAAGAAGTAGGATGTGGGAGAGTCACCCTTTAAGGTCCAGTTGATAGTACCACGCTGTTTCCAGTACACTTCCTCCTGCCTATGAATGCCCAGCAGCGCCTCTTCTAAACCATACCGAGTTTGCCATTCATTCGAGGACAGCCCAAGCTATCGGCGCGTTCGTCCAGAACGCCAATTTGAGCCACCAACCTAGCTTTGTCACGCCTTGACTCAGCGTAGTGGTTTTTAGACCAATCTCAAAGGAATCTAGGAAGGAAATAAGAGCATTGATGCCAGTCATCCATAGGGCCAAAAGAAAGGCGAGTAGAAGAAAGGAAAGTCAGAATATTTTGTGCCACCAACTCATTGAAACCCTCCACATGTAGCCATGAAGCATCAAACTGAAACCTCGGGAGACCCATTGGGTGCTGATACGTCCAAAACGTATCTATAATTCCTGTTTGCTCCATGCTTCTTTTGTGTGATATTGCTATGATATTTATGGACTTCCATACACTTTTTATCATATTTGGACTAACCTATTAACTCAGTGCACCACAGTGCCAGTTCCTGTTTTCTGCTGTTTTTCTATTTCAGGTTTCCCCCATATTAAAAGTGCTCAAAAAATTCTGGGAAAAATACAGGAAAAATCAGCATACAGGAAGCTTTGAGAATCACCAAAGCGGGGCCAGAGGGGAGCCAGGGGTGGCCCAGGCGGCCACCCGGCGCGGCCCCACCCCTGGCCGCGCCAGGGGGGCGCCTGGGGCCCCGGCTCCGCCTCTGGTGACCCCCCTTCGCAAATATATTCCTCGCGTCCCGAAACCCTCGAGGACGGAACCCTTTTTCGCGATCTCACCTCTGTTCCGCCGCCGCAACGCTTCCAAGATCGGGAGCATTAGGAGAACTCTTCCCGGCACCCTGCCGGAGGGGAGAACCACCACCGGGAGTTTCTCCACCACCATGGACGCTTCCCGGATGAGTCGTGAGTAGTCCACCTTGGACCATGGGTCCATGATCAGTAGCTATGTGATGTTCTCCTCCCCTCTTTGTTCTTCATGGTTTAGACCTCGTGAGATGCCCTACATGATCGAGGCACATATGTAATCTTTATGATGTTGCTCTGCTGAGTTTGCTGGGATCCGATGGATTATGAGATTATGTTCAGATTGTGTGTGAGTAATATATTTGATTCACCTCTTTTATATTTATGTTCTTGAGTAATTCTTGCATGTTCTCGGTTGCTGTTTATTGCTTTGGCCAAGTAGTAGGTAGTAACTCCAAGAGGGAGCGTTATGCTTGATTGTGGGTTCATGCCCCCTGATGACTAGCTTGAGTGACATAAACATGAGTCTAGGGGATGTGTTGTTGCCACAAGAGGGAAAACAACGGTGCTTGTACTTGCGGGTGCAAGGATTGTTTACTTTACGCAAAGTTCTTTTAATGCAGTTGTCTGTTGCTTTGAGTTTACACTTTGGGTGGGATTCGCAACTTAATACCAGCGAGATGTTCTGGATAGATATCTCAAGGTGGATGATTAGTAGTAGATGCAGATGGATTTCGGTCTACTTGCCTTGGCGTACCGCCCATGCTTTTGAGCCTCTACCTTTCTTTGCAGCATAGTTAGCATTGGTTTGCGCACATAATCCTGTCAATTGCCCAGCTGTAATTTGTTTACCTCGCTTTGATGTTTTATCGTCTTTTGGGAGAGAGACATCACTAGTGAACATCATGGGACCCCGGTCCATATTACCACCACTGATCACACCTTCTATTTACTTCATGTTCTTATTTCCTAGTTGCAGTCATACCTGTCATTATTATCTCTTGTGTTTGATCCTTTGTAAACAACAAGGCCGGAGGGATTGACAACCTCTCTGTACTCGTTGGGAGCAAAGCTATTTGTATCTGTGTGCAGGTCCTGTCAACCGCTAAGTTTCTGGCGCCGTTGACACCTTCTTGTTGACCCTCGGAGTCTCACGGGATTCGATCCTTGGTATCTTTGCCAAGGGAAATTTGCTGCTACGCTACATCTCAACCTTCCACTTGGGGTAACCAACGAGGGGCGAGAAGCCATCAAGCAAAGTTTCTGGCGCCGTTGCCGGGGACTCCACTCTTCAAGATAGGGGAGTTGCACGCTATCTTTTATCTTTGCTTTTTAGTCTTGTTAGTTTACCTTCAGTTTTTGCTTTAGTGTCCTTTATCAAAAATCACAAAAATAGTTATCTTGCTTGCTGCTGCTATGGGTTCCACCGAGAACACCAAGTTGTGTGACTTCACTAGTCATAACAACAATGACTTTATCTGCATGCCTATTGCTACACCTGCCACTTTAGCACCTTCTTATGAGATTAAACCTGCTTTACTGAACCTAGTTATGAAAGATCAATTCTCAGGTGCTGGAGATGATGCTGCTTTGCACTTAAATAATTTTGTTGAGCTCTGTGATATGCAAAAGTACAAAGAAGTAGATGGTGATATTGTTAAACTTAAGCTTTTTCCTTTCTCCTTGAGAGGAGGAGCTAAAATCTGGTTTCAATCCTTGCCTAGGAATAGTATAGATTCTTGGGACAAGTGCAAGGATGCCTTTATTGGGAAGTACTATCCCCCTGCTAAAATTATCCAATTAAGGAGTAACATAATGAATTTTAAACAATTGGATAATGAACACGTTGCCCAAGCTTGGGAACGCATGAAATCTCTTGTCAAGAACTGCCCTACTCATGGTTTGACTACTTGGATGGTTATCCAAACTTTTTATGCAGGCTTGAACTTTACCTCACGGAACTTGTTAGATTCGGCCACGGGAGGAACCTTTATGTCAACTACACTTGGTGCTGCCACGAAGCTTCTCGACGAGATGATGACCAATTATTCCCAATGGCACACCGAACGCGCTCCAACAGGTAGGAAGGTAAACTCTGTCGAGGAGATTTCCTCCCTAAATGAAAAAGTTGACTTGATCATGTCTCTACTTTCCAAGCAATCTTCTATTGATCCTCATGATGTTACTTTAAATTCTTTGATTGCTCAAGATCAAGTAGATGTGAACTTTATCTCTAGAAACAATTTCAATAACAATGCTTATAGGAGTAATTTTGGTAGCAACCCTAGACCGTTCCCCTCTAATTCCTATGGGAACAACAATGCTTATCCTAGCACCAAGAACTCCACTTCTGAACTAGAGATTATGCTTAAAGACTTCATCACTACCCAAAAGGCCTTCAATAAGAGTGTAGAAGAAAACTAGACAAACTAGATAATCTCTCTTCGAAGGTAGACAATTTAGCCCATGAGGTAGAGTTGCTTAAAAATATAACTTCTCCTCTTGAGGAGAGGAAGACCACTCCTATGAATGCTATTCAAGTGCAAATTAATGAAAACATTAGGATGATGGCTAAACTTAAAGAGAGATGGGCTAGAGAAAAGAAGGAAGAAGATAGAATTAAGAGCCTTCCTACCCACCACACTGTTGCTACTATCCAAGTTGTTGAGGATATCCAAACTCTTAGCACCCAATGCACTCCTAGTCCCATTGGACCTATTAATGGTGATGCTATGACCTCAACCGTAGAAGAAGAAACTCCTATAACCATAGAAGCTACCAAACGAGTGAGCCTAAAGGACACCACTACCACTTTACTTGATAGTAGTGACCTTGATTTTGATAATTGCACCCTTTCTGAAGTTATTGGTTTTCTTCACAAGATGTCTAGAGATCCCCACACTAGCACACTTAACCTTGCCTTCACGGAGCATATCACTAATGCTCTTATCAAAGCTAGGGAGGAGAAGCTTAGGGTAGAAGCCTCCATACCTAGAAAGCTAGAAGATGGTTGGGATCCTATGATTAAAATTAAGTTTAATAACTTCTCTTGCTATGCTTTATGTGATGTTGGAGCTAGTACCTCCGTTATGCCCAAAAGAATGTATGATATGCTTGAATTGAAACCTTTTGATCCTTGTTCTTTTGGTGTTCGTCTTGTTGATTCTTCCATAAAGAAACCTTTGGGGAAGATCGACGATGTTCTTATCATTGTCAATGACAATTATGTTCCCGTTGATTTTACTATTATGGATATTGAATGTGAACCTTCATGTCCAATTATTTTGGGACGTCCTTTTCTTCGCACCGTTGGTGCTATCATTGACATGAAAGAGGGGAATATAAAATTCCAATTCCCTCTCAAGAAAGGAATGGAACACTTCCCTAGAAAGAAGATTAAGTTGCCTTTTGAGTCCGTTATACGGGCTAGCTATTCTCTTACTCTTGATAAAACTTGATTTTCTCTTTTTTGCATCATGCCTAGCTTAAAGGCATACAAGAAAGCGCTTTTGGGAGGCAGCCCACAACGAATAAGGTTTTATTTTTGCTTTTGTTGTGTCTTGATGTTTGTTACTACAGTAGCATCACCATTGTATCTTTTCTTTTCAGCTTTGTCCCAAGTTTAGCCTCCGATTGCAAGAAAGTTCAAAAGTTGTGACGTGCTGTCCAGGAAACAGATTCTGTCCTTGGAGAGAAAAATTCGAATAAAATCACCAGATCATCTTTTTGATCTGAATTTTTTTGACAGCGTACTCTATGCAATTGGCTTTCGAGCGTCTGTTCTAAGTTTTTTGATTTGAGTTGCAGAAGTGCCCCGAAAAAATTATTTACTACCTGCTGGTCTGTTTTTCACAGATTCTGTCCTGTTTTGCCTTTTCTTCGTTTTGCAAACCTTGAGCTTGCTTTTTCTTTGCAAAAACCTTTTGGCAATCTTGAGAAACAGTAGCTCTTCAAGATTATCTTTATTTCCAGTAGGGAAAAGTTATTTTATTGTGGGTACTAACCTCGCTAACCAGATTATGATGAGTTATGTATGAAGGGAGTTTTCAAGTGTGCAAGGGAAGATGATAAAAAAAGATTCAGGAGAGTCAAACGCTCAAGCTTGGGGATGCCCCCGTGCACCTGATGTCTACTACACGCTTCTATTCCTGTAGACAGTGTTGGGCCTCCAAGAGCAGAGGTTTGTAGGACAGCAACAAATTTCCCTTAAGTGAGTAACCCAAGGTTTATCGAACTCAGGGAAGTGGAGGTTGAACGTACCCCTTTCAAGCAACCCTGCAATCAAGATACAAGAAGTCTCTTGTGTCCCCAACACACCTAATACACTTGTCAGATGTATAGGTGCACTAGTTCGGCGAAGAGATGGTAAAATATGGATGATAGGAGTGGCAAAGCAAAGTAATATAAATCTGTAATAAAAAGTGCAGCAATCAAACAAGTGGTAAACGTGAGCACAAATGGTATTGCAATGGTGGAAACAAGGCCTAGGCTTCATACTTTCACTAGTGGCAACTCCCAACAACATTAACATAATCGAATCACATGATATTTCCCATAAAACATGCAAGGGGGACGAGTCAGAGGTCATTCCTTTGTGGTCAAGAGAGGACGAGAATTATGTAGGGCTACAAAAGCACACCTCTAAGTTCATAGTTCTCAATCTATGGATTTCCCAATGTCACCTCGGCCATCCAAAGAGAGTACCACAATCACCACAACATATCTCAAGGATAGTCACAGACAAGCACCAAGAGACTCTCAATCTTCAATCCACACGCAAAAGAGGAAATCACTCATGAAAATATTCTTCTAATCCATGTCCAATAGACCGCTGTCACCTTGGTCTCGGAGATTATACTAGATAAAGACAAGTGAGTACATCAATCCAATACATAGAGGAAGGGGAAATATCATGGGATCACCATAGATTAACATAGCCTATGATCACAACGAAGATCACATCATGGGAGAGAGAATTGACCACATAGCTACTGGTAGAGAACCTCAGCCCCGAGGAGGAACTACTCCCGCATCATGGAGGGAGGAAGCAACGTCGATGGAGATGAATCCGGGGGCACTTCCCCATCCCGGCAGGATGCCGGCACAGGAATTCTGGTCCCCCGAAACTTGGTGGCGATGGCGGCGGAGATCGGAATAGCTTCTGGAGAAAAGTGTTCTGTCCTCGAGGGTTTCGGGACGCGGTGTGAATATATGCCAAAGAGGGGCGTCAGAAGAGGCAAGGGGGGCCCAGGCGCCCTGGTGGCGCGGCCAGGAGGGGGGCCGCCCCCTCTTGTCGCCTGGAGCCCTGGTGGCCCCCTCTGGCCCTACTTTGGCCGCACGGAAGCTTCCGGAACGCTGATTTTTTATATATTTTTCCCGGGATTATCTGGCAATTTACGTAATGGGAAAACCTGAAATACAAAAACAGCAGAAAACAGAAACTGGCACTGGGGTGCACTGAGTTAATAGGTTAGTCCAAATATGATCAAAAGTGTATGGAAGTGCATAAATATCATAGCAATATCACACAAAAGAGGCATGGAGCAAGCAGAAATTATAGATACGTTTTGGACGTATCAACATCCCCAAGCTTAATTCCTGCTCGTCCTCGAGTAGGTAAATGATAACAAGCATAATTTCTGTGGTGACATGCTACCAACCATATAAGAACTTTTCATAGTCACATGACAAATGCTTACTGAGATAATGAATCTTTAGTAATTAAGTTGCCTCATGAGAATATCACAAAGAACTGAAAGTTTTACAATATGATACTGAAACACTCAATAGATTTGTAGTGAGCATGGTGTGCAAACATGACAAAGTGGTACCTCGCTTGCCCCCTTTAGTGAAGCAAAACATAAATGCATGGGCACCTCCAAGGTTTAAGTGATGACTAGATACAATGATTTCAGAATAAACGATATCATAATCATGCAAAAGACAATGGTACTTTGGGACAATGCACATTACACTCAGAATGACAATCATGCTCTCAATAGTTGGTGCTTTAAAGAAAGAAGGTGGAGACTCTCGAACCGTGGCTTTTGTTGGCAAGGTTGAAAATCCGTGGTCGGAAACAAAAACTAAACATGTACCAGAGCTCTTGGTTTTTTAAAAACAAAGGTAAAAATTATTTTTGGGATATGCATATTTCGTCAACGAATGCTAGTAGATAACTCAATTACTTCTCGAGCTGGACAAGTTTCGAGGAACGGATCCCGCACGAGGACGATCACATCCCCTTAATGTCCTTTGTTTATCACTGCCAAAGTTTTTTGATTTCTCATGAACAAAGCGTGAAGGAGGGTTTGTTTGTTGTATATTTTTTAATGAGCCGGGCACACTCTTTGCCAGTTCCTTCTCGTATTAGGGGTTTGCACATTAGACATGCAATCCCGGGGTGAAACTTGTCCAACTTAAAAAGATCATGAATTAATTACTACTTCCTCATGAGCTAAAACAGAGGCACAAAAGAGAAATGCTTTTTGATTAATTTCGAGATGGTACACGAAAGTCTTCGTTAGGAATGGCAAGTAAATACCATGTATAGGAAGGTATGGTGGACTCATATGGCATAACTGGTTTAAAGGATTTTGGATGCACAAGCAGTCAGTCCGCTTAGTACAGGCGAAGGTTAGCAAAAGACTGTGAGCGACCAACTAAGAGAGCAATGACGGTCATAATCATGCAGAGCGACAAAGCAACATTGAATCGGGCATGGAAGTTATATCGCTACTCAGAAATTAAAGATCATCAAGGCTTGATAGACTTTCTTTACAGTCTTAAATATGCGTGAGCATATGCCAAGTCAATCAAAATAAATTCTTGGAGGAAGATATCACTAAACCATACCACATCATAGGCAGACAAATCATGTGGTACTTCAATAACACATTAAAAAACCCCAGCTATTTGAGACTAACCATAAGAAAACATGAACTACTAAGCACCATTATGCACATAGCATTTTTATCATAGACCTATCAACCAGTGCCACAGAAGCCAACTCTCTTAACAAGATAAGCATGATAACTCAAGAGAGTTCCAGAAGCAACAACCTAAACAAAAGCTCATAAAAAGATAAGCATGAAAACTAAGAGCTACGCATGACAGCAGCTATGAAAAGATAAAGAACACACACAAGAAGATACGCATGCAAGCCTATGTTGTGTTCTATAGTGGAGTGGAGCATGTTTCTCTCCCAAACAATGAAGGCTAGGATCCAACTTGTTATGAACAGCAAGCAAAGCTAAAGAAAACTAAAAAGGAAACTAAGAGCAAGACGCTCCAAGCATAGCACATAATGCATGAAGTGATTAAAATATAGTGGAACGAAAGACGAATTGATAATTGTTGATGGAGAAGGGGATGCACGGGGGCATCCCCAAGCTTAGACGCTTGAGTCTTCTTGAATATTTCTTGGGGGTGCACGGGGGCATCCCCAAGCTTGAGCGTTTGACCCTCCTGGATCTTCTTTTATCATCTTCCCTCGCACACTTGAAAACTCCCTTCATACATAACTCATCATAATCTGATTAGCGAGGTTAGTACCCACAATAAAATAATTTTTCCCTGCTGGAAATAAGGATAATCTTGAAGAGCTACTGTTTCTCAAGATTGCCAAAAGGTTTTTGCAAAGAAAAAGCAAGCTCAAAGTTTGCAAAACAAGGAAAAGGCAAAACAAGACAGAATCTGTGAAAAACAGACCAGCAGGTAGTAAATATTTTGTTCGGGGCACTTCTGCCACTCAAATCAAAAAACTCAGAACAGACGCCCGAAAGCCAATTGTATAGAGCACGCTGTCAAAAAAATTCAGATCAAAAATTCAGATCTGGTGATTTTATACGAATTTTTCTGTCCAAGGACAGAATCTGTTTCCTGGACAGCACGTCACAACTTTTGAACTTTCTTGCAATCAGAGGCTAAACTTGGCACAAAGCTGAAAAGTAAAGATACAATGATGATGCTACAGTAGTAACAAACATCAATACCACTAAAAACTGAAAGAACAAACTGAAAGCAAAGATAACAAGGGTTGTCTCCCTAGAGCTCTTTCTTTATAGCCATAAAGATAGGCTTAAGACTTTAATGATGCTCTCGTAGGAATAAGAGTTGAAGAACAAAAGAGAGCATCAAGAAGCAAATACCAAATACATTTAAGCCTAACATGCTTCCTATGCATAGGAATATTGCAATAGAATAATTCATTGAAGCACAAAGCAATAAGCATAGGAAGACAAAACAAGTGCAGCTTCAAAACCTTCAACATAAAGAGAGGGAACTTAATATTATTGAAATATCTATAAGCATATGTTCCCTTCTCATAATAATTTTCAGTGGGATCACGAATAAACTCAACAATATAAGCATCACATAAAGCATTGTTACCATGATCCACATGCAAAAAGGTACTCTTACTCTCCACATAAGCATAATCTTTATCATTGGTAATAGTGGGAGTAGGACTATCATAAACAACTTGAACACTATAGATTAATTGTGTATTAGGAGGATGGTGTTCAACAAGGGAGTAATTCCCTCCATGATTATGACAAGTTTCATAAGGATAATTTCTCCTTATGTCATAGGCACCTTTATAATCACTATAGATTGGAGTTATAACATCATCATGGTAGAGAAGAGCATTATCATTGCTAGCAACTATATTTGTAATCATGTTGTCTTTATTCTTACTAGCAAAAGAATTATCAATAGTCACATCACTAGCGGGTAAAGGATTTGCAATCCTATCATCCCCAAGCTTAGAGCTTTCCATATTATCACTTTCAGAGTTGGTACCAAAAAGATTTTCAAGATCATAAGTAGCATTATCATCATTTTCCCAATCACAATAAGTAACATGCATATCATAATCAAAATCATCTTCAATAGTACCTACGGACGTATCATCAAGATGATAATTAAGGCAATAAACTTCACCTTCTTCTTTAAACTTACAACCGTTAGGATAAAAGTTGATGGGAGGAATATGCTCAGGCCAGGTTGATACCCATTCTTCTTCCTTCTTGCTCCTCTTCCTCCTCCTCTTCTTTTTCTTCTTCTTCACCTTAGGAGGGAGTGGTTGGAGATGAAGCTTCTCCACATATCATGGTTTATCATTAGAAACAATAGGGGAAACTTGGGAGAAACTCTCCTTTTTATTAGCAGAAATATAAGAGACATTTTTATACTTTGGTAAAGTTCCCTTCTTTCTAATCTTACTTATGTAATCATTTTTATGGCAATTAACAACACAATAGAGATGGCAATTTTGCAAAGTGTTTTTTATTCCTATGGCATTAACATCTAGCCAAGAAGTTTTTTCTGATAACTCTTCACACATCAAAAATAACATAAGCTCATCATAAAGATCAGGGGTGATCATGTTATCACACAACTGGTTAACAGTTATGTTTTGAAAGTGCATGCATTGAAAATTAAAGTGACCCTCTATACAGCAAAGTTCACAAGTAAAAGGATAAAGGTCACACAATTCTCTAGCAATTTCATTTAAATCTTTGACCCAAGTGATTGTTCTTTCATGCTTATGTTGCTTACAATACTTCTCTTCTTCAATCATAGGCCTTTCACAAGGTCTATCCACTCCACAAAAATTAACATGCTTATATAAAACTTCATTTTTAGGAATTGGATCATGCATGTTGCAATCATCATGAACAATTTGATTTTCTTTGCAAATCTCTTTAAAAGGTTCATGATGCTTGATCCAATCCTCCTTAGGCATATTAAGATGTGAAGCAAAAGATTTGAGGAAATCAACAAGGAGTTGAGAATCAAGCCCAAACTTAGCACTAAACTTATTAAAACTTGTAGTTTCAACAAAGGACTTAATGCAATCATACTCATAAATTATACCTGACTCTTTACCTTTGTCGATCTCCCAATCTTCAGTGTTGCGTTGAATTCTTTCAAGGAGTTCCCATTTAGCATCAATCTTTTTGTTTGTGAAAGAACCCATAGAGGAAGCATCGAGCAAATCTTTATCCTGTCGAGAAAGCCTCGCATAGAAATTAGTAATAATCATATCTTTGGGGATCCCATGGTTAGGACATTTTAGCATTAACGTTTTCAGTCTCCCCCAAGCTTGAGCTATGCTCTCTCCGTCATGAGGATAGAAATTATAAACATAATTCCTATTCTCATGGACTTCATGAAGAGGATAAAACTTGGAGTAAAAGAGAGACTGGATCTCTTCCCAGTCCAGCAGGTGAGAGTCATCTAGTAGCCTATACCATTCCAATGCTTTTCCTTTCAGTGACAAGGCAAATAATTTCCTCATGACTCCATCTCTTGTCAAACCTGAAATCTTAAACAACTCACAAAGTTCTGTAAGTTTCAACAAATGAATACTAGGATTGACCGTCCCATCATAACAATCATTCAAAATTATTTCAATTATCCCAAGTGGTATTTGGAACGGGATACATTTAGTAGGTGGAGGAGACTTCTCTACCACGGGTGTGGTAAAGCGGCCTTCCCCAAGCAGCGAACTAAGATTGCGGTTTTCCATAAACACAACTAGTGAAATAAAAACAAGAAACAAAAATATTTAGTTGCAAGATCTAGAGAAGGTACTTTCACTTACCTCACTTCCCCGGCAACGGCGCCAGAAATAGCTTGATGTCTACTACACGCTTCTATTCGTGTAGACAGTGTTGGGCCTCCAAGAGCAGAGGTTTGTAGGACAGCAGCAAATTTCCCTTAAGTGAGTAACCCAAGGTTTATCGAACTCAGGGAAGTGGAGGTTGAACGTACCCCTTTCAAGCAACCCTCCAATCAAGATACAAGAAGTCTCTTGTGTCCCCAACATAACTAATACACTTGTCAGATGTATAGGTGCACTAGTTCGGCGAAGAGATGGTAAAATATGGATGATAGGAGTGGCAAAGCAAAGTAATATAAATATGTAATAAAAAGTGCAGCAAGCAAACATGTGGTAAACGTGAGCACAAATGGTATTGCAATGGTGGAAACAAGGCCTAGGCTTCATACTTTCACTAGTGGCAACTCCCAACAACATTAACATAATCGAATCACATGATATTTCCCAAAAAACATGCAAGGGGGACGCACTCGGAGGTCATTCCTTTGTGGTCAAGAGAGGACGAGAATTATGTAGGGCTACAAAAGCACACCTCTAAGTTCGTAGTTCTCAATCTATGGATTTCCCAATGTCACCTCGGCCATCCAAAGAGAGTACCACAATCACCACAACATATCTCAAGGATAGTCAAAGACAAGCACCAAGAGACTCTCAATCTTCAATCCACACACAAAAGAGGAAATCACTCATGAAAATATTCTTCTAATCCATGTCCAATAGACCGCTATCACCTTGGTCTCGGAGATTATACTAGATAAAGACAAGTGAGTACATCAATCCAATACATAGAGGAAGGGGAAATATCATGGGATCACCCTAGATTAACATAGCCTATGATCACAACGAAGATCACATCATGGGAGAGAGAATTGACCACATAGCTACTGGTAGAGAACCTTAGCCCCGAGGAGGAACTACTCCCGCATCATGGAGGGAGGAAGCAACGTCGATGGAGATGAATCCGGGGGCACTTCCCCGTCCCGGCAGGATGCCGGCACAGGAATTCTGGTCCCCCGAAACTTGGTGGCGATGGCGGCGGAGATTGGAATAGCTTCTGGAGAAAAGGGTTCTGTCCTCGAGGGTTTTGGGACGCGGTGTAAATATATGCCAAAGGGGGGCGTCAGAAGAGGCAAGGGGGGCCCAGGCGCCCTGGCGGCGCGGCCAGGAGGGGGGCCGCCCCCTCTGGTCGCCTGGAGCCCTGGTGGCCCCCCTCTGGCCCTACTTTGGCCGCATGGAAGCTTCCGGAACACTAATTTTTTATATATTTTTCCCGGGATTTTTCTGGCAATTTACGTAATGGGAAAACCTGAAATACAAAAACAGCAGAAAACAGAAACTGGCACTGGGGTGCACTGAGTTAATAGGTTAGTCCAAATATGATCAAAAGTGTATGGAAGTGCATAAATATCATAGCAATATCACACAAAAGAGGCATGGAGCAAGCAGAAATTATAGATACGTTTTGGACGTATCAGCACCCCCAAGAAATATTCAAGAAGACTCAAGCGTCTAAGCTTGGGGATGCCCCCATGCATCCCCTTCTCCATCAACAATTATCAGTTCGTCTTTCGTTCCACTATATTTTAATCACTTCATGCGTTATGTGCTATGCTTGGAGCGTCTTGCTCTTAGTTTCCTTTTTAGTTTTCTTTAGCTTTGCTTGCTATTCATAACAAGTTAGAACCCAGCTTTCTTTGTGTGGGAGAGAAACACGCTCCACTTCAACCTAGAACACAACATAGTATTTTCATGCTTATCTTTGCTGTGTGTGTTCTTTGTCTTTCCATAGCTGCTGTCATGTTTAGCTCTTAGTTTTCATGCTTTTCTTTTTAAAGAGCTTTTGTTTAGTTGGTTGCTGAACTCTCTTGAGTTTTCATGTTTATCTTGTTAAGAGAGTTTGCCTGTTGCACTGAGTTGTGTGTCTTAACTTAAAGTAGGTAATTGAGGTTGCTATTTAATTTTAGTAGTAACTTGCAATAGTTTTGAGGTATTGCCATGAGTAATGTCTGAACTTTTGGTGTCAAGAGCTTTAGCCTATTAGTGATAGATGTCGTATTTTGGGTAATCCGTGTTTATTTTCGAAAACCTACAAAATAGTTGAGAACTTTAGCTACTAAATGGATCACTAATCTTTGGAGGGATCGAATATTAGAGTACACTCACGTACCATGAGCCGAGGATGCGCAAGGATAACCAAACCCCCATACACTCCTCCTCGGGGTACTTGTCTCTTTGTGAACCTCCTAATTAGATTGAGAGTTACCGATAATAAGTGCATGAGTTCTTCGGACTAATGTGAGTATTCGAAAGTTGACACTTCCACCTAGCCATATTTTTCTAGCCTCTTCGGTACCGTGCATTGCCCTTTCTCACCTCGAGAGTTGGCGCATACTTCACCGATGCATCCAAATCCTTGGCATGATACGCTCTGTCATCATAAGCCTCATTATATCCTTCCTCAAAACAGCCACCATACCTACCTATCAAGGCATTTCCATAGCCTTTCCGAGATACATTGCCATGCAACATCCATCTTCTCATGACTTGATCTTCATGTCATACATGCTTTTTGCTTGATCGATGAGCCGCATGCTAGTTGGGCCTTGCCCTAATCATTGCTACATGATGCGCTAGTATCATTGCATATCCTGCTACACTGGCAGAGGCATACATTTGCATACATCATGATAGTTTCATTTTCTTTATGTTGAGTACTTTTGTAAAGTGTGAAAGATCTTCTATACTTCTTGTAATAAATAGAGTGTTGCCCCTAAAGTGAGGAAAAGATCCCAAAGAGGACAAAATCAAAAGATCCCAAAGA
>LR738715.1:656272578-656283159 GCA_902687465.1 Secale cereale | reverse complement strand
GGAACCCAAAAAATCGTAACATAGCCAATCATGGGGACGTGGGCAAACCGGACTGTCCCCAGGGGCCGGGCCATCATTGAACGTGAGCGTATCAACTGTTCAGGGAACCCAAAAAATCGTAACATAGCCAATCATGGGGACGTGGGCAAACCGGACTGTCCCCAGGGGCCTCTGACGTTCCTCCTAACCCGACAGGTTTTTTTTCTTTTTATGGGGTTTTTCTCTTCTTGAACCGGATATAATCTCTTGTTCCCGAGAGTTCTACCGCTCCTTCACATACCCTGCAAAAATTAGTTTCTAAAACCAGCCAACATTTGTAATTTGATCCTTGATAACAAACTGATACGATTATTTGCCGCAAAATTCATATATATAGAAAAAAGGCTGAGCCCCCGGTTTACCGAGGGTGCCGGTTTATTCATTATTCATAATATATACATAGGATACATTGGAGCCCATGGCTCAAGTGTAGTATGGCCCTAGATGAGCAATGTTCCACGGCCTTTTCGTCTCCTCTTCTGATGTCCATGAATCCTTGTGTTCTCGAATGTCTATCAAATAATATGACCCGTTGTGTAAGTTTTTGCTGACCACAAAGGGCCCTTCCCATGGCGGGGATAGCTTGTGCATATCTGTTTGATCTTGGATAAGCCGAAGTACCAAGTCACCCTCCTGGAATGTCCTGGTTCTAATCCGGCGGCTGTGATATCTGCGCAGATCTTGCTGATAAATCGCCGACCGTGCTGCAGCTATATCACGCTCTTCATCCAACCGATCCAAACCGTCTTGTCTTGACTCCTCATTAATGGCTTCCACATAGGCCGCTACCCTCGGTGAATCATGGCGTATGTCACTTGGAAGAACTGCTTCTGCGCCATAAACCATGAAAAAAGGTGTATAACCTGTAGACCGGTTGGGTGTAGTGTTAATGCTCCAAAGGACAGACGGTAATTCCTCAACCCAACACCCTGGGGTTCTCTGCAAAGGTGTCATAAGTCTGGGTTTGATTCCTCGCAAAATCTCCTGATTTGCCCTTTCTGCCTGACCATTGGATTGGGGATGAGCCACAGAAGATACGTCCAAACGAATATGCTCTCGTTGACAGAATTCTTCCATCTCACCCTGAGATAAGTTGGTGCCATTATCTGTGATGATGCTGTGTGGAAAACCAAACCGGAATATTACTTTTTTGATGAACTTAACCGCTGTTGCCGCATCACACTTGCTTATAGGCTCCGCTTCAATCCACTTCGTAAACTTGTCTACTGCTACTAGTAGATGAGTTTTCTGATCTTGGGATCTCTTGAAAGGACCAACCATGTCAAGCCCCCAAGTTGCAAAAGGCCAAGTTATTGGTATCATCCGGAGTTCTTGTGCCGGAACAAGGGCGCGTCTTGAGAACTTCTGACAAGCGTCACACTTGCGGACCAGGTCTGCCGCATCTGCATGCGCGGTTAACCAATAAAAGCCATGTCGGAAAGCTTTAGCCACTAAAGATTTTGATCCGGCATGATGACCACAATCCCCTTCATGAATCTCCCTTAGAATCTCACAACCTTCCTCAGCTGAAACACACCGTTGAAATACTCCAGAAGTGCTACGATGGTGCAGCTCCCCGTTGGCAATTGTCATAGATTTGGAACGCCGGATTACCTGCCGTGCTTCATCTTCGTCCTCTGGTAACTCTCCTCGGCTTAAATATGCCAAATAGGGTAACGTCCAATCCGGAATAACATGGATTGCTGCAACCAACTGTGCCTCTGGATCCGGAACGGCTAGGTCGTTCTCTGAAGGTACTTGAACCGAAGGATTGTGCAATTCATCCAAAAAGGTGTTAGGTGGTACCGGTTTACGTTGCGACCCTAGCCGGCTTAAAGCGTCGGCTGCTTCGTTCTTCCGCCGGTCTATATGCTCCACCTGATATCCTTTGAAATGTCCTGCGACCGCTTCAACCTCTCGTCGATAAGCCGCCATGAGGGGATCCCTTGAATCCCTCTTGCCCGAAACCTGCTGTGCCACTAGGTCTGAATCGCCCAGGCACTTAACCCGACTCAAATTCATCTCTTTTGCCAATCTCAAACCATGAAGCAGCGCCTCATATTCTGCTGCATTATTAGTACAAGGAAATAATAACCGGAGTACATAACAAAATTTATCACCTCTGGGGGAAGTTAAGACAACTCCGGCCCCTGAGCCCTCCAACTGCTTTGAACCGTCGAAGTGGATCGTCCAATAAGTAAGATCCGGCTTCTCCTCAGGAGTCTGTAATTCCGTCCAGTCATTGATGAAGTCGACCAGTGCCTGAGATTTTATAGCAGTACGTGGTACATACTTCAACTCATGTGGACTGAGCTCAATGGCCCACTTGGCTATTCTGCCTGTTGCTTCTCTATTCTGGATTATATCTCCCAACGGAGCTGAACTAACCACAGTTATTGGATGCCCTTGGAAATAATGCTTCAGTTTCCGGTTTGCCATGAACACCCCATATACCAATTTCTGCCAATGAGGGTATCTTTGCTTAGACTCGATGAGTACTTCACTCACATAGTAAACCGGGCGCTGAACCGGATGTTCCTTCCCTGCTTCCTTGCGCTCAACCACAATCGCAACGCTGACTGCCCGTGTGTTTGCCGCAACATATAACAGCAAAGGCTCTTTATCGATAGGAGCGGCTAAAACCGGCGGTTTCGCTAATTGCTGTTTCAGATTCTCAAACGTTGTATTCGCTTCATCACTCCAAATGAACCGGTCCGTTTTCTTCAACATTTGATAAAGCGGGATCGCCTTTTCTCCTAAGCGACTGATAAACCGGCTCAACGCCGTGATCCGGCCAGCTATGCGCTGAACATCATTAATGCAAGCCGGTTTTGTCAAAGATGTGATGGCCTTGATCTTCTCCGGGTTGGCTTCTATTCCCCTGTTCGAGACCAGGAATCCCAAAAGCTTACCAGCCGGGACACCAAAAGCACATTTCTCCGGATTAAGCATCATCCTGTAAGCCCGAAGATTATCAAAGGTTTCTCTGAGGTCTTCTATCATTGTCCTTTCCTCCTTTGACTTAACCACGATGTCATCCACGTAAGCATGTACGTTCCTTCCTATCTGCCCCTTCAAACAATTCTGAACACAACGCTGATAAGTTGCCTGTGCACACTTGAGCCCAAAGGGCATAGACACATAGCAAAAAGCACCAAAAGGGGTTATGAACGCTGTCTTCTCTTGATCTTCAACTGCCATCTTGATCTGGTGATACCCTGAGTACGCATCCAGAAAACTCAGCCGCTCACACCCTGCTGTGGCATCAATAATCTGATCAATGCGAGGTAGAGCAAAAGGATCAGTCGGGCAAGCTTTATTGAGGTCTGTGTAGTCCACACACATCCTCCACTTCCCATTCTTCTTTAGAACCAGCACCGGATTAGCCAACCATTCCGGATGAAAAACTTCCACTATGAACCCTGCCGCCAAAAGCCTGGCCACTTCTTCTCCTATAGCCTTGCGCCTCTCTTCGTTAAAGCGGCGCAGATACTGTTTTACCGGTTTAAACTTCGGATCAATATTTAATTTGTGCTCAGCGAGTTCCCTCGGTATACCTGGCATGTCAGAAGGTTTCCATGCAAAGATATCCCGGTTCTCACGGATGAACTCGATGAGCGCGCTTTCCTATTTAGGATCCAGGTTAGCACTGATGGTGAATTGCTTAGACGAATCTCCAGGCACAAAATCAACCTGCTTAGTCTCTTCCGCTGATTTGAACTTCAAGGCCGGATCATGCTCGGTAGTTGGCTTCTTCAGCGGAGTCATATCTGCCGGATCAACATTATCCTTATAAAATTTTAACTCTTCCGTGGCACATACCGCTTCTGCATAAGCTGCATCACCTTCCTCACATTCCACTGCTATCTTACGACTGCCATGCACCGTAATTGTGCCTTTATGACCCGGCATCTTAAGCTGCAGATAAACATAACATGGCCTAGCCATAAATTTAGCATAAACCGTCCTCCCAAACAAAGCATGATACGGACTTTTAATTTTGACAACTTCAAAGGTGATCATCTCCGATCTGGAATCATGCTCATCCCCAAAGGTAACTTCTAAGTCAATCTTACCAACTGGATAAGCTGACTTACCTGGGACTACCCCGTGAAACACTGTGTTTGATGTCCTTAACTGTTTATCTGTCAGACCCATACGGCGAAAGGTCTCGTAATATAATATATTGATACTGCTACCTCCATCCATGAGGACTTTAGTGAACCTGTATCCTCCCACCTGAGGTGCCACCACCAAGGCTAAATGTCCCGGATTATCTACCCGTAACGGGTGGTCCTCTCTGCTCCATACAATGGGCTGCTCTGACCATCGTAGAAATTGTGGCGTCGCCGGTTCTACCGCATTAACAGCCCGCTTTAAAACCTTCTGGTCCCTCTTACATAAACTTGTGGTGAAAACATGATATTGACCGCTGCTCAACTCCTTCGGATTACTCTGGAATCCGGATTGCTGCTGTTGCTGCGGACGCTGTTGCTGCTGGTTTCCTTGGTTATTGTAACTTCCTTGACCCTGCTGCTGATTATTCTGATTGTTGTAGCCACCTTGATGATGCGATTGATTTCCCTGACCATTGTAACCACCTTGATGATGTGATTGATTTCCCTGACCATTGTAGTTCCCTTGACTACTTTGGCCGCCTGGCCGGGATTGATAACCGCCGTTGTTCCCTTGATAGCCGCCGTTGCCCCTGTATCCTGATCCGGAGTTGTTTCCTTGATAACCCGGACCATAAAATCCGGGCCCTGAACCGCCGTACGGGGGCCGGTTAGGAGGATTAAAACGGCCGTTCCCTGGTTTCATAGGGGACAGGCATTCTCTTATAGAATGTCTTGCAATCCTCCCTCTTCCACTATGCTTCAGACAGGGTTGGTCCAAATCCTGCTCCCAACCCGGGTTTCCACAGCCGGTTTGGAGAGTGGAACCCTGCTGATTAACCTGAAGACCGCCTTGAGCCTGCGTACTGGCAACAAAATCGGAGCTGTTTTCTGCCTTTCGTTTGCCCAAAAAGCTGGAAGTAACCAGATTAACCGGCGCCGGTTTACCAGACTTGCTGGCCTTTCCTGTTTTATCTCCTTCTGACTCCGGATACTTGGTATTATCTGAGTGTCCGTACTTTACCAGGGCGCTCATCAAAGTCCCCATGTCATTGCACTCCCGTTTGAGCCGTCCGAGCTTTAATTTCAAAGATTCAAACCGGCAATTGTTCTCCAATGTTACAATTGTTGTGCTCGGGTTAATGCCGTTTGAGGAGTGCAAGATCTCTGCCACTCTGCGTACCCAAGCTGCTGTAGACTCCTGTTCTCCTTGCACGCATGCTGCTAAATCTATCACCGACATAGGTTGCTTGCACGTATCCTTGAAGTTTTTGATGAACTGACTGCGCAGCTCCCCCCATGATCCGATAGAATTCGGAGGTAGTGCTTTTAGCCAAGTCCGGGCCGTGCCCTCAAGCATCATAGTGAAATATTTGGCACAAGCCGATTCATCCACGTCCAGCATCTCCATGGCCATCTCGTAACTCTCCACCCAAGCTTCGGGCGGTAAATCGGCTGTGTAATTAGGCACCTTGCGAGGTCCTTTGAAATCCTTGGGCAACTTAACGCTCCGCAGGGCGGGGACGAGACATTGTATTCCAAAACCGCTCGCTGTAGCTCCTGTCCCTGTAGCGCCTGTGTGAACCGGCGTCGACTGACGAACTTCCTCCCTGGCCTCCGATCTAGGCCGGTTTCGATCCGGGGCTGGCATCTCCATCCTTGCCGGATTATCCTGCCTGTGCTGATGTCTCCTACGTTCACTGCTAGACACTTCTGGCTCCTCCCAATGTCTAGAGTAACTTCGGTTGGGACGCGGTGTCGAATGCAACCTTTCCCTGCTATGAGAGTATGCTTGCTGCTGTATCAACGCCGTATTGAGCAGTTTCTGGGCTCTGCGCGCCTCTATCGCCACCGGAGATGTTTCTTCCACAGGTAAAGCGGCCAACCGTGCTGCCGCTGCAGCAATATTATCCACAGGGTTTGAGTAGTGTCCCGGAGGGACGGGAACATAAGGCGCCGATGTAATCCGTCGCTCCCGTTCTGCGGCGGGCTGCTGAACCGGCTCCTCCCGAGCCGGTGGGCTTCTCCGGTTTAGGACCGGATTATTACTGGCCCCAGCCCCAGGTGTTTTGAACAAATTCGCCGATTCGTAACCCGGCGGTAGGCGGGATCGATACTTTCGCCCCCTTACTGCTTCCACAGAAGCCTGCTCCATCCTCAAGTGAAAAGCTTGATCATCCAACTCTGCTTGTCTTATGGCTAACATCTCCCCTTCTGCCTTTAAATCCTCCTTTAACTGATCAATCCGGGCTTTCAACTGAAGAAGCACTGCATCATGTTGCGCCTTGTCTGCTGGAGCTACGACCTCCACTGCCTTAGCTGTGAACTCCTCGATCAAGGTGGATAGAACTGCAGTAATGGAGGGATTTGAACCGCTTCCCCCTGCACCAGCCTCCGCTGTTGTTCCGTTCGTCGGGGGTTGTGAACCGGCCATGAAGACCGCCACCCGGTTTGGCGGGCCGGAGGGGTCCGGAATACTGTTTCCATCGGACTCGCCCTCAGACCGGCCGTCCCGCAACTGATACAGAGATTCAGTTTCCCCGGATGAAGACTCGTCATCTGAATAGACGACGGTTGCACCATCAGATTCCGACCCGTCCTCGGCTTGGCCTCCGTGAATCGCTCCAACGAACACATGCTTCATGGCAGGCTGAATCCGGGCCGATCTCGCACGCTGAGCCGGCTCGACGATGTTGGGGAAGGTGTCCGGCTCAGGTCCCGGTTCTCCAATTTTGCCGATGAAGACTTGGATGCTGCCGAAGGGGACCCGGTACCCGTATTCGATTGAATCGGCCTCCGGTCCCCAACCTGCATCGTCGATGTATATCCGGCCACGACGACTCTTGGCCATCCGGCCGACTGCGTAACCCTTTAACCCTTCGAAGCCGCCTTTCAAGAACTCGAAACCATCGTGCGCAGGCCCCACGGTGGGCGCCAACTGTCATGGAATTAACATGGCAGATGTCCGGTTTATCGGACTTGATGATGGAACCATCGCACGGGTTAGCTTGAAAGGATTCATGGCACACAAAGGACACAAAGGACTTATACTAGTTCGGCCCCTTCGAGAAGGTAAAAGCCTACGTCTAGTTGGTTTGGTATTGATTGGGCGTCGGTTTACAGGGAGCGGATTCGCTTTGCCTGCGTCTCGACGGATTGATTGTTTCTTGTCCTTGAACCGGTACCGGGTCGTCCCTTTATATAGAGGTGACGCCTGGTCCAGTTTACAGAGTCCCGAGGCCGGCTCATAATCGTGTCCGCCTCGGTCTCTGCCCCTTTCTTTCTTATCCCTCAAGTTACATCTCTTGGCGGTTTACAAACCGTATCTCTATACATGGGCCCTGAAATCTCATGGGCCGTAATCTCTAAAATAATAAACCAAGTACAATATAACTAAGCCGGTTTACAATACCCGGTTTATACCTATATACCTATTAATTCCACGACAGGCTCCAACCCTAGGAATCTCACGAATAGTTGTATCCCGAATGAAAGCATTGAAAGCATCAGCAAGAGGCCAAGAGAAGTTAGACGAGCTCTTGTCAGAAGGGAAACAAAGCATGTTAAAATCGCCCCCGATCAAGAGGGGTAGCTGGCAAGATTCAATTTTAATATTAAGCTCGTCCAAGAAAGCATAAGACATCGCGTGGTCAGCCTACAATATACCACCATGATTTCCAGCAAGGAATTGAGAGATCGAAGAGAAACCACCATGCTAGCCCAAAAAATGCCATGGTCAAAAGCCACAAAATCGAAAGTATCTTTTTTGGAACCAAGCAGAAAACAACCCGAATGACCAACCGAGGCCACAAAATTCCAATGAAATCTGTCTGTCCCAGCAATGGCCGATAATTCGCTCGAGGAAAAGGAAGATTTGAAAGTCTCGACAAGGCCAATAAATTATACGTTTTCAGACCGAACCAAGTCTTTAAGTTGGTCCCTGCGCCCCTAGCGCCGAAACCTCTAATGTTCCAGAATAAGGCCTTCATCTATAAGACAAGTTTTTAACAAGGAGACTCGACCTGCTCGGCGCCATGCATGATTTTGTACGCTTCCCTGCCCCACATTTAGAAACCACCGGGGGAGCTTGACACCTGTCATCTTCCCCCTCGCCCCCACCGGCCACAACCAGTGGGGCACCCAAACCCACCCCAGCCTCCTTGGCTTTCGCAATATCAGCCTCGGCTATTTCATTTGCCCTAATAATACCAAGAATATACGAGGGAGATCCCAAGCTAGAGTCTAAGCAAATACCCACATCATCTAAAATTTTGAGCAAGTGATCATCAGCTTGTGAAGGAAGAACTAAACGCACAGGAGAGGGAACCGTGGGGAGGGAGGGGGAGGGGGCTGGGAATGAACCTGAAGGGGGCAGATCCCGAGCCGCAACACGCTGAGCAGCCCGATCGGCCACCCGCTCACCACTGTTGGAGACGCGGCCGCTCTTGCGAGCCATGGAAGCAGGCAAGCGCACAGGCACAGGGCGAGCACGACTAGGGGTAGCCGCAGAAGAGGACGGGCCCGAGGCCGTACCCAGATCAGCATCAAGCCTTCGGCAGAGCCCAGCCGCGGACTGCCTAGAGTCACCAGAAGCACGGCTCTTGGCGGAGTATTTCTTGACAGAGGATTTCTTCTTCTTCTTGGAAGCATAGGGTCCAGCCGGGGGAAGATCTTCAATGCCAGACAAGGAGGGAGAAGCGGGACGGGCAGGGAGATTGGAGCACACCGCTGAGAAAGGCGTGCCCTTAGCCCCACCCGAGGCCGCATCCCCGCCGCCCAAGCCAGGCACCGAGTCCTGGGCCCCCCTACCAACAGGCGCATTCTCCTTTAGCAAATCCCGATCTTCGGGAGAAAGCCCATCCCACTCCGACTGGGTGAAACGAAGATCGGACCCATGCATGGAGTCGTCGGGGCATCCATCCCCATATTTTCTCTTGTCGCCATTGCCAGAGGCCGGGGGCGGGGAAGGAGGAGGAGGCGACACCGGACCCGAGGCCCCCTCCACCCGCACCCGGAGCCAAAAGCCACCAGCCGCAGGGAAGACATCAATGGCGCCACGGATGCACAGTGGGTCAACACACCAGACCCGAAGCCGGGCTGGCCTAGGATGGCTAGAGAGTCTTGGTCCACTTCAATAGGTTTCCCGATGAGAACCTCGAAAGCCATGAGGAACGACGTGGTGCGCATGTTAGGAGGAACATCTTCAACCAGCACCCACACATCAGACAGAGAAGAAATCGCCTTGGACCCGTTGGAAGCAGCTTTGACCGAGACCACAAGTTGATTCAGAGGCAGCGTGAAGCTAGTGCAAGAGGAGATCATACGGAGGCTCTCTTTGGAAGGAAAAGTCGCAGCAAAATCGAACTCAGAAAGTTGGCGAATTTGCCAATCCCAACCACCCTCATCCCATAGCTGAAGTTCATCAAGCAGGGTCTGGGGAGAAATGCGTTTAGCCTGGACGGAGATAATGCCAACATTGGAAAGCGACGGGATAGGGGCTGCCTCCGGGATCCCCCTATCTAAAGCAAAGAAAGAGCACCCAGGGAGGCCGGTGCCTTAATGAACAAAAGCGAGAGGCTTGACGCGATTCTGACAGTCAACAGTGAGGTGACCGTCTTCCCTGCAAATGAGACAGAAGGGAGGGTTTTCACACCGAGATTGGAAATGGCCGGGGCGGTGACATGTGAAACAGGTGAGGATGGGGTTGGAGACATGGGATTGGGGAGGGATGCGGCCAGAGCCACGAGGAGGAGGAGGAAGGATACCGTCACCAGGCGGAGCAGGCCTAGATCCAGAGCCCCGCCCAGCAGCGGGACCGACAGGGCGGCGAACCGGGGCCCCTGACGCGCCACGGGGGAAGAAGCGGGACGGACCATCCCCAACCACCACCGGAGCCCGCAACGGAGCGCCGCCCCGGGGAGCAGCACCCAGCGGAGGAGACGCCAGGGGTGGCCTCGATGAGCCTGCCCGACTGGCCGCCGCCACCAACTCCCAGGGATCGACCGCAGCCGTAGAAGCACCAAACACGGGGGGAGGCACCGACGGGCCCGACCCAGAGGCGCGGGGAGACACGCCGGCCAACACCGCCGTCGACCCCGCCTCCGGAGCGAGAGATGCCTGAAGCTTCGCACGAAGAGCTGCCTCGTACTCCAGATCCGCGGCCGCCTCACCGGAGCCATCACGCCCCCGCTTCTGCCCGGAGACCGCCTCACTGGAGGAGGCACGGGAGCGATCCATCGCAACCACCGCCGCAAAGGAGAGGGAGAGGGGAGGGGGAGGAGTAGATCTGGCGAAGTGCCGAATGGGTAGACGGTGTCGAGACAGATCTTAGGAGGAGGCAGGAAACCCTAGAAATGGGGGAACCGCACCCCTCCGCACCCATAAGTATCCTGACCGAGCCAGGCCCGGCTCGATAAAAGGCCTCACA
>LR738715.1:656261984-656272426 GCA_902687465.1 Secale cereale | reverse complement strand
GGGGGGAGAGGGGAGCCATCTGTGGTGACTGTAAGATTCAAAGAGGAAAGGGGGAGGGGGGCAGACTTGTTGAATCATCTTCTTGTTCATTTGATGTTATGAATACAAACCTTGCCAGGCCAAAGTCGGTGACATGGGCAACCATGTCAAGATCCAAAAGAATATTGCTTGGCTTTAGGTCACAGTGTATTAGTGGAGATGCACACTGGTTATGAAGATAATCCAAAGCAAAGGCTACATCCAAGCCAATATTGATCCTTCGGCTTAAAGTCAGGATTTGTCTCTCACCATGTTCAAGGTCTTCCGGATGCAGCCACATTTCTGTTGAGTAAACTTTTCGATTAATTTAATCCGGGAATAAACTACTAGCATGACATTGACACAAATAATGGCATACTGATATTCAATCATGCAAGCACATACTATGCTAATTGTAGACAGATCTACGTATAACGCTAGCATGCTTAGAACAGAAAACAGTAGGAGCGGGATAAACGAGTTATACCCTCCTGTAGGCCATGCAGAGGCCGCGGCAGCGGTGATGGCAGCAGCGTCCTCGGCTGCCTTCTTGTCGGCTTCGGTCTTCTCGGCGGCGGCACGTTCGGCGTCGGTGGACATGGTGATGACGGGGGCGACGCGGCCGTAGAGTAAGTAGACGAACGGCGAGCAGTCGCGTGTCGCTTCCCAAAAACCTATTCGCCCCTCTCCCGTACAGGATCCGGAGAGGCGGGGTTTCGGAGACCTGCTCTCCCATCGACCGTGTACGCGGCGGACGGGATGGAGTCACCGGCGGCAGCAGCAGCAAAGGAACGATGGCGGGCGTGGAGGCAGATGCGTTCTGTTGAGACGGCTAGGGTTGGCAGTGCCCCACATATATATGTGTGGCCGCGCGTGGAGAACGTGGGTTGAACCCACGTCCAAGTCGGTAGCCCATGATCCGATGTCTCAGATCGTGGCCCTACCTGTCAAAGACTCTCCGTTCCTGACCGGCAAAAAGAAGCGCATAGGAGTGAGCTCGGCTCGGCTCAATCCCGCAACCCGCGGCGCGTCGTGACGAGGCGAGGCGTGGCGTGGAGAGGCGAGCGGAAGGAGGAGGAGTGCGCGAGGGCCTCATCTCTTCTCAAGCTCCAATAGCATGAGGGAGAGAATCCCTTATAAAGCACTCCAACTCTCCTTCCACTTTCGGAGTGGGACTAAACTTCCACCACCTTGTCATGCCACCTACATGGGCCCTTAGAGATTAAATCTGAAATTGTCTTATGGGCTCTAGGCCCATCTCATATTTCAACAATCCCCCACTAGATCTCAAGGGCCCATTGTGTCCTCTGTTCCAATTGCTGTTTCGATATACCAGTGTTTCAGTGAAGACCTGTTAAGGTTGAGCTTCACCTAGATCAAGTAGCTACACTCATTCACAACTGAACAATGGACTATGCCTTGAATTGTCAGTTTGGCGTAAAGAAGCTTCACCACATGTCTTACTGATACTAGGCTGCCGAAGGCTGACCCCTCGGGTGGAGCATATAAGTCACACTCCTGGCCTGTTCATGAGCTTGCTAGAGATCACCCCAATCTTATAGACTATGACCAGCAGTCGGGCTCATATAGGTGTGTTCCTCCAAAGATCGCTCTGTAGGATAGCATCTTGCTTATACATATAAGCCTTGGAACACATTAAGATAGTAGTCATCCTTCCACACAGTTTCCGAGAGTATTGCATCTCCAACGGAGTGGGTTAGTAAAGTTACTCTCCTCAGTTCACCGCTGGCTTGTTTTCCCAGGTCCTACTTCACGGGATCTCCGATCACATAGGTTGGGTTACCACCATGGCAACTCATGTGGGTCTCATACCCATCTCCCTCGATGCAATCTATCACAACACATGATAGCCCTTTTGTAAAGGAATTTGCCAGATTCTTAGCCGTATGGACATATTCCAACGCTATCACTCCGGAGTTTCTCAATTTTCTGACAGCTTTTAATCTCATTTTTATGTGTTTGTTGGACTTCATGTTGTCCTTTGAACTCTTCACCTTGGTGATGACAGTCTGATTGTCACAGTTCATAAGGATAGCCGGAACCGGTTTATCAACCAATGGCAAGTCCATCAAAAGATCTCGAAGCCATCCTGCTTCGACACCAGATGTGTCTAATGCTGTTAATTCTGCTTCCATTGTCGATCTTGTTAAGATCGTTTGCTTGCAAGACTTCTAGGAAACAGCGCCACCTCCAAGAGTAAACATATACCCAGTTGTGGCCTTCATCTCATCAGCATCAGAGATCCAATTCGCATCACTATACCTTTCAAGTACCGATGGGTATCCGGTATAGTGAAGTCCATAGTTCATAGTACCCTTCAGATAACGCATAACTCTTTCAACAGCATGCCAATGTACATCACCTGGTTTTGATACAAACCGACTCAGTTTGCTCACATCAAAAGCGATGTCAGGCCTCGTCGCGCTAGCTAGGTACATAAGTGAACCAATGATTTGAGAGTATCTCAATTGATCTATAGCCGTGCCTTTGGACTTTCGAATCAACACGCTAGGATCATATGGTGTTTGAGATGGTGTGCAGTCCGAGTATCCAAAACGACTCAACACCTTCTCAACATAATGGGATTGCAAAAGTGTAATCCCACCCTCATTATCTCTCAGTAGCTTGATGTTCAAGATAACATCAGCCACACCAAGGTCTTTCATCTCAAAGTTTTGAGATAGAAACGACTTGACCTCCTCAATGACTTTGAGGTTGGTTCCGAATATCAGTATGCCATCAACATATAAGCACAGTATAACTCCTTCGCCCCCACCATGGCGATAGTATACACATTTGTCAGCTTCATTAACAACGAAGCCAACAGATGTCAGTGTTGAATTAAACTTATCATGCCATTGTTTAGGTGCTTGTTTCAGGCCATATAAAGATTTTATCAACCTACACACTTTTCCTTCCTGACCATCTACCACAAAGCCATCTGGCTGTTGCATGTAGATTTCCTCGTTTAGCTCTCCATTCAGAAAAGCTGTCTTAACATCCATCTGGTGGACGAGAAGACCATGCGAGGCCGCCAACGAGAGTAATACTCGAATGGTGGTCATTCTGGCCACGGGTGAATAAGTATCAAAGAAATCTTCCTCTTCTTTTTGGTCATAGCCCTTGGCCACAAGCCTAGCCTTGTACTTTTCAATCGTACCATCGGGCATAAGCTTCTTTTTGAACACCCACTTACATCCCAATGGTTTGCAACCATAGGGACGCTCAGTAATCTCCCATGTCTCGTTAGCCATGATGGAATCCATCTCGCTACGGACCGCTTCCTTGCAGTAGTCAGCTTCTGGAGAGGCATACGCTTCTGAAATAGAAGTGGGAGTATCATCCACGAGGTACACGAAGAAATCATCACCAAAGGTCTTTGCAGTCCTTTGTCTCTTTCCCCTACCAAGGGTTTCCTCGTCATCCTCCTGAGGATTTTCATCATGTGTTCGTTCATAGTATTCCATAGGAATGGCAGGCTCACGAGTCTCCTCAGATTCCTGTCTAGAAGTGCTTTGCATATCTCTCGTAGGAAATATATCCTCGAAGAATGTAGCATCCTTAGACTCCATAATTGTACCAACCTTTTGGTCAGGTACCTCAGATTTCACTACTAGAAATCTATAGCCAACGCTATTCTTAGCGTAGCCCAAATTAACGCAGTCCACGGTCTTCGGTCCAAGCTTGCGCTTTTTGGGGATCGGCACATTGACTTTCGCCAAACAACCCCAAGTACGCAAGTACGAGAGTGTTGTCCTTCTCTTTGCCCGTTTCTCATAGGGAGTGATCTCATTGTCCTTTGTCGGAACTTTATTCAGGACATGACATGCCGTCAATATAGCCTCCCCCACAATGCCTTGGATAAACCCGACGTATCTAACATGGCGTTAACCAAATCAGTTAGAGTATGATTTTTCCGCTCGGCAACCCCGTTTGACTGGGGTGAATAGGGAGGCGTCCTCTCATTAATAATGCCATGTTCCGCACAAAAGGAATCAAACTCACTCGAGAAGTACTCTCCACCACGATCTGACCGGACTCGTTTAATTTGTTTTTCAAGTTGCTTCTCAACTTCCGCCTTATAGATTTTAAAGTAGTGTAGAGCCTCATCTTTAGTATTTAACAGATACACATAGTAATATCTAGTGGAATCATCTATCAATGTCATGAAGTATTTCTTTCCACCTTTAGTCAACACACCATTCATCTCACAAAGATCAGAATGTATGAGTTCTAATGGTGCCAAGTGTCTCTCTCCGCGGCCTTGTGAGGCTTGCAAGGTTGCTTAGCTTGCACACATGAAAGGCACTTAGAACCTTTGGCTAAAGTGAAACTCGGGATTAAATCCAACTTAGCTAGCCGCGTCATAACACCGAAACTAATATGACAAAGACGTGAATGCCAAACTTCTGATTCATTAACTTTCGAATGAATATGGTTCACGACTTTATTACAAAAATCTGCAAGGGAAAGGCGGAACATTCCTCCGCTCTCATAACTTTTTTCCAACAAAGAGTCCATATTTCGTAACAACTAATTTATTAGACTCGAAAACTAACTTAAACCCTTCTCTACCTAGAAGGGAGCCACTAACGAGGTTCTTCTTGATGGCAGGGACATGTTGAACGTTCTTCAGCTGCACGATCCTTCCCGAAGTAAACTTCAGATCGACTGTGCCAACACCATGAACAGAAGCACTCGCGCCATTCCCCATCAATACGGACCCGTGGCCTGTGACCTGGTAAGAAGTGAACAATGAAATTTCAGCACACACATGAACACCTGCACCTGTGTCCACCCACCAATCGTTGGACTGAAACACTGAAAAAACAGTAAATAAATTACCGTACCCAGATGCACCATTGTCATTGTTGCCCACAATCATGTTGACAGACTTGGAGTCCTGTCCTGGCTTCTTGTACTTGTTTGGGCACTTGTTGGCCCAATGTTCAACCGAACCACAAGTAAAGCAGCCCTCATCCTTCTTGTTCTTCTTGAAGGTCTTCTTACCCTTCTTCTTAAAGTCGGCATTGTGTTGGACACCGTTCTTTCCCTTGGGCTTATGGGAGTTGGAGTTCCTTTGGTTCACCATGTTGGTGACAGAAGTCCCTTCGACCGCTTTCCCGTTCGAGTCCTTTGCCCTTGAGTTTTGCTCAACACTCAGATGGCCAATGACATCCTCCACTGAGAATTCACGCATCTGATGTTTCAGAGTAGTGGCAAAGTTCCTCCAGGAATTAGGGAGCTTAGAGATTATGCAGCCCGCGACAAACTTGCCCGGTAACTCGCACTTCAGAAGCTCAAGCTCCTTAACAATGCATATTATCTCATGAGCCTGCTCCAGCACAGGACGGTTTTCAACCATCTTATAATCGTGGAACTGCTCTATAATATACATCTCACTCCCAGCATCGGTGGCCCCAAATTTAGATTCGAGCGCCTCCCACAAGTCCTTGGCGACACGCACATGTAAATATGCGTCGACCAGTTTATCTCCGATCACGCTAAGAAGTGCTCCGAGAAATAGGATGGTGGCCTCCTTGAACGCCTTCTCCTGTTCAGGAGCAATCGTTCCCGTGGGCACACCGACGACCCAGAATACGTTCATAGCCGTGAGCCATAAAGTGGTCTTAGTCTGCCAACGCTTAAAGTATGTATCGGTAAACTTATCCGGTTTCAGTGCAGCGGCAAAGCCACTTGTCGAAAAATTCCTACACATAATAGGTTTTTGGATTGCTGAGTAAATAGGCAATTTTTCGATTAATTTAATCCAGGAATGAACTACTAGCATGGCATTGACACAAATAATCGCATACTGATATTCAATCATGCAAGCACATACTACGCTAATTGTAGACAGATCTACGTATAACGCTAGCATGCTTAGAACAGAAAACAGTAGGAGCGGGATAAACGAGTTATACCCTCCTGTAGGCCATGCAGAGGCCGCGGCGGCGGTGATGGCAGCAGCATCCTCGGCTGCCTTCTTGTCGGCTTCGGTCTTCTCGGCGGTGGCACGTTCGTCGTCGGTGGACATGGTGATGACAGGGGCGACGCGGACGTAGAGGAAGTAGACGAATGGCGAGCAGTCGCATAGTCGCTTCCCAAAAACCTATTCGCCCCTATCCCGTACAGGATCCGGAGAGGCGGAGTTTCGGAGACCTGCTCTCCCGTCGACCGTGTACACGGCGGACGGAATGGAGTCACCGGCGGCAGCAGCAGCAAAGGAACGACGACGGGCGTGTAGGCAGATGCGTTCTGTTGAGACGGCTAGGGTTGGCAGCGCCCCACATATATATGTGCGGCCGCGCGTGGAGAACGTTGGCTGAACCCACGTCCAAGTCGGTAGCCCATGATCCGACGTCTCAGATCGTGGCCCTACTTGTCAAAGACTCTCCGTTCCTGACCAGCAAAAAGAAGCGCATAGGAGTGAGCTCGGCTCGGCTCCTCGCCTCGCCTCGCCTCGCGTCGCGGAGGAGGAGAAGGAGTGTGCGAGGGCCTCATCTCTTCTCAAGCTCCAATAGCATGAGGGAGAGAATCCCTTATAAACCACTCCAACTCTCCTTCCACTTCCGGGGTGGGACTAAACTTCCCACCACCTTGTCATGCCACCTACATGGGCCCTTAGAGATTAAATCTGAAATTGTCTTTTGGGCTCTAGGCCCATCTCATATTTCAACAATTTCTAGGTTCCCATTCGGCATGTATTGGAACACTAGGGCCTTGAAATCCGCCCCATTAGAATCCACAAAAGAACATGATGTGATGATCTTTACAAGATTTCGGTGACGGACATTTCGTAGGGCTTCACACTCTGCAATAAATCTCCTATTTGCTCCATAATTGTTTAGGCTGAAAATCTTGATGGCAACTTGATCTTCCTGAAGCCTCAAACTACCCTTGTAAACCACTCCAAATGATCCTGATCCAATTAGGTTTGCTGGAGCAAACCTATCTGTTGCCCTTACAATGTCTTCATACGATATCTTCTTCATGTGCTCACTGAATTCTTGCAAATGTGGATTTTCCTGCATCCTCTTCCTCCAGTAAATTGTTGCAATACATGAAAAGATTAATATGACAACAGAAACGGCTCGCATTACTATCCGTAGGACTAGAGCCGATGAATTTTGTTTCCCTTTTCTGTCAACTTGTGTTGAACAAAGAGGTATACCTCCTGTTGGAATGCCGGTACACAAATCATGATTTCCTTCAAATGACACTGCACCAGTATTGTTAAAAATACCGCCTCCTGGAACTGCACCATCAAAATTGTTGAAGGATAAGTTGAGATTTTGCAGGGAACTTAAGGATGTGAGGAACTATGGAATCTTTCCGGACAAATTGTTATGAGAAATATCCAAGTACTCCAGAACCACACACTGGGCAAGAGTGGATGGGATGTTGCCAGACAACCTGTTATCTGATATGCTAATTTTGTTCACATTAATGAGATTGCCAACTTCCACTGGCACTCCCCAGATAGGTAATTGTGTGACAAGTCCAATTTTTCAGAAAGCAAAGAAATTTTGAAGATTTCACTTGGTATATTCCCATCTAGTGAGTTGTGAGCAAGGTTGAGTATTTGGAGTTGATTACAACGTCCTATACCTGCAGGTATCCTTCCACTAATGTTGGTCCCATCCAATTTCAGAGAATTTAGCTGAACCAGGTTACCAATAGTATCCGGGATTTGCCCTGACAGTCTGTTTTGTGCAAAGGATAGGTGGACCAAGCATTAGTGGAAAGGCAGGCTATTCCAGAGGGCGGACTGCAACAAAACATTTGTTGCAAAGATGGTTAGTGGGTAGATCAGACGGCCATCTGCTGCTCAATCCAATGGCCAGGCAGGCGATTGATCAAAATTTCGCAGCAGAAACAAAACTCTGCAAGAATAACAGGAGATAAATATATTCATTTCTATTCCTTTTTGCAGTAGAGAAACTGTCATATTTTTGGTTGAATGTTTGCAGGTTCCCAACCTCCTAACATCCCAAGTGCGCACACAGTTTTCAATTTTTCTTCAAATTTCAAGGCACATACGACTCTATGTTGGGTTAAGGTTTTAGAGTATGGTTTTGTATTTCAAATTTTATTTTCTAAAAAAAGTCCAAAACAATCCTCGTGCGTGGAGAATGCTTAAAGTAAGAACCAAAGAATCAAATCATAAACCAATTTTCACAAGTCATCATCTCTTAGCATTCTCTACTACCATGATCTTTATTTTCTCATATTTTTTGAAAGGTAAGTGGTTAAGCGGCTTCACAAAGTTGAAACCAGGGTATGAATTCTAGATGGGCGCTCCACTCCGCTCCCCAGCTCTCCCTATCGGTCCGCATGATGATCTGGATGTGTTTTCTCCCGCATACCAAAAACAAATGTGCGGGGCTTTTCCAGCGTCCGGACCGCTGCCACGTCCGGGACGCCCTGGCCCACCCAAACCCCCACCCGCCCTCCCGCACTCCTTCCATTCCATCCATCGCTTTCCGCGTGGCATAATGTCGGCCAGACATGTAGCGGGCAGCATTTATCCACACAATTTGACCTGACGGGAGGGTGACACAGACGGACGCGACCTCTCGGGAGCCGCCGTTTCAATGTGCATTGAAGCGGCTGACCAGTCCTTCGCATGGTCTGGTCCCGACTATTTAAGTCGTGTTGCGGCGCCGTCCACATCGCAATCTCTCCGCTCTTCCTCCTCCACCTTCCATCTGCGCGCCTGTTCATCTACAACCCCGACGACGGGCAAGTCGTGGGCCTCGGCGCCGACAGGCGGTGATTCATGGCGACGCCGTCCTCGAACTTCGGGGCTGTCGTCCTCATCGGCGGGCGTCTCCTCGACGAAGATGGAGATCATCATCTCCTGGGCGACAAGGAGGACCAGCCGCCGCCGCAGCAGCAGTCAGCGCCGCCAGTGGCGTACTAGGTGTACGCCGCCACTGACGAGGAGTATGAGCGGTAGATGGAGTTGATGCTCCATTGCTCTGTGCTCCATCTGACCGGCCCGGCTACGCCACCGGGGACGCCCCTCCTCGTGAAGCCGGAGCCCACATCCTCCGGATCGGATGCCGCGTGAAGGAGGAGCGCCTCTCACCACCGCCCCGACGCGTGAAGGAGGAATGCCTCTCGCCGCCGACTCAGCGCGTCAAGGAGGAGCGCCGCTCGCCGCCGCCCGTGCCCAGTGCGACTGGGAAGGCACGCGGTCACCTTCGCCACTACCTTGGCGGCGGCAGCTCTTTATCGTCCTAGAGCGCCCTAACAGCGCATGAGTACACCTACAGGGAATGGTGCCAGCGGGACAGGCACAACGCGGCATACCAGCCGGATTTCGCTGACTCCGACGTCTCGCCATCACACATCGTGGCGGACCCGGAGTTGGCGTACACTTGGGCCCTGCACCGCTCCGTGACGACAGCGGAGACGAGGAAGCGTCGTCTCCGCTGCCTCGACGGGGAGATGGCCAAGTAGGTCTCTGAGAGATTGCCACCACCAATGCCGCCTCCTCCAGAGGCCGCCGCCCTCTCCCCCGCCCACGTCATCGGTGGCAGCGGCTGCACTACCCAAGGCGCATGAGGAAGCAGAGAGAATCATTCACGAGCATCACACGATTGTCAGGAAGCCTTGCCGCGACGCCGCCACCTTCCATCGCCCGAAGCCCGACTCCTACGCTGGATCAGGCGACGGCCATGGCGGAGGAGCTGTCGGCCAACCCGGCATGGCCTACGAGGTCATCATCAAGTATAGAGTAGTTTAGGGTTTTAATATTAAGGTTTTTAGTTCAGCGAATGAAATACCGTCAAGTTTTATGTAAAAATTATCCTAGTTTAAATGAACTTCATCCAGCTTATATGAAATCCGCCGTGTTTGCATGAATTCCGTCCGGTTTGTTTGAAAAATTCTTGAAATATATGTGGATAGCATTGGATGGCCGTCTCCCATGTCCGTGGACCGATCACCTTGCGGGGGCAACTAGTTAACGAGCGCTCCTTCGGGAGCCTCGCAGCGATCAGCGCCACTTGGCGCGCTCTCAGCCATTCGTCACGTGTCGCACTGTGGGCGCTCCCTCTGGATTTTATTTTTTCACACGCGTTTTCGGCTTATTAAATGGTTTTTTTTCGGTTTTTTGACGTTTTGGTTTTTCACTGGTCTTTCTTAGCTTTTCGATAAAAAAAATAAAAAAAATTGTGCGAAAAAACTTGTTTTTTCACGAGTCACCGTTTTGCTTCCGCGAGAGGCATGGTTGTGCTTTCACGAGAGTCACGGCCGTGCCTCTCGGAAAGAAAAAAAACGTGTTTTTTTTTTCTTTTGCGAGAGTCACGGTTGTGCTTTCGTGAGAGTCACGGTCGTGCCTTTTGGAAACGGAAAAAACGCTTTTTTCTGTTTTTTTTTCTTTCGCGAGAGTC
>LR738715.1:656203434-656250018 GCA_902687465.1 Secale cereale | reverse complement strand
CCGTCGTGAGGATGAGCTGCGGCGCGAGCTCAGGGACCGGGAGAGCCGCCGCTCTCAGGGATTCGATGACCGCCGCGACCACCGCCGCTCTCCGGGCCGCTCCGATGGGTGGGCTCGGTCCCGCTCCCCTTCGCAGACGGCGGGCGACCGGCGCTCCTCGCGTCTGTGCTCCCCGTCCCCGCCATGGCGCCAAGAGCGCAGTCCAACCCCTTCCCGTCCGGCCCGCCCTCTCTCCCTGCGTGCGCCTCCCCAACCCGCAGCTGCCACGGCCAGAAAGTACGTCCCGCCGCACGTCGCCAACCCCTCTGCCCCCCTACCGCCGGCGGTGCTGGGGGTGGCCAGGCTCACGGCCGCCCAGGTACAACCAAAAAGAAGAAGCGGCGCGGGCAGGCTCGGGCCACCCAACAGGCAGCCCCTGTGCCGGCCTCCGGCCGCTCGACTGTGGCTGGCCTTGTCTCTGGCCGCCCCGGTCCGCCATGCTTCAACTGTGGCATTGCGGGTCATTCCCAGGTCAACTGTGTCAACCCCCCATGCTGCTACATTTGCAAGGATCCCTCCCACCGCGCGCTGCTGTGCCCGGACAAGCCTATCGACGAGGAGTTGATGATGTATGGCCATGGGATCGAGGGGTTGTGGTTCCTCCACATCGAGCTCCCGGACGTCCCCTCCCCCTCCCCTTCCCTCCAGCGCTCGTCACGGTGATTGATGGTGTCGCCTCCCCCGAGATGATTGAGGCTAAGCTCAACCACCTCTATCATCGTCAATGGGACTGGCAGGTTACCCTCACCATCGGTGGCGCTTTCTTAGTGGTCTTCCCCGACGCTCTCAGCCACGGCTACGCCACGCGCAGTGAGCAGATCACTCTCGCCCTCAACAAGTTGGTCATCGACATCTCCGAGCCGATCCTCGACCCCAAGGCCGTCGCGGTCCTTGACACTGCTTGGATCCTGGTCACCGGGCTCCCTGACATTGCCCGGTCCGAGCGAGTGATCCGCAACATGTACCGGATCCTTGGCAAGGTGGTGGTGGTCGACGAGCTATCCCTCCGCAAGGAGGAGGAGGTGCGCGTTAAAGTCAAGTGCCTTGACTCCTCTAAGCTGCGCGCCACCATCCGAGTCTTCTTCAACGACCAGGGCTTTGATCTCTGCATTGCTCCCGAGCCGCCCAACCATGTGGGTGGGCCCCGCTTCTTCGACGATGCACCCCCGGCGCCCCTCCTGGGTCCCAGGACGACTTCCGTGGTCGCCACCACCCTCGGTCGCACCACTCCGATGATGAGGAGGGTTCTAAGGATAGTCCTTCCCGCTCCCGTTCGCCTCCTCAACCGGCACCCTCCTCGAGCCGTGGGGGGCGGCAAGCGGGGCTCGCTGCGCCTCCTCCCTCTCCAGTTGCGGCTGCCTCCGAGGGGAGTGATGCCTCCGACATCAGTCTCATTGTCGCCCCGACCTCCTCTCCCCGCTCCCCCGTCACGGTCCCTGTCGTGGCATCTCGGGACGTGCAGTCGTTCGCCTCCGTCCTGGCCTCCCCTTCGACGGGGCCTCCCGCCGCGTCACGCACCTCTCCGGCCACCTTCCAGACGGTGTTCCAGGGTGCCGCGCCGCTCCTCCTCCGCGCGCCTCCCCTGGCGATTGTCCCCGAGGACCCCCCTCCACCCCCGGCAGCCGCTACCTCCTCATCGCCGCTGCCGGTGGTAACCGGGGTTCCTCCCGCTCCTGAGGCCACGACGCCTACCCGTGCTTCATCCCCCCGGCGCACCGACTGCTCCCAGCCGCGTCTCCTCCTCGCGGGCTCGGCGGACCTCGACGGGGAGGGCGAGACTCGGGTGACCACCCCCGTGGCTTGCCAGCCCCTCTCCCACGGTCCGCTGCCTACGCCCGCCGTGGTCGGTCCTCCTCCACCCCGGTGACGGCCTCGCGGCGGAGCGTCAGGCTTGAGGCCACCCGGCCGGACGGTAGCCCAGCTCTGCCCATCCCTGAGCGGGCGGAGCTTCGGACCGCTGCCCGGAACCTGGAGCCAGGTACGCCGGCTGCCCCTCCTTCAGCTTCTACTTGCTCATTCTCTGCACTTGAAGCGATTCCTCTAGGGCACCTTGCGAAGGTTGCATCAGATTCCACGATCGTTTTCAGGGGGGAATCCGATCCCCCCTTAGTGCAAATAGCGGCCATCCAGGCTCGCGAGATTCTTGATGGGAAGTTGGCGGAGGCTCGTCAGACCCTCCTCGCCCCCCCATCCCCTCGGGCCCTCCTCCGGTGGCTACCGTGTCACAACCCCGGAGGACGGCTGGCCGCCCACCTGCGGTGAAGGCTGAACCTCGGGGTCGCACCCGCTCTCGCACTGCCGCTCCCCACGCCCGAAGCGCCTCCCGCGTCCTGGGGTCAAGCAGCCCCCCTATGGCCCCTTAATGCGTGCCCTATTCTGGAACATCCGCGGGTTTGGCCATGACGGCCGACGCCGCCAACTCATCGAGTATGTTCGCAATGAGCATATTGACATAGTGGCGATCCAGGAAACCATGTGCTCTGACTTCTCATTGCCGGAGCTTGACCGTCTGAGCTCCCACCTCTTTGTGTGGCACTGGCTCCCTTCTAGTGGGAACGCCGGCCATTCGGTGGCATCCTTCTGGGTGTGAAGGATGCCACCTTCGAGGTGGGAAGTATGGACCGGGGCCAGTTCTTTGTTAGTATGGAGCTTTATGAACGGGCCCTGAACTTTAAGTGGGAGGTTATCATCGTCTATGGCCCGGCTGACCACAGTAGATCCGCGTCCTTCCTCGATGAGCTTAATCAGAAGGTCTTGACGGCCTCCCTGCCGGTGGTTGTCGGAGGCGATTGTAATCTCCTCCGATTCGCAGAAGACAAGAGCAATGATCATGTTAACTATGCACGTATGCAGATGTTTAACGACTGCATTGACGATCTTGGTCTTCGCGAAATAGATAGGATCGGTGCCAGGTTCACCTGGACTAACCGGCAAGCCTCCCCGGCCCAGTCTGTCCTGGACCGGGTCCTAGTCTCCCCGGAATGGGACCTCCGTTGTCCTCTGGCCTCTCTTCGGGCCATCACGCGGATTGGCTCCGACCACGTCCCTCTTCTCCTGTCCTCCTCTAACGAGCGTCCTCCGATCCCTCCTAGATTCCGGTTTGAGACATTCTGGCTGTCCCAAACTGGATTTGTGGAGGCTGTTGGGGCTCGCTGGGTGGTGACTAGGTCTCTTCCTCACTCCCGCCCCCCCTCTGCTATTGACTCTTGGCAACTCTGTGCCAAACGCGGCCGGCAATTCATGAAGGGGTGGGGTCCCAATCTGGGTCGTGACCTCCGCGAGCGAAAAAAGGCCCTGCTGACCGCCATTCAGGCACTTGACCTCCGTGCTGACACGGTCGACCTCTCCCCTGACGAGTGGCTCTCTCGGTATGACCTGGAAGACCAACTCTCCATCATCTACACGGACGAGGAAGCTTACTGGCGCTTGCGGGGTTCCCAGAAATGGGTCCTGAAGGGCGATGCAAACACTGCCTACTTTCAGGCCATAACTAACGGCCGCCGAAGACGCAACACCATCCCCCTCTTCTGGGACGGTCCGTCCCTTCTATAGTCCCCGAGCGACATTAGGACCCATGTCAACGGGTTCTACCGATCCCTTTTCTCAGCCTCTCCTAGGAGCGGCCTGTCTCTGGCCTTCGACTGCTAGTCCGGCCGCCAGCTTGTATCCGATGCGGAGAATGCCGCCCTCACGGCCCCATTCTCGGAGGATGAGGTCTGGACGGCCATTAGAGGCATGAATCCCTCCTCGGCCCCGGGTCTGGACGGCCTTCCGGTGAATTCCTCCAGACGTTCTGGAATGTGATTATGCCGGAAATCATGGCCATTTTTGACGAGTTCTACGTTGGGACCATCGACCTTGGTCGCCTCAACTATGGGATCATCTCGCTCATCCCCAAAGTGTCGGGGGCCTCCGGCATCTACCAGTTCCGCCCGATCACGGTGATCAATGTGATCTTCCGAATTCTGGCTAAAGGGTACGCCAATAGGGTGACCCTGCTCGCGGACCTCATTACCCACCCCAACCAGTCTGCCTTCGTGAAAGGGCGGTATATCCTGGATGGGGTTTTAGTTCTCCACGAAGTTCTCCGTGAGGTTCGGTCGAAACACCTTAAGGCGGTCTTCCTGAAAATTGATTTTCACAAGGCCTACAACACTGTTAGTTAGTCCTTCCTTCGGGAAGTTTTGCTCCGGAAGGGCTTCGATGATCGTTGGGTCACCCGGGTGATGCAGATGGTGTCTTGCGGACGCACTGCCGTGAACATCAATGGATAGATTGGGCCTTACTTCCCCATCCTTTGTGGGGTTAGACAAGGCGATACTTTCTCTCCGTTCCTGTTCAACATGGTGGTGGACACACTTGCCGCCATCCTTGATAAGGCCAAAGCCGCTGGCCACATTCGTGGGATCATCCCTCATCTGGCGGGCGGCTCCGGGATCTCCATGCTCCAGTACGCCGACGACACCATCATCATGGTTGAGGGCTCGGACTCGAACATCGCTAACCTCAAGTTCCTTCTTCTCTGCTTCCAACAAATGTCTGGCCTCAAGATCAACTTCGACAAGAGTGATGTGATGGTTATGGGCTACTCTCCGGCTGACGCCCTGGACATCGCCAACCACCTCAATTGCCGCCTCGGATCCTTTCCCACGACCTACTTGGGAACCCCCATCAGTGACTCTCGGCTCACTGTCGCGGACTTGCGCCCCACGGTGGCCAAGCTACAAACATGCATGGAGCCGTGGCAAGGCCGGTGGCTGTCAAAGGCGGCTCGGACGATCCTCATTAACTCCTCCCTCACTAGCCTCCTCCTGTTTCTTATGAGCTTCTATAGCCTCCATGAGACCATTCACCATGAGATCGCCAGAATCCAATCTCGCTTCTTCTGGGCGGGTGACAACACTAAGCAGAAATACCACATGGTCAGCTGGCCAGACATCAGCAAGCCCCGTGAACAGGGAGGCCTTGGTATCATATGCTCTAAACGCATGAACATCTCCCTCCTCACCCGCAGGCTCTGGCGCATTTCACTGGGCCACGATGGTCTCTGGCTTGACATTATCCGGAACAAATACCTGCGCGGACAGCTGATACGTCCCAAACGTATCTATAATTTCTGCTTGCTCCATGCATGTTTTGGGTGATATTGATATGCTTTTGATACACTTTCATACACTTTTGATCATATTTGGACTAACCTATTAACTCAGTGCACCCCAGTGCCAGCTTCTGTTTTCTGCTGTTTTTGTATTTCAGGTTTTCCCATTACTTAAATTGCCAGAAAAATTCCGGGAAAAATATATAAAAAATCAGCGCTCCAGAAGCTTCCGTGCGCCAGAAGGGGGGCAGAGGGGGGCCAGGGGGGCCCCAGGCGCCCTGATGGCGCGGCCCCACCCCTGGCCGTGTCGGGGGGCCGCCTGGGCTGCTCCCACCTCCTCTGGTGCCCTACCTGGACTCCTATTTGTTCTCCCATCGTGAAAACCCTGATTCCGGAACCCTTTTCTCCAGACGCAATTCCGATCTCCGCCGCCATCGCCACCAAGTTTCGGGGGACCAGAATTCCTGTGCCGGCATCCTGCCGGGACGGGGAAGTGCCCCCGGATTCATCTCCATCGACGTTGCTTCCTCCCTCCATGATGCGGGAGTAGTTCCTCCTCGGGGCTGAGGTTTCTACCAGTAGCTATGTGGTCAATTCTCTCTCCCATGATGTGATCTTCGTTGTGATCATAGGCTATGTTAATCTAGGGTGATCCCATGATATTTCCCCTTCCTCTATGTATTGGATTGATGTACTCACTTGTCTTTATCTAGTATAATCCCCGAGACCAAGGTGACAGCGGTCTATTGGACATGGATTAGAAGAATATTTTCATGAGTGATTTCCTCTTTTGTGTGTTGATTGAAGATTGAGAGTCTCTTGGTGCTTGTCTTTGACTATCCGTGAGATATGTTGTGGTGATTGTGGTACTCTCTTTGGATGGCCGCGGTGACATTGGGAAATCCATAGATTGGGAACTACGAACTTTGAGGTGTGCTTTTGTAGCCCTACATAATTCTCGTCCTCTCTTGACCACAAAGGAATGACCTCCGAGTGCGTCTCCATTATGGGAAATATCATGTGATTCGATTATGTTAATGTTGTTGGGAGTTGCCACTAGTGAAATTATGAAGCCTAGGCCTTGTTTCCACCATTGCAATACCATTTGTGCTCACGTTTACCACTTGTTTGCTTGCTGCACTTTTTATTACAGATTTATATTACTTTGCTTTGCCACTCCTATCATCCATATTTTACCATCTCTTCGCTGAACTAGTGCACCTATACAACTCCTAGTTGTATTAGGTGTGTTGGGGACACAAGAAACTTCTTGTATCTTAGTTGCAGGGTTGCTTGAGAGAGACCATCTTCAACCTCTACTTCCCTGAGTTCGATAAACCTTAGGTCATCCACTTGAGGGAAATTGCTGCTGTCCTACAAACCTCTGCGCTTGGAGGCCCAACATAGTCTACAAGAATAGAAGCGTGTGTAGACATCAACAGCCTCTCCCCTTCTGTCAGAGATCCGGCGGATTCCAGTTTTGGCAATCGGTTATCCAACTGCTTCCCGTCCTTCGCATTGGCACCTCCATCTCGGTTGGATCGGGTACAGCTACATTGTTCTGGTTCGACCGGTGGGCGTGAGACTCACTCGTTGCGGCCTGTTTCCCTGACCTCTTCTCCATTGCTGTTGCCCCCCTAATCTCCGTTGAGAGGGCCCTTATTGACTTAGGGCGCCTCGCCTTCCGGAGGCCATTTGGGCCTCCGGAAGCCGCCGCATGGCTTGAGCTGCTCGATTGCATCGCTCTTCACGAACCGGAGTTGGATGCGGGCTAGGACGAGGTTCGGTGGCGTCTTGAGCCTTCGGGCCAATTCTCCACCAAGTCCCTCTACTCGGCCATTGCCCCCTCCTCCGCTCCCCCCTTCCGGCGGTTTGGTCCATCCGCTTGCCACTGAAAATTCGGATCTTTATGTGGCAATGGATCCACGGTAGGATTCCGTCTGGGGTAGAGGTCCGAAAACGCAATGGCCCTGGGTCCGGCCTGTGCCCCCTGTGTGGTACCCCCGAAGACTTGAATCACATCTTCTTCTCCTGTGTCTCAGCTCAATTCTTGTGGAGCTGCTTTAGGGAGACTGTGGGAGGCGATTGGTGCCACACCAACTTCCCCGACCTCTTTGCCGAACTCCAAAACTCCCCTTCCTCCTCTCGCCACATTAGGTGGCTCGAGATTGGAGTTCTGCGTGGACCCTTTGGACGATTCGCAATAAGCTTGTGATCCAGCGTATTCCTCTTCGACGGGCTACTGACGCTGTCTTCAAACTGTCTGGTTACTTGCAGCTTTGGCGGCCGCTTAGTCGCCCTCAGGACCGCGACGCCATCACCGCCTTCATCGCCGACCTTCGCTCGATGGCCGTCCGTCTATCTCCGCCGCCCCCTCCACCACCCCCGGAGCCAGATTAGACGCCTTGCCTCAGCCGCGTCCTTTTTGTTTATTTTGGGCTTGTTGAGTTGTGCCCTCAGCAGTACCTTTGTACTCCTCGTTATGTGACTTCGATCTGTGTGTGTGTTATGAACTAGTCTGTGCATGTGTGCTCTTGGCGGTTTGCTTTATATATAAAGCGGGGCAAAAGCCTTTTTCGGTAATCCCTAGCCATCCAATAAGCATGACGAAGAGTTGTTAGCCTTTGAGGCCTTGATACGTCTCCAATGTATCTATAATTTTTTTATTGTTTCATGCTGTTGTATTATCATTCTTGAATGTTTTACAATCATTTTATATCATTTTTTGGGAATAACCTATTGACATAGTGCCAAGTGTCACTTGCTGTTTTCTGCTTGTTTTTACATGGCAGACAATTAATATCAAACGGAGTTCAAATGCAACGAAACTTTTTGTGAATTTTTTGGACCAGAAGATATCCAATGGGCCAGAGAAGCACCTAGGGGGTGCCTCGAGGGGGCACAACCCACCAGGGCGCGTCTGGGCCCCCAGGCGCTCCCAGATGGGTTGTGCCCACCTCGATGGCCTCCTGCACCGCCTCTTCGCTCTATAAATACTCCAATATTTCAGAAACCCTAGGGGAGTCGACGAAATTTTGTTCTAGTTGCCGCAAATTTTAGACCCACGAAAATCCAATCTAGAGCCCTTTTCTGTCACTCCGCCGGAGGGGAACACGATCACGGAGGGGTTCATCATCCTCATTGGTGCCTTTCTGATGATGAGTGAGTAGTTTACCACAGACCTATGGGTCCGTAGGCAGTAGCTAGATGGCTTCTTCTCTCTTTGTATCTCAATACAACGGTCTCTTGGAGATCTATTTTATGTAATGATTTTTTATGGTGTGTTTGTTTGGATCCGATGAATTGTGACTTTGTGATCAGATTTGCCTTGATTTAATATCCATTCTTGATTATTATAGCCTCGTATTTCTTCTCCGATATTTGGGTTTTGTTTGGCCAACTTGATCTACTTATGTTGCAATGTGAAAAGGTGCTTTGTAATGGGTTCGATCTTGCTGTGTCATTTCCGAGTGGCACAAGGGGCAACAAGGCACGCATGTATCGTTGCTATTAAGGATAAAATGATGGGGTCTATTCCTACATGAATAGGTCTTGTCTACATCATGTCATCGTTCTTATTGCATTACTCCATTTTCCATGAACTGAATACACTAGATGCATGCTTGATAGCGGTTGATGTGTGGAGTAATAGTAGTAGATGCACGGAGGAGTCGGTTGTAACGCCCTGGATGTAAAAATTTCATTTATGGCAATATATGCAACGTTGACTTCATCAATTCCATTCTGGGCTCTTCCTTCATTTCGGGTTTCTTCGTTTTTGTCGTGTGCGTGTGTGCATATCATCCATGTCATGTCATCATGTGCGTTGCATTGCATTCGTGTTGTCACTTGCACCCGGTCATGCTCCTCTCTTCCCGTTGCCCGTTTCGAGTTCTGACACTCACACACGTGCCCGTGGCACCTCCGAGTCCTTCTTTCGTATATGGCCGTAGAACGTTCTCGGAATGAGGTGAGACTTGTCGCACGTTGTTGTTTTAGTACGTGGAGACCGCGTGTCAAGTTTCGTTGCGTTTGGAGGTCGTTTGATACTCCAACGGTTAACCTCGTGGGCTAATAGCTCCTCTTCCTTTTGTCCCAACAACCCTCCACAACAGCCCACTAACCCAGCACAACCACTCCCATCCTCTCGGTCGTCGGATCGTGATCATGTGGGCGAAAACCGCACCTCATTTGGACACTCCTAGCTCCCTCTACCTATAAAAACGTCTCCCCCGTCCAAAATTTCGAAGGAAACCCCTAGCCCCCTTCTTCCTCCTCCGTCCCATCGAAATCCGTGCCGGGAGGACGTGTCCGTCCGTGCCGGACACGCCCGCGCTAGCCAGATCCGCCGCCTCCCACCACGCGGGCCCCCGCGGCCCGAGCCGCCGCCGCCCGCTCCCAGCGCGCGCTCCCCGCGCCTCCACGCCGCACTCCGGCTGGCCCCGGGCTCCCGCGCCGCTGCACGCGACGCTGGCGCCGCCGCCCGCCTCTACTCCGGCGACCCCACGCCGCCGTCAAGCGCCGGCCCCACCGCCCGAGCACCTCCTGCTCGCCGCCGCCCCGGGCTCCCGCGCTACCGCGGTCGGCCACCGCCACCGCCTCGCCGGCCGGCCACCGAGCTCCGCCGCCGCGACCCCCTCCTCGCTGGCTGCCGGCCCAACTCCGGCCACCGCCTCGCCGGAGCTCCGGCCCAATCCAGATCCGGATCCGCGGGGTGGATCAGATCCACCCATCCCGCGATCCAAACGCGCCATCGTGTCCCGGATCCCTCCGTCCCGCTCCGTCCTGTCCCGCGTTGACTTTTCGCGGAGGTAAAAATCCACTAAGTCCCAGATCCATGTAAATTTTATGCCCTCTTTGTCATGTGGTAACATTGTGCTCGGTGCTCCGCTTTGCACATATGATATATCAAAATGTTCGTCTCGTCATGCTCTACATGTTAGCATCAGTTTCATGCATGATAGGGATCATCTAGTTGGCTTAATATTCGTGGAAAGAGTGCTTCGTGATGAAACTGTTTCAACACTTGTTGTCTGTGTAAATTTGTTGGCATGTTCGTGAGCTAGTAACTTTGTTCATGTTGGTCCGAATGGAGTGAATGATATGTCCAGATGTTCGTCTTGTGATGCTCTTCAAGATGGTTGTATTTGCTTGCATGATATGATGCATTATGCCATGTTTATCTCTGTTGCAAAAGTGCATTTGGCTGATAAGTTTCTGAACTTGTTATGAGATGATGTTTTGTCTTGCTTGTGTATATTAATCCATGTGTCATATGAGCTAGGTATCAACATGAGTTTTGCTCTTTGGAATGTGCTCTACATGATAGATTCATTTTCATGCTATGATATGTCTTGAGATGAGTGCATCAAGCTTGTTAACATGTCATCTTGATGTTAATTTTCTGCTAAGTGTGAATCTGTTAATTTTTATGCCATGTTCCCATGATGCCACCATCGTTGTTGTGCATGGTTAGAGTTGTCCAGTGGGTGTTCCTTGAAGTATATGTTATGCTCTAGCTATCCATTTTCTTGTTTGCCTTGAGGAGTGGCTGTAGCTTGTTGTTTTCATGCTCTCAAGATGCTATAAAATGTTTCTGTCAGCATGTTATCAACAAGTTTAGTTTTGCCATGCGAATAACTAGTGTTCTATGCATCCTATGAGCATGTTCTTGCAATGAGTAGTTTCACAAACATGTCTTCTTGCCGTTGGTTATATTCACATGCCATGCTATGCTTTGAGTTGAGTTGCACAAGCTTGCAAACATGCCTACATGTTGTAATTTCTGCCATGCCCAGTTTTTTTGTAAGTCTGGATAAACTTATTACAACTTGCCATGCTTGTTTAATTGTGTTCTAGTAAGTTTTTTGGTGTGCTCTAAGTCCATGCTTGTTAAGTATCATATCTATTTCACATCCATGCCTTTTGTCTTTATGTTTGGGTGTTGTAGCACATTTATTTCTTGCTCCAAAGATGCCATGTTGCTGAAAACTGCAGTTTTGCATTGCATCTTGTTTTGCTTGTCATTTGCAAACCGTGCATCCATTTCCGGTGATCTTTATATCGATTTCAATCGAAATCTTCCCATCTATCCAATGGCTTGCTTGGTTACCCAAGATGAGGCCATTTCGATCACCTTCTCCTTAGGCTCGAGAGCATCCTCATGCATACACACATCATACTTGCATCCCATGTCATGTGTTGCATCATGTTGTTTGTGCATTGCACCATGTTTGATATTGTGCTGTTGTTGTGCTCTTGTGTTGGGTAGAGCCGGGAGCCGATACTGAGTTCGAGGATCTTGTCGAGACTGAGTTCGAGGAGCCGTCTCACCATCCCACGATGACTTACCAGGCAAGATGACCGTTCCCCGATATCACCTCTATCTTTACCTATGCTAGTTGTCTCGCTCTTTAGCTATGCCTCGATGCCTATTCTTGTTTGTCAGCCTCCTATTGTTACCATGAAACACTCTAACCGCCTTCCTAGCAAAACCGTTGATTGTCTAAGTACGCTTGCTCAGCCCCTCTTATAGCGTTGCTAGTTGAAGGTGAAGTTTGAAGATTGCTCCATGTTGAACTTGTTTATTGGGATAACACAATATATATCTATGTTAATCAATGCACATATATATTGGCAATGGGTGGAAGGCTTGGCCTTCTGCTTGGTGTTTTGTTCCACTCATGCCACCTTAGGACCCGATAAACCGGTGTTATGTTCCTTGATTTTGCGTTCCTAACACAGTTGGGGTTTATGGGCCCCCCTTGATAGTTCACACTGCTTAAAGCTTTTCCAGCAAGGCCCAACCTTGGTTTTACCATTTGCCATAACTAAATAACTTGCATAGGGACTTTACGGACCCCGAGGACTTAATTTTACAACCCGGGTCAGTGCTCCTCATGAGTGTTGGTCCAAACTTGTCAACCGCCGGTGGCCGCCAGGGGCAACTCTGGTATTTTGGCCTACCGGAAGTTTGGACAATCCGATCGTGGACAATCCTTATCAGGGTGTCGGCACGTCGGGAGGCTTTGCTGGATTAGTTTTACCTTTGTCGAAATATCTTGAGCACGGGATTCCAAGAATACTCGGGTCTTCCCACTTTGGAGTTGCGACTTCGTAGATCGTGAGCTTGTGATGGGCTAAGTTGGGACACCCCTGCAGGGTTTGATCTTTCGAAAGCTGTGGCCGCGGTTATGTGGCAGATGGGAATTTATTAATATCCGGTTGTAGATAACTTGACACCATATCCTTAAGAATACACTACCTGTGTGAGTAACCGTGATGGTCTCTTTCTGAAGGGCTTCGGGAAGTGAACATGATGGGGTTATGTTTGACCGTGAGTAGCTAGGATCACTTCTTGATCAACTTGGCGACCGTTGGCACTTGTTCTCTTCTCGCTCTGAACTCCTAAGCTAGTTGCTTAGTGCTTGCTGCAAACACTTTATTACCCTTCCACACCTAAGGCTTTGCTAGTTTTGATACCCGGGAATGGGATTGCTGAGTCCTTGTGGCTCACAAATTACTACACACACCAGATGCAGGTACCGCTAAGAATGATGCAGGAGATGGATCAGAACTTCAGTGGGAGTTCGATGAAGAGCGTGGTCGTTACTATGTTTTGTATCCCGACGATCAGTAGTGTTTCCTACTAGGGGCGATCAGGCCTTGTGTTTATGGTATCTTTCTCGTTTGGATTTCGTCCGTAGTCGGACCCTGTGTTATTCGAATGATTGTATGTTATTGTATTCATTGTGTGACGTGGCGAGTGTAAGCCAACTATCTTTTCCTTTTCATCCCTGAACTTTTACATGAGATGTGCAAAGATACCATACTTGAGATCATTCCAAAATGCGCTTATGTCTTTAAGTCGTGCCTCGACACGTAGGTGACATAGTCGCATCCTGGGCATTACAAGTTGGTATTCAAAGCCTTCTCCGACCTAGGAGCCCCCTGATTGATCGAACCGCTGACGGTTGAGTCTAGGCACACACACAGAATGTTTTGAGTCCTATATATATATATCGGAGAGTAGGATTTATTTTTACTCCTCATCCCCTTCATCGCTCTTGTGAGGACTCCTGAGGTTGTTCTATCTCCTCTACTCTCAAAATTTCACCAAATTCACGCGGATATTGTTTGGATTGTTCCGATATCTTTGTGACGAGAACATTGTTCTCGATGCCTCCTGTCATTTAGGGGTTGTGGCAGTGTCCCGGGGAGTTGAGCTCCGAGGTGTTGTCGTCACAAATGTATCGTAGCGGTTCTAGAATACCAGAGGCGGCCGACAGCGAAAACTCTTCTATGCATGTCTGGTGGTGAGATAACCCCGACGTCACCCAGTACCGGGGAGATAGTCCGAGAGTATTGCCATAGCTAGTATAGCGGATGCGTTTTGAAGGTCCGAGGTAAACAGTTTCCGAAGATGACTGGTTATGTGTTGACGGATGGATATAGCTGGATGTAGGTTTAGAGTTGAGTGCACGGTGCTTCCCCTGTATCCCCAACACCAGATTGCATAACCGGAAAGCTTCGGGAATTAATAGGTGGGTTTTAAGTAGCTCGTAGGTAATCTTGCTACAGGTGCATGGTATGAGGTTTGGGGTTCAACATCTAGTGACAAGGTTTCATGGGCGCTGTTCCAATTGGGAGTTACATCTTAAAGTATCCTTGGCTATGCTGATCCGGGGATTGCAAGACCCTTTGTAACATGTGCCATGGGGCATTCATCACGAACATGTGGGACGAAACTTCTATTATGTATTTGTTCCATCTGTACCTTGTTGTTTTATTTTATCATTTTGTTCTCCCAAGTGGCTTCTCGACAAGTTGATGTACCATTAAGCTATGGAATTCATTCATTCAATTTTGTTCGAATGTTCATTGTGAAGACTATATGTTGCAAATATCTAGCCGTTGATTCAGCTTATCTATTTTTTGCATCAATGGTAACAGTTGTCATCATCTTCAGGATGGCACCTAAGAAGGTTCCCAACCCGAACCCAGAGGGTGAAGAAGAGCGTCCTCCTTCCCCTCCTCCTCCGTCTGAGGCATGGAGAGCGATTATGCAGGCAACCAACCAGAACACTCAGATGCTCCTGCAAATGATGCAGAGTTTCCAAGCAAATCAAGGCAATCATGGGAACCAAGGCCAAGGCAATCTGTTCAATCAACCTCACTTTGTGACACTGAATCAATTCTTAGCAAACCAACCAAAGTCTTTCAGTTACTGTGTGGACCCGCTAGATGCTGAAGATTGGATCACAGACATCAAGAAGCACTTTGAATGCAGTAACACCAGAACTGAAGATTATGTCAAGTTTGCCACTTTCCAACTCAAAGATCAAGCTGCAGATTGGTGGCAACAGTACAAAGACTCCAGAGGTGGTCGTGAGATCTCGTGGACTGATTTCTGCCGTGATTTCCGTTCTCATCACATTCCAACCAGTGTCATTGAAGGTATGTGTGAGCAATTCCGCAACCTGAAGCAAGGCACCATGTCCGTCTATCAATACAATGCTAAGTTCCAGAATCTTGCTCGTTATGCGAAGCAAGACATCCCCGATGCCAAGAGCAAAATCTACCAATTCCGAGGTGGTCTGAAAGATGAACTCCAACTTGCTCCCACCTTGTTCGAGCCAGATGAATTTGACCAATTCTACAATATGGCTCTCAAGCAAGAGGCAGCTCAGCTCAGGTGTGAAGCTTCCAAAAAGAGGATAAGAGATGGTGTTCACTCCTCCTCTTCCTCTCAAGTGGTTGCCAAGCAGCAAAAGTTCTGGCTACCGCCCCCTCCAGTGCTCCGTCTTCCAAGCAACAACAAGCACTCAGGTGGTCATAGATTCTCCCACCCACCCAACCCAAGCAACCAGTCCAAGTCTCAGTTCTAAGCTCCAAGACCAAGTGGTCCTTATCATCGGCCTCTTTCAGAAGTTACTTGCAACAAGTGTGGCAAGAAGGGTCACTATGCAAACAAGTGTACTCAAAGGCGCCTTCCGCCTCCTCCACCTATCAGCAATGTTATTGTCAAGCAAATCCCAAGTATGCAAGAGTGAATCTGATGAATGCAGCTCAAACAGAGAATTCTTTTGATGTGATAATTGGTAATATTCCAGTTAACTCAATTCCTGCAAAAGTTTTGTTTGATTCTGGTGCATCACTGTCCTTCATTTCAAAACCTTTTGCATCCAAGCATGAAGTTCCACTCCAAGAGCTGCCAACGTCTCTAACTGTGGTCTCATCAGGAATACAGATGAATTCTCGCTACATGGCTCCGGACATATCTATTCATATGGGTGATTACAGTTTTCTGGTTTCCCCGGTTGTTCTCGGTAACTCCGACATTGATCTTATTCTTGGGATGGATTGGCTCTCCAAGCATGATGCAAATATTGATTGTGCAAACAAGGAGGTCAAGCTAACTCATCCTGACGAAGACGTGATTATCTTCGCAGCTCGAGTAACACAATCAGGCTATTCTCTCTCAATGACAAGGGCGAGATTAATGCCATTTCCCAGATTCCGGTGATTTGTGAATATGAGGATGTATTCCGTGAAGAGCTTCCAGGCATGACTCCCAACCGCCCAGTTGAATTTGTCATTGAACTTGAACCTGGTACCGATCTAGCCTGTCGGCGTCCGTACAAGATTTCTCCTGATGAGTTGAAGGAGCTGAAAAAACAACTTGATGAGCAAGAACGTATGGGTCTAATCAGACCAAGTACTTCTCCTTGGGGCTGTGGTGTTCTATTTGTCAAGAAGAAGGATGGCACGGAACGCCTTTGCGTTGATTATCGGCCATTGAACAAGAAGACAATAAAGAATAAGTACCCGCTCCCCAACATCAATGAATTGTTCGAGCAACTCAAAGGAGCCAAGGTTTTCCCGAAGCTCGATCTCCGGATGGGTTACCATCAGATTCGTATCCGCGAAGAGGATATTCCCAAGACCGCATTCAAAACAAGCTATGGCTCCTATGAATACATGGTCATGTCTTTCGGGCTTGCAAATGCTCCACCCACTTTCTCTCGGATGATGCACTTCATATTCAACCCCTACACCAATGAATTCGTTCTCGTCTATCTGGATGATATTCTGGTATTCTCCAAGAATGAAGAAGACCATTCCAATCACCTACGTTTGGTCCTTGACAGGCTCCGTGAGCACCATTTCTATGCGAAGTTCTCCAAGTGTGAATTCTGGCTTGATAAAGTCCTCTATCTAGGCCATATTATCTCTATCTCTGCCGAGGGCATTTCTATTAACCCCGAGAAGGTTGAAGCTATTGTCAATTGGGAACCTCCCCAAAATGTCAAACAACTCCGAAGTTTCCTCGGTCTCGCAAGCTATTGCAGAAGGTTCGTTGAGAACTTCTCCAAGATTGCCAAGCCTCTTTCCAACTTGCTGCAGAAGAATGTCAAGTACTCGTGGACTCCTGATTGTGATGTGGCATTCAATACCCTCAAACAGAAGCTCATTTCTGCTCCGGTTCTTACTCCTCCGGATGAGTCCAAGCCTTATGAAGTCTTTTGTGATGCTTCATTGCAAGGTCTTGGTCGTGTTCTCATGCAAGACAAGAAGATCGTTGTATACACTTCACGTCAGCTGAAACCAAATAAGAAGAATTATCCCACACATGATCTTGAGCTAGCAGCAGTTGTACATGCCTTGATCACGTGGAGACACCTTATGTTGGGCAGAATAGCGGACATCTTCACCGATCACAAGAGCTTGAAGTACATCTTCACTCAGCCAAACCTTAACCTTCGCCAGACTCGTTGGGTTGAGATGATTCAAGAGTACGATCCAAGCATTGAGTATACTCCTGGCAAGGCCAATGTCATTGCAGATGCCTTGAGCAGAAAGGCATATTGCAACAGTCTCCTTCTCAAACCGTTCCAACCTGAACTTTGTGAATCATTCAGGAAGCTCAACCTCCAAGTTGTTTTGCAAGGATTTCTTGCCAACCTTCAAGTCGCTCCTACCTTGGAAGATCAAATCCGTGAGGCCCAACTCAGTGATGCTATGGTGAAGAAGGTGAAACATGGTATTGCTAAGGGTACTCCCAAGTACAAGTGCTATCGCATTGATGACAGAGACACTTTGTTCTTTGAGGACAGAATTGTGGTTCCCAAAGGTGATCTCAGGAAGCTCATAATGAACGAAGCACATGACTCACTCCTCTCGATACATCCAGGAAGCTCCAAGATGTACCATGACCTCAAGCAATCATATTGGTGGACTCACATGAAAAGGGAGATTTCCCAATTCGTGAACGAATGTGATGTCTGCAGAAGAGTGAAGGAAGAGCACCAACGAAAATACCCTTGCTACATTTTATTTGCTTTTATTTGCATCTTTCAATCTACTACAATTTTATCCTATCCTTACGTCACTTTTTGGCATCGTTACCCGGAAGGGATTGACAACCCTTTAAGGTGTCTGGTTGCAAGTATTTATTCTTCATGTGTAGGTATTGTTTACATAGTGTTGCTTGGTTCTTCTACTGGTTCGATAACCTTGGTCTCATCACTGAGGGAAATACCTTACCGTTGTTCTGCTACATCATCCCTTATTCCTTGGAGAAATACCGACGTATCTCAAGCGACATCAGGCCTCAAGTTACATCTGATGCTTGGTAAGCCATTCACAAGGCTGACCACATTCTGACGTTCTTGTAAATAAGAATGCCCATCCCTGTTTGTTGCCCTTATCTCCTCAAATTTATTAATATAATCAAAAACCAACATTGTCAGTTGTTTCACTAAATAAAACTTTTCCAACACTTCATAAATGATGGACTGTACAAACCTGTCACATAACAACCTACATAATTGATCCATTGTATGTCCACATTTTGCATCTCAACATCCTAATTAAATTATCAGCACTAGCAACAATATATGTTTGTGCCAAATCCACTTTACACTCATCAAGAGCTTGTGCTAATCCAAAATAATTGTTAACTTGCCTAATCTAGCCTAAGGGGTTATCACCATAGAAACATGGGGAGTCGATCTTGCATCCTTTGGCTATACTTTACATGAATTGAGATGCCCTTTCTGTTTTGTATTGTACCCCTAGGAGTACTGATAACCCACAAGTGTAGGGGGTCGCAACAGTTTTCGAGGGTAAAGTATTCAACCCAAATTTATTGATTTGACACAAGGGGAGCCAAAGAATACTCTTAAGTATTAGCGGCTGAGTTGTCAATTCAACCACACATGGAAACTTAGTATCTGCAGCAAGATAGTTTAGTAGTAAAGTAATATGATAGTGGCGGTAGAAGCAATAAAAGTAACGATAGTGTTTTTGTAGTTTTTGTAATAGTAGCAACGGAAAAGTAAATATGCAACAAGCAATATAGGAAAAGCTCGTAGGCATTGGATCGGTGATGGGAAATTATGTCGGATGCAATTCATCATGTAGAAGTTATAACATAGGGTGACACAGAACTAGCTCCAGTTCATCAATGCAATGTAGGCATGTATTCCGAATATAGTCATACATGCTTATGGAAAAGAACTTGCATGACATCTTTTGTCCTACCCTCCCGTGGCAGCGGGGTCCTATTGGAAACTAAGGGATATTAAGGCCTCCTTTTAATAGAGTACCGGACCAAAGCATTAACACATAGTGAATACATGAACTCCTCAAACTATGGTCATCACCGGGAGTGGTCCCGATTGTTGTCACTTTGGGGTTGCCGGATCATAACACATAGTAGGCGACTATAGACTTGCAAGATAGGATCAAGAACAGACATATATTCATGAAAACATAATAGGTTCAGATCTGAAATCCTGGCACTCGGGCCCTAGTGACAAGCATTAAGCATAGCAAAGTCATAGCAACATCAATCTCAGAACATAGTGGATACTAGGGATCAAACCCTAACAAAACTAACTCGATTACATGATAGATCCCATCCAACCCATCACCGTCCAGCAAGCCTACGATGAAATTACTCACGCACAGTGGTGAGCATCATGGAATTGGTGATGGAGGAAGGTTGATGATGACGATGGCGGCGATCTCCACTCTCTGGAGCCCCAAACGGACTCCAGATCAGCCCTCCCGAGAGAGATTAGGGCTTGGCGGCGGCTCCGTCTCGTAAAACGCGATAATTCTTTCTCCCTGATTTTTTCTCCCCGAAAGTGAACTTATAGGATCTAGGGATATGTCGGTGGAGCACCAAGGGGCCCACGAGGCAGGGGGCGCGCCTTGGGCAGGGGGGCGCCTCCACCCTCGTGGACAGGGTGTGGGCCCCCTGGTCTGGATCTTCTTGCAGGTATTTTTTATATTTTCCAAAATAATTCTCCATGGATTTTCAAGCGATTCCGAGAACTTTTTATTTCTGCACAAAAACAACACCATGGCAGTTCTGTTGAAAACAGTCAGTCCGGGTTAGTTCCATTCAAATCATGCAAGTTAGAGTCCATAACAAGGGCAAAAGTGTTTGGAAAAGTAGATACGTTGGAGACGTATCAACTCCCCCAAGCTTAAACCGTTGCTTGTCCTCAAGCAATTCAATTGATAAACTGAAAGTGATAAAGAAAAACTTTGACAAACTCTGTTTGCTCTTGTTGTTATAAATATGTAAGCCAACATTCAGGTTTTCAACAAGATCATGAACTAACCACATTCACAATAACTTTCAGGTGTCAAGACTACTCACATCAATGGCATAATCAACTAGCGAGCAATAATAATAAACCTCGGATGACAACACTTTCTCAAAACAATCATGATATGATATAACAAGATGGTATCTCGCTAGCCCTTTCTGAGACCGCAAAACATAAATGCAGAGCACCTTTAAAGATCAAGGACTGACTAGACATTGTAATTCATGGTAAAAGAGATCCAGTCATGATCATACTCAATGCAAATTAATAGTAATACATGCAAATGACAGAGGTGCTCTCCTACTGGTGCTCTTTACAAGAGGATGATGACTCTGCATAAAAGTAAATAGATAGGCCCTTCGTAGAGGGAAGCAGGGATTTGTAGAGGTGCCAGAGCTCGATTTTTAAATAGAGATGAATAACATTTTGAGCGGTATACTTTCATTGTCCACATAACAACCAAGAATCTCGATATCTCCCATGCTACGCACATTATAGGCGGTTCCCAGACAGAATGGTAAAGTTTATACTCCCCCAACCACCAATAGGCACACTCCACGGCGAGCTCGAAACAACGGGTACCGTCCAAACCAGCAACAGCCCTGGGGGAGTTTTGTTTAGTTATTATGATTTTGACCATGGGACTGGGCATCCCGGTTACCAGCCATTTTCAAATGAATGATGAGCGGAGTCCACTCATCGTGAGAATAACCCACCTAGCATGGAAGATATAGACAGCCCTAGTTGATACATGAGCTGTTCGAGCATGCAAAACAGAATTTCATTCGAAGGTTTAGAGTTTGGCACATACAAATTTACTTGGAACGGCAGGTAAATACCGCATAAAGGAAGGTATGATGGACTCGTATGGAACAACTTTGGGGTTTATGGAAGTGGAAGCACAAGCAGTATTCCCGCTTAGTACAGGTGAAGGCTAGAAAGAGACTCGGAAGCGACCAGTTAGAGAGCAACAACGGTCATGAACATGCATTAAAACTAATCAACAATGAGTGCAAGCATGAGTAGGATATAAATCACCATGAACATAAATATCGTGGATGCTATGTTGATTTGTTTCAACTACATGCGTGAACATGTGCCAAGTCAGATCACTTAAATCGTTCAAAGGAGGATACCACCCCATCATACCACATCACAACCATTTTAATATCATGTTGGCACGCAAGATAGACCATTATAAACTCTCAGCTAATTAAGCATGGCATAAGCAGCTATGATCTCTAATTGTCATTGCAAGCATGTTTCATTCATAACAAGCTGAACCAGGAACGATGAGCCATCATATTTACAAAAACAAGAGAGGTCGAGTTCATACCAGCTTTTCTCATCTCAATTAGTTCATCATATATCATCCTTATTGCCTTTCACTCGCACGACCGAACGGTGTGGTTAATAATAATAGTGCACATGCATTGGACTAAGCTGGAATCTGCAGACATTTAATACAAGAGAGAAGACAATGTAATATGGCTCAAGGTTAAATCAACAACAAAGCATATGAGAGCCACTAAGCAATTTCAATCATGGTCTTCTACTCTTAACCCCCAAAGAAAAGAAAAGAAACTATTTACACGGGAAAGCTCCCAACAAGCAAAAGAAGAACGGGAAATCTTTTTAGGTTTTCATTTTAACTACCACTACAAGCAATGAAAGTAAACTAGCTAGAAGCTACAACTAATATTTTTTTTGTTTTTCTAGGTTTTTCTAGCACACAAGAAAAAGTCTAAGAAAAGGAAATTGAAACTAAGTATGGATGGTACAGCGAAAGAGTGTGAGCACCGACAACTAGAATAAGTGTGTGAACATGAATGTAAAGTCGGTGAGAAACACGTACTCCCCCAAGCTTAGGCTTTTGGCCTAAGTTGGTCTATGGCCACGGATCGAAGCTACTTCCTCTACTGTACTGAGATGTATCCTATGGGTGCCCCTGCTTGGCAAGCTCATCCAGCTCCCACCCATAAACAAACTGACGGTAAGGATCAAGTGGTGTCTCCGGCTCAGGCTCCGAAGCCTGTGCCTGGGCTTGGTACTTGTAGAAGGCATCTAATGTGATGAGGTATACGCATGTGGACAGATCAAACAAAGATGGTGCAGGCAAGGTAACAATTTCACATTATATTTCATCAAACCTTAATTTATAATTAAGTTGCATATTCTTGTCTTTAACAATAAAGTCATGGGCTACCATGCTCTTGTAGTCTAGATAAACAGGGGCAAGCAATTTTTCTTCCTTCTCATGATGCCTAATAGGTATTCTGAAATGTTCAGCAAGGCGAGAAGCAAAGATGCCTCCAAAGACGGGCCCCTTTGAGCGATTCAGACTCAGTCGTTTAGCAACAACGGCACCCAAACTAAAAGTTGTGTCTTGAAACAAAGCATGGCGTAAAATGACAATATCAGGGGCACTAAGATTCCCGTTGTTCCTGCGACCAATTAAACATCTACTAGCAAATAAAGCAAAGTAGCGCAGAACAGGGAAGTGCATACTGGTGATTCTTGCCCCTGAAACTTGTCTAGTTTCCCCTACAGCTATAATGTCAATAAACCCTTCAACGTCTTCACGACGTGGTTCATCAAGTCTACCTCCAAAGGGTACTTTGCATATTTCACAAAAATCTAAGAGTGATATCTCCTTAATCACATCATATAAACGAAACGCCACCGTAGGTGGTGTTTTCTTAGCATGAAAATGAAAACTTTGCGTGAAAATATTGGGGAGTAAGAGATAATGTTCTTTCTGGTCGTGGAGGAAGTCGGTGAGGCCTGCATTATTTGCCAACAATTAAAAGTCTTCGTAAATCCCGGCGGACATCATGAAATCATTGCAAGGCCATTCACACGACCGAACTTCCGCCATGCGAGGAAGATTATATTTGGGTTTCTTATTTTCTTCTTTCTTCTTCTCCTCTGAGCTTTTGCTGGAGGAGCCCCTCAACAATCTTTTTATCATTTTCCTTTTCTGAAAATTTCTGAATTTTTTAGTAACTCAAAATAAAAGTTAACCGAAGTCAACAAGATTGATAGCAACAACTCCTATAAGTGCCTAGAGACTATATCATGCATTAGAACTACTTGGGACCAAGAAAATTTGACATGCAAGCTCAAGAACAAGGTCACCATAGCAGCAAAAATTCACAATAAATAGAGCACTAGAACAAAAACTAATTGGACCAATGGAGGAGTCACATACCAAGGAACAATCTCCTCAAACAGTTTGGTGAATGGCGCTTTGAGCAAGGAGATCAAAAATGGCAGCAAGATGAGCTAGAACACGGGTTTGAGCTAGTTGGTGATTTTTTGGGAGGAAGAAGAAGAGTGTGGGTGCAAGAGTAAGTGGAGGGGGCCAAGTGGGGCCCACGAGGCAGGGGGCGCCCTGGGCAGGGGGCGCGCCCTGGATCCTCGTGGCCAGGTGCTAGCTCCCCTCGCTGTGTGTTCTGTGCCATAAACCCAAGATAGTTAAGTAGCAATGTAATATGATAGTGGAGGTAGCAGCAATAAAAGTAACGATAGTGTTTTTGTAGTTTTTGTAATAGTAGCACGGAAAAGTAAATAAGAAACAAGCAATATAGGAAAAGCTCGTAGGCATTGGATCGATGATGGGAAATTATGTCGGATGCAATTCATCATGTAGAAGTTATAACCTAGTGTGACACAGAACTAGCTCCAGTTCATCAATGCAATGTAGGCATGTATTCCGAATATAGTCATACGTGCTTATGGAAAAGAACTTGCATGACATCTTTTGTCCTACCCTCCCGTGGCAGCGGGGTCCTATTGAAAACTAAGGGATATTAAGGCCTCCTTCTAATAGAGTACCGGACCAAAGCATTAACACATAGTGAATACATGAACTCCTCAAACTATGTTCATCACCGGGAGTGGTCCCGATTATTGTCACTTCGGGGTTGCCGGATCATAACACATAGTAGGTGACTATAGACTTGCAAGCTAGGATCAAGAACACACATATATTCATGAAAACATAATAGGTTCAGATCTAAAATCATGGCACTTGGGCCCTAGTGACAAGCATTAAGCAAAGCAAAGTCATAGCAACATCAATCTCAGAACATAGTGGATACTAGGGATCAAACCCTAACAAAACTAACTTGATTACATGATAGAACCCATCCAACCCATCACCGTTCAGCAAGCCTACGATGAAATTACTCACGCACGATGGTGAGCATCATGGAATTGGTGATGGAGGAAGGTTGATGATGACGATGGCGGTGATCTCCACTCTCCGGAGCCCCGAACAGACTCCAGACCAGCCCTCCCGAGAGAGATTAGGGCTTGGTGGCGGCTCCGTCTCATAAAACGCCGTAATTCTTTCTCCTTGATTTTTTTTCTACCCGAAAGTGAACTTATAGGATCTGGGGATACGTTGGTGGAGCACCAGGGGGCCGACGAGGCAGGGGCGCACCCTGGGCACGGGGGGCGCGCCCCCCACCCTTGTGGACAGGGTGTGGCCCCCCTGGTCTGGATCTTCTTGCAGGTATTTTTATATTTTCCAAAATAATTCTCCATGGATTTTCAAGCGATTCCGAGAACTTTTTATTTCTGCACAAAAACAACACCATGGCAGTTCTGCTGAAAACAGCGTTAGTCCGGGTTAGTTCCATTCAAATCATGCAAGTTAGAGTCTATAACAAGGGCAAAAGTGTTTGGAAAAGTAGATACGTTGGAGACGTATCAAGTACCAGTGCTAATTGTGTTTCCTCATAGTAATTATGTCGGTTGCAAGCTCAACTAGGTAACAAGCATTTGAATTCCCTTGGTAACAAGCTTTTGTGAGTCCTTGATAACAAGCATTTCCACCTGATACGTCTCCAACGTATCTATAATTTTTGATTGTTCCATGCTATTATATATTATGTTTCGGATGTTTAATGGGCTATATTATAAACTTTTATATTATTTTTGGGACTAACCTACTAACCTAAGGCCCAATGAAACCTTCAAGAGAGTTATTTTTGGAACAATATCTTCACGAGAGACTTGGAGTACAAGTCAGAGAAGAAACGAGGTGCCCACGAGGGGGGCAGGGCGCGCCCAGGGGGGTAGGCGCGCCCCCACCCTCGTGGGCCCCACGTTGCTCCACCAACGTACTTTTTCCTCCTATATATACCCATATACCCTGAAAACATCGAAGAGCACGAAGAAACCCTAATTCTACCGCCGTAACCTTCTGTTCCCGTGACATCCCGTCTTGGGGCCTGTTCCGGAGCTCCGCCGGAGGGGGCATCAATTGCGGAGGGCTTCTACATCAGCACCATAGCCTCTCTGGTGAGTTGTGAGTAGTTAACCACAGACCTTCGGGTCCATAGTTATTAGCTAGATGGATTCTTCTCTCTCTCTTTGGATCTCAATACAAAGTTCTCCTCGATCTTCGAGGTGATCTATTCGATGTAATCTTTTGGGGTGTGTTTGTCGAGATCCGATGAATTGTGGGTTTATGATCAAGATTATCTATGAACAATATTGGATTCTTTTCTGAAATCTTTTATTATGATTATAATATCCTTGCAAGTCTCTTCGAATTATTGGTTCGGTTTGGCCTACTAGATCTTTAGTTCTTGCAATGGGAGAAGTGCTTGGCTTTGGGTTAAATCTTGCGGTGTCCTTTCCCGGTGACAGTAGGGGCAGCAATGCACGCATAGTATTTTTGCCATCGAGGATAAAAAGATGGGGTTTATATCATATTGTTTGAGTTTATCCCTCTACATCTTGATCATAAACCACAATTCATCGGATCTCGAAAAACACACCACAAAAATATTACATCGAATAGATCTCCTCGAAGATCGAGGAGAACTTTGTATCGGGATCCAAAGAGAGAGAAGAAGCCATCTAGCTAATAACTATTGACCCAAAGGTCTGTGGTAAACTACTCACAACTCATCGGTGAGGCTATGGTGTTGATGTAGAAGCACTCCGTGATCGATCCCCCCTCCGGCAGAGCTCCGAAACATGCCCCAAGATGGGATCTCATGGGAACAGAAGGTTGCAGCGGTGGAATTTGGGTTTTCTCTGTTGCATCGATGTTTTCAGGGTACGAGGATATATATAGGAGGAAGAAGGGCACCGGAGGAGCTAGAGGGGGCCCACGAGGGTGGGGGTGCGTCCTGCCCCCTCGTAGCCACCTCTCTCGTTCCCTCACGTGTACTCCAAGTCTTCTATGTAGATACGGTTCCAAAAATAACTCCCCCGAAGGTTTCATTCCGTTTGGACTCCATTTGATATTCCTTTTCCGCGAAACACTGAAATAGGCAAAAAAAACAGCAATTTGCACTAGGCCTTGGGTTAGTTGGTTAGTCCCAAAAAAATATAAAAGTGTATAATAAAGTCCATTAAACATCTAAAATAAAATATATAATAGCATGGAACAATAAAAAATTATAGATACGTTGGAGACGTATCAAGCATCCCCAAGCTTAATTCCTGCTCGTCCTCGAGTAGGTAAATGATAAAAACAGAATTTTTGATGCGGAATGCTAACCAACATAATTCTCAATGTAATTTTCTTTATTGTGGCATGAATTTTCAGATCCGAAAGATTCAAGATAAAAGTCTATATTGACATAAGAATAATAATACTTCAAGCATACTAACAAAACAATCATGTCTTCTCAAAATAACATGGCCAAAGTAAGTTCATCCCTACAAAATCATATAGTTAGGTTATGCTCCATCTTCGTCACACAAAATACTCAAATCATGCACAACCCCGGTTTCAGCCAAGCAACTGTTTCATACTTAAAAAATTTAAAACTTTTTCAACTTTCACGCAATATATGAGCGTGAGCCATGGACATAGCACTATGTGGAATAGAGTGGTGGTTGTGGAGAAGACAAAAGAGGAAGATAGTCTCACATCAACTAGGCGTATTAATGGGCTATGGTGATGCCCATCAACAGATATCAATGTGAGTGAGTAGGGATTGTCATGCAACAGATGCACTAGAGCTAAAAATGTATGAAAGCTCAACAAAAAAAACTAAGTGGGTGTGCATCCAACTTGCTTGCTCATGAAGACCTAGGGCATTTGAGGAAGCCCATCGTTGGAATATACAAGCCAAGTTCTATAACGAAAATTCCCACTAGTAAATGAAAGTGACAAAACAAGAGACTCTCTATCATGAAGATCATGGTGCTACTTTGAAGCACAAGTGTGGAAAAAGATAGTAGCATTGTCCCTTTTTCTTTCTTTTCTTTTTTCTTTTCCTTTATTTTCCTTTTTTTGGGCCTTTCTTTTTTCTTTGGCCTTTCCTTCTTTTTTTCTTTTTTTACTTTTTTTTCCTTTGGGACAATGCTCTAATAATGATGATCATCACACTTATATTGATTTACAACTCGATATTATAACTCGATACTAGAACAAAGTATGACTCTATATGAATGCCTCGGACGGTGTACCGGGATGTGGAATGAATCAAGAGTGACATGTATGAAAAATTATGCATGGTGGCCTAGCCACGAATACAATGTCAACTACATGACTATGCATGGCAATATGATAATGATGAAGCGTGTCATATGAACGGAATGGTGGAAAGTTGCATGGCAATATATCTCGGAATGACTATGGAAATGCCATGATAGGTAGGTATGGTGGCTGTTTTGAGGAAGGTATATGGTGGGTGTTTGGTACCGGCGAGAATTGCGCGGTACAAGAGAGTCTAGCAATGGTGGAAGGGTGAGAGTGTGTATAATACATGGACTCAACATTCGTCATAAAGAACTCACATACTTATTGCAAAAATCTACAAGTCATCAAAACAATTACTACATGCATGCTCCTACGGGAAGGGTTGGTAGGAGTTAACCATCGCGCGATCCCGACCTCCACATAAAGGATGACACTCAATGAAATACTTCATGCTTCTAATTTGTCACACAACGGCTACCATACGTGCATGCTACGGGACTTGCAAACCTCAACACAAGTATTTCTCAAATTCACAACTACTCTACTATCATGAGTTTAATATCACCATCCTCATATCTCAAAACAATCATCAAGTATCAAACTTCTCATAGTATTCAATGCACTTTATATGAAAGTTTTTACTATACCCATCTTGGATGCCTATCATATTAAGACTAATTTTATAACCAAAGCACATTACCATGCTGTTCTAAGGGACTATCAAAAATATATAAGTGAAGCATGAGAGATCAACAATTTCTACAAAATAAAACCACCACCATGCTCTAAAAGATATAAGTGAAGCACTAGACAAAAACTATCTAGCTCAAAAGATATAAGTGAAGCACATAGAGTATTCTAATAAATTCCGATTCATTTGTATCTCTCTCAAAAAGGTGTGTCCAGCAAGGATGATTGTGAAAAACTAAAAAGCAATGACTCAAATCATACATGACGCTCCAAGCAAAACACGTCTCATGTGGTGAATAAAAATATAGTTCCGAGTAGAGTTACCGATAGATGAAGACGAAAGAGGGGATGCCTTCTCGGGGCATCCCCAAGCTTAGGCTTTTGGTTATCCTTGAATTTACCTTGGGGTGCCTTGGGAATCCCCAAGCTTATGCCCTTGCCACTCTTTGTTCCATAGTCCATCAAAGCCATACTCAAAACTTGAAAACTTCACAACACAAAACCTAGCCAAAAATCTCGTGAGCTCCGTTAGTATAAGAAAACAAACCTACTGTATTCCAACTTCTCTATGATTCATACCCCCTGATACTACTCATAGATTCATCAAAATAAGCAAACAACACACGAAAAACAGAATCTATCAAAAACAGAACAGTCTGTAATAATCTATAACTTTCGAATACTTCTGTAACTCTAAAAAAATTGAAATAAATTGGTGGACGTGAGGAATTTGTCTATTAATCATCTGCAAAAAGAATCAACTAAAAAGAACTCTCCAGTAAAAAATGATAGCCAATCTCGTGAGCGCTAAAGTTTCTGTCTTTTACAGCATGATCATATAAACTTCACACAAGTCTTCCCAAAGGTTCTACTTGGCACAAACACTAATTAAAGCACAAAACCACATGTAAACATAAGCTATATGCAATATTTATTCCTAAACAGAAGCAAAAACATAGAAAATAAAATTGGGTTGCTTCTCAACAAGCGCTATCGTTTAACGCCCCTAGCTAGGCACGATACAAGAATAGATCTAGGTATTGCCATCTTCGGTAGGCAATTCTTCGATTAAGCACTTATAATTCTTAGGAACTTATTTATTCCTATTGATAATCAGAATCCTAGGCGAGAAATCAAGAAATTCATTTGTAGCAAAAGGTTCCCTTGCGAAAGTGAGAAAGTTGAACACTTATGGATTTGAGATCCGCAGTTTCCTTACTAGATGATTCACCCTTATTTTTAGGAACATACATAAACTTGGCTAATTTATTGATAGAGGGATTTGAAGTATTTTTCACAACAGAAAGAGCAGACCCTACATTAGTGATAATATCCTCAGTTTATCAATTCTAGTGGAATCTTGATCTATTCTCTCTTTAACTATAGGTTCTTTTTCTTTAAAAAAAATCAGGATAACCCCTACCTTAGATCCGTACTGGGTAATTTGGTTGTGGATCTTTTTATCCAAACTCTCAACCAACTCTACAGTAGCAACTTTGTTTTCAATAATTTCAAGCCTTTGCATAACATGTTCCAAAGTCAAAACAGTTCCATTAACCAAAAGAGGTGGTGGGCCAAACAATTCTGTCATAGCATTATAAGAATCAAAAGTATGGCTACCCAAGAAATTCCCTCCAGTAACGGTATCAAGAATATATTGTGATGCCAACATAAAAATTGTGAAGACGCACGGAAGTGGAAAGCTTCCTAGTAGATCTATTTTGAGCATTGCAAATTCTATACCAAGCATCTTTTAGATTTTCTTCCTCCCTTTGTTTAAAATTAAGAACCTCAGTCTCGGGAGTATTGATAATGAAAGGCGTGCTAGCCATGACGGCAAGGCAAATGATAAAGCACATGGAAGAAGAAGGGCGAATAAAACGGTAAGGGTGAAGTGGGGGAGAGGAAAACGAGAGGCAAATAAAGTAGTGCCAGGGATAAGGGTTTGTGATAGGTACTTGGTATATGGCTTTTGCGTAGATCTCCCCGGCAACGGCGCAAAAAATTCTTCTTGCTACTTCTTGAGCTTGCGTTGTATTCCCTCGAAGAGGAAAGGGTGATGCAGCACAGAAGCATAAGTATTTCCCTCAGTTTTTGAGAACCAAGGTATCAATCCAGTAGGAGACCACGCGCGAGTCCCTCGCACCTGCACAAACAAATAAGAACCTCGCAGCCAACGCGATAAGGGTTTGTCAATCCCTTCACGGTCACTTACGAAAGTGAGATCTGATAGATAGGATAGGATAATATTTTTGGTATTTTTGGTATAAGAACAGAAAGTAAAGAAAGCAAATAAACAACGGCAACAGAAATTGAAGGGAAAGTAATATGATAGAGATAGACCTGGGGGCCATAGGTTTCACTAGTGGCTTCTCTCATGATAGCAGAATTCTACGATGGGTGAACAAATTACTGTCGAGCAATTGATAGAAAAGCACATAGTTATGAGAATATCTAGGCATGATCATTATATATAGGCATCACGTCCGTAACAAGTAGAACGAAACGATTCTGCATCTACTACTATTACTCCACACATCGACCGCTATCCAGCATGCATCTAGAGTATTAAGTTCATAAGAACGGAGTAATGCCTTAAGCTAGATGACATGATGTAGATGGATAAACTCAAACAATATGATATAAACCCCATCTTTTTATCCTCGATGGCAACAATACAGTACGTGCCTTGCTGCCCCTACTGTCACTGGGAAAGGACACCGCAAGATTGAACCCAAAGCCAAGCACTTCTCCCATTGAAGAACTATAGATCTAGTAGGCCAAACCAAACCAATAATTCAAAGAGACTTGCAAGGATATTATAATCATACATAAAAGATTTCAGAAAAGAATCAAATATCATTCATAGATAATCTTGATCATAAACCCACAATTCATCAGATCTCGACAGACACACCGCAAAAAGATTACATCGAATAGATCTCCTCGAAGATCGAGGAGAACTTTGTATTGAGATCCAAAGAGAGAGAAGAATCCATCTAGCTAATAACTATGGACCCAAAGGTCTGTGGTAAACTACTCACAACTCATCAGTGAGGCTATGGTGTTGATGTAGAAGCACTCCGTGATCAATCCCCCCTCCAGCGGAGCTCCGAAACAGGCCCCAAGATGGGATTTCACGGGAACAGAAGGTTGCGGCGGTGAAATTAGGGTTTCCTCTGTTACCTTGATGTTTTCAGGGTACAAGGATATATATAGGAGGAAGAAGGGCACTGGGGGAGCCAGAGGGGGCCCACGAGGGTGGGGGCGCGCCTGCCCCCTCGTGGCCGCCTCTCTCGTTCCCTCGCGTGTACTCCAAGTCTTCTATGTAGATACGGTTCCAAAAATAACTCTCCCAAAGGTTTCATTCCGTTTGGACTCCGTTTGATATTCCTTTTCTGCAAAACACTGAAATAGGAAAAAAAACAGCAATTTGCACTAGGCCTTGGGTTAGTAGGTTAGTCCCAAAAATAATATAAAAGTGTATAATAAAGCCCATTAAACATCCAAAACAGAATATATAATAGCATGGAACAATCAAAAATTATAGATACGTTGGAGATGTATCAAGGCGTTACTCTGTTCTTATGAACTTAATAATCTAGATGCATGTTGGATACTAGTCAATGTGTGGAGTAATAGTAGTAGATGCAGAATCGTTTCGGTCTACTTGTCACGGACGTGATGCCTATATACAATGATCATGCCAATATATTCTCATTACTATGCGCTTTTCTATCAATTGCTCGACAGTAATTTGTTCACCCACCGTAGAATTCTGCTATCATGAGAGAAGCCACTAGTGAAACCTATGGCCCCTGGGTCTATCTTTATCATATTACTTTCTCGTCAACTAGCCAATTTCTGTCGCCGTTGTTTATTTGCTTTCTTTACTTTCTGTTCTTATACGAAAAATACCAAAAATATTATCCTATCCTATCTATCAGATCTCACTCTCGTAAGTGATCGTGAAGGGATTGACAACCCCTTATCACATTGGCTGCAAGGTTCTTATTTGTTTGTGCAGGTGCGAGGGACTCGCACGTGGTCTCCTACTGGATTGATACCTTGGTTCTCAAAAACTGAGGGAAATACTTACGCTATTGTGCTGTGATACGTCTCCAACGTATCTATAAATTTTTATTGTTCCATGCTTTTATTTATGAAGTCTTGGATGTTTAATGGGCTTTATCATTCACTTTTATATCATTTTTGGGACTAACCCACTAACCCAAAGGCCCAGTCCAGATTGCTATTTTTTGCCTGTTTTAGGGTTTTGCAGAAAAAGAATATCAAACGGAGTCCAAACGGAATGAAACCTTTGCGAGAGATATTTTTGGTGAAAATCACGCACGCGGAGCTTGAGGACCAAGTCAGGGGACAAAGGGCTGGCCCTCGAGGGTGGGGGGCGCGCTCCCCTTCCCAGGACGCGCCCCCCTGCATCGAGGCCCCCTCAAGTGGACCCAGGTGCCCTCCTTCTTCCTATATAAGTCCATGTACCCCAGAAACTCCGTGACCAGAGAAAAACTCTAATTCCACCGCCGTACCTTCTGTTCCCGTGGAGATCCCATCTTGGAGCCTGTTCCGGAGCTCCACCAAAGGGGGATCCATCACGGAGGCCTTCATCATCATCATCATCGCCCTCACCATGAGTTGTGAGTAGTTTACCACAGACCTTCGGGTCCATAGCTAGTATCTAGATGGCTTCTTCTCTCTCTCTGGATCTCAATACAAAGTTCTCCTCGGTCTTCGAGGAGATCTATTCGATGTAATCTCTTTTTGTGGTGTGTTTGTCGAGATCCGATGAATTGTGAGTTTATGATCAAGGTTATCTATGATAGATATTTGGTTCTTCTCTGAACTTTTTATGTGTTCTCATAATATCCTTGCAAGTCTCTTCGAATTATTGGTTTGGTTTGGCCTACTAGATCTATAGTTCTTGCAATGGGAGAAGTGCTTGGCTTTGGGTTCAATCTTGCGGTGTCCTTTCCCAGTGACAGTAGGGGCAGCAAGGCACGTATTGTATTGTTGCCATCGAGGATAAAAAGATGGGGTTTATATCTTATTGCTTGAGTTTATCCCTCTACATCATGTCATCTTGCTTAAGGCATTACTATGTTCTTATTAACTCAATACACTAGATGCATGCTGGATAGCGGTCGATGTCTGGAGTAATAGTAGTAGATGCAGGCAGGAGACGGTCTACTTGTCTTCGACGTGAAGCCTATATACAATCATCATGCCTAGATAGTCTCATGATTATTCGCTTTTCTATCAATTGCTCGACAGTAATTTGTTTACCCACCGTAGAATATCGCTATCATGAGAGAAGCCACTAGAGAAAACTATGGCCCTCGGGTCTATTCTCAACATATCAATCTACATCTACTTTACTTTTACCGCTTTTATTTGCTGTTCTTATATACCAAAAATACCAAAAATATAAACTATCATCTCTATCAGATCTCACTTTCGTAAGTGACTGTAAAGGGATTGACAACCCCTTATCGCGTTGGCTGCGAAGTTCTTATTTGTTTGTGCGGGTGCGAGGGACTCGCGCGTGGTCTCCTACTGGATTGATACCTTGGTTCTCAAAAACTGAGGGAAATACTTACGCTACTATGTTGCATCTCCCTTTCCTCTTTGAGGGAATACAACGCAAGCTCAAGAGGTAGCAAGAAGAATTTCTAGCGCCGTTGCCGGGGAGGCTTACGCAAAAGTCATATACCAAGTACCTATCACAAACCCTTATCCTTCGCATTACATTTATTTGCCTCTCATTTTCCTCTCCCCCATTTCACCCTTGCCGTTTTATTTGCCCTTCTTCCGCCGTGTGTTTATCGTTTGCTTGCTTCTTGTTTGCTTGTGTGTGTTGGATTGCTTGCTTGTCACTATGGCTCAGAACAATACCAAATTGTGTGACTTCTCCAATACCAACAACACTGATTTTATTAGCACTCCGATTGCTCCTATTACCGATGTTGAATCTTGTGAGATCAATGCTGCTTTGTTGAATCTTGTCATGAAAGATCAATTCTCCGGCCTTCCTAGTGAAGATGCCGCTACCCATCTAAACAACTTTGTTGATTTGTGTGATATGCAAAAGAAAAGGGATATGGATAACGATATTGTTAAATTGAAGTTATTTCCGTTTTCACTTAGAGATCGTGCTAAAACTTGGTTTTCCTCTTTGCCTAGAAATAGTATTGATTCGTGGAATAAGTGCAAAGATACTTTTATCTCTAAGTATTTCCCTCATGCGAAGATCATCTCTCTTAGAAACGATATAATGAATTTTAAGCAACTAGATCATGAGCATGTTCCACAAGCTTGGGAGAGAATGAAATTTATGATACGTAATTTCCCTACACACGGTTTGAATCTATGGATGATTATTCAGAACTTTTATGATGGCTTGGATTTTGCTTCTAGAAATCTTTTATATTCGGCCGCCGAAGGCACTTTCATGGAAACCACCTTAGGAGAAGCTACCAAACTCCTAGATAATATTATGGTTAATTATTCTCAATGGCACACCGAAAGATCTACTAGTAAAAAAGTGCATGCTATCGAAGAAATTAGTGTTTTGAGTGGAAAGATGGATGAACTTATGAAATTATTTGCTGCTAAGAGTGCTTCTTCTGATCCTAATGATATGCCTTTGTCCACTTTGATTGAGAATAACAATGAATCTTTGGATGTGAATTTTGTTGGTAGGATTTTTTTTGGTAACAATGCTTATATAGGTAATTTTAATCCTAGGCCTTTTCCTAGTAATTCCTCCAATAATTATGGTAATTCCTACAACAACTCTTATGGAAAGATGCCTTCTCAATTCGAAACTAGTGTTAAGGAGTTTATGATGTCGCAAAAGAATTTTAATGCTTTGCTTGAAGAGAAATTGCTTAAGGTTGATGAATTGGCTAGAAGTGTGGATAAAATTACCCTTGATGTTGATTCTTTGAAACTTAGATCTATCCCACCTAAGCATGATATCAATGAGTCTCTCAAAGCCATGAGAGTTTCCATTGATGAATGCAAAGAAAGAACCGCTAGAATGCGTGCTAAAAGAGAAGATTATATTAAATCGTGTTCTTCTAGCTATCATAAAATAAAAATGAAGATCTGAAAGTTATTGATGTGTCTCCTATTTGATCCTTGTTTTCTAGTATTAATCTTGATGAAGATAGGATTGGAGATGATTCTGCTTTAAGGTGTCCCGATGATTCAGAGTTTTTAGATCTTGATGCTAAAATTGCTAAAAGTGGGAGTGAAGAGATTAAAACTTTGCATAGTGATGAACCCACTACTTTGGATTTCAAGGGATTCAATTATGACAATTGCTCTTTGATTGATTGTATTTCCTTGTTGCAATCCGTGCTAAATTCGTCGCATGCTTATAGTCAAAATAAAGCTTTCACCAAACACATAGTTGATGCTTTGATGCAATCTTATGAAGAAAAAGTAGTTGGAAGTTTCTATACCTAGAAAGCTTTATGATGAGTGGGAACCTACTATCAAAATAAAAATAAAAGATCATGAATGCTATGCTTTGTGTGACTTGGGTGCAAGTGTCTCCACTATCCCAAAAACTTTGTGTGATTTGCTAGGGTTCCATGAGCTTGATGATTGTTCTTTAAATTTGCATCTTGCGGATTCGACTATTAAGAAACCTATGGGAAGAATTAATGATGTTCTTATTGTTGCCAATAGGAATTATGTGCCCGTAGATTTCATTGTGCTTGATATAGATTGCAATCCTTCATGCCCTATTATTCTTGGTAGACCTTTCCTTAGAACGATTGGTCCAATCATTGATATGAAGGAAGAAAATATTAGATTCCAATTTCCATTAAGGAAAGGCATGGAAAACTTTCCTAGAAATAAAATCAAATTACCATATGAATCTATCATGAGAGCCATTTATGGATTGCCTTCCAAAGATGACAATACCTAGATTTATCTTGTATCGTGCCTAGCTAGGGGCGTAAAACGATAGCGCTTGTTGGGAGGCAACCCAATTTTATGTTTTTTGTTTTTGTTGCTGTTAGGTAATAAATATTGCATATAGCCTCTGATTAGATGTGTTTTCATGTTTTGTTTAGTGTTTCTGCCAAGTAGAACCTTTGGGAAGACTTATGTGAAGTTTATGTGATCTTGCTGTGAAAAACAGAATTGTTAGCGCTCGCTAAAGTAGACTTCAGATTTTACTGGAGCTTGATTTTTAGTTGATTCATTTTGCAGATGATTGGCAGACAAGTTTCGCAAATTTACCAATTTAGTTTGAATTTTTTGGAGTTCCAGAAGTAGGCGAAACCTGCAGATTACTACAGACTGTTCTGTTTTTGACATATTCTGTTTTTCGTGTGTTGTTTGCTTGTTCCGATGCATTTATGAGTAGTATTGGAGGATATGAACCATAGAAAAGTTGGAATACAGTAAGTTTAACACCAATATAAACAAAGAATGTATTCATTTCTGCACCTTTGAGTAGTGGTTTGCTTTCTTATACTAACGGAGTTCACGAGAATTTTTGTCTAAGTTTTGTGTTGTGAAATTTTCAAGTTTTGAGTATTGCTTTGATGGACTATGGAACAAGGAGTAGCAAAGGCCTAAGCTTGGGATGCCCATGGCACCCCAAGTAAATTCAAGATAATCAAAAGACTAAGCTTGGGGATGCCCCAGGAAGGCATCCCCTCTTTCGTCTTCATCCATCGGTAACTATACTTGGAGCTATATTTTTATTCGCAACATGATATGTGTTTTGCTTGGAGCGTCTTGTATAATTTGAGTCTTTGCTTGTTAGTTTGCCACAATAATCCTTGCTGGACACACCTACTTGAGAAAGTTAAATATGGCCTAGATATTGTTAGAACACTCTATGTGCTTCACTTATATCTTTTGAGTTGAATAGTTTTGCTCTAGTGCTTCACTTATATCTTTTAGAGCACAGTGGTGGTAATATTTTGTAGAAAGTGTTGAAATCTCATGCTTCACTTATATCCTTTTGAGAGTCTATTAAAACAACATGGTAATGTGTTTAGGCTAAAGAAACTAGTCTTCACATGATAGACATCCAATGTCAATGTAGTAAAAAAATTCACACCAAGTGCATTGAATAGGATGAGATGTTGGATGCTTGATAATTGTTGAGATATGAGGATAGTGATATTAGAGTCATGCTAGTGGAGTTATTATGAAATTGAGAAATACTTGTGTTAAGGTTAGTGATTCCCGTATCATGCACGTATGGTGAACCATTGTGTGACTAAGTTAAAGCATGAGGTATTTGTAAAGTGTCAACCTTTGGGTGGAGGTCGGGGGCTGCTACCTCTTGAGCTTGCGTTGTATTCCCTCAAAGAGGAAAGGGAGATGCAACACAGTAGCATAAGTGTTTCCCTTAGTTTTTGAGAACCAAGGTATCAATCCAGTAGGAGACCACGCGCCAGTCCCTCGCAGCTCCATAAACAAATAAGAACTTTGCAGCCAACGCGATAAGGGGTTGTCAATCCCTTTATGGTCACTTACGAGAGTGAGATCTGATAGAGATGATAGTTATATTTTTGTTATTTTTGGTTTAATAAAACAGCAAATAAAAGCGGTAAAAGTAAAGTAGATGTAGATTGATATGTTGAGAATAGACCCGGGGGCCATAGTTTTCTCTAGTGGCTTCTTTCATGATAGCGATATTCTATGGCGGGTAAACAAATTACTGTCAAGCAATTGATAGAAAAGCGAATAATTATGAGACTATCTAGGCATGATCATTGTATATAGGCATCACGTCCAAGACAAGTAGACTGGATCCTGCCTGCATCTACTACTATTACTCCACACATCGACCGCTATCCAGCATGCATCTAGTGTATTGAGTTCATATGAACAGAGTAACGCCTTAAGCAAGATGACATGATGTAGAGGGATAAACTCAAGCAATATGATGAAAACCCATCTTTTTATCCTCGCTGGCAACAATACAATACGTGCCTTGCTGCCCCTACTGTCACTGGGAAAGGACACCGCAAGATTGAACCCAAAGCCAAGCACTTCTCCCATTGCAAGAACTATAGATCTAGCAGGCCAAACCAAACCAATAATTCAAAGAGACTTGCAAGGATATTATGAGCACACATAAAAAGTTCAGAGAAGAAGCAAATATCTTTCATAGATAACCTTGATTATAAACTCACAAATCATCTGATCTCGACAAACACACCGCAAAAAGAGATTACATCGAATAGATCTCCTCGAAGACCAAGGAGAACTTTGTATTGAGATCCGAAGAGAGAGAAGAAGCCATCTAGATACTAGCTATGGACCCGAAGGTCTGTGGTAAACTACTAACAACTCATGGTGAGGGTAATGATGATGATGATGATGAAGGCCTCCATGATGGATCCCCCTCCCGGAACAGGCTCCAAGATGGGATCTCCATGGGAACAGAAGCTACGACGGTGGAATTAGGGTTTTCTCTCTGCGTATGGAGTTTCTGGGGTACGTAGGTATATATAGGAAGAAGGAGGGCACCGGGGGCCGTGTGGGCCAGCCTTGAGGCAGGGGGCGCGCCTTGGGAAGGGGGGCGCGCCCCCCACCCTCGAGGGCTGGCCCCTTGCCCCCTGACTTGGTCCTGATGTTTCCCGAGCGTGATTTCCTCCAAAAATATCTCTCGCGAAGGTTTCATTCCGTTTGGACTCTGTTTGATATACCTTTTCTGCAAAACCCTTAAATAGGCAAAAAACAGCAATCTGGATTGGGCCTTTGGGTTAGTAGGTTAGTTCCAAAAATGATATAAAAGTGAATGATAAAGCCCATTAAACATCCACGACTTCATAAATAATAGCATGGAACAATAAAAAATTATAGATACGTTGGAGACGTATCAGGGGCGCGCGATGGTTAACTCCTACCAACCTCCCCCCTAGGAGCATGCGTTGATTGCTTTGTTTTGATGACTCATAGATTTTTGCAATAAGTATATCAGTTCTTATGACTAATGTTGAGTCCATGGATTATACGCACTCTCACCCTTCCACCATTGCTAGCCTCTCTTGTACCGCGCAACTTTTGCCGGTGCCATAAACCCACTATATATCCTTCCTCAAAACAGCAACCATATTGTTCCTCAAAACAACCACCATACCTACCTATCATGGCATTTCCATAGCCATTCCGAGATATATTGCCATGCAACTTTCCACCGTTCCGTTCATATGACACGCATCATATTGTCATATTGCCTTTGCATGATCATGTAGTTGACATTGTATTTGTGGCAAGGCCACCATGCATAATTTTTATACATGTCACTCTTGTTTCATTGCACATACCGGTACACCGCCGGAGGCATTCATATAGAGTCATACTTTGTTGTTGTAGTATCGAGTTGTAATATCGAGTTGTAATGAAAGTGTGATGATCATCATTATTAGAGCATTGTCCCATGGGAGGAAAGGCTAAATCTATAAAGCCCCTCCGCAAAAAAAAGAAAAAAAAGAAAGGCCAAAGAAAAAAAGAAAGGCCCAAAAAAAAAGAGAAAAAGGGGACAATTTCTACTATCTTTTTCCACACTTGTGCTACAAAGTAGCACCATGTTCTTCGCTGTAGAGAGTCTCATGTTTAGTCACTTTCATATACTAGTGGGAATTTTCATTATAGAACTTGGCTTGTATATTCCAACGATGGGCTTCCTCAAATGCCCTAGGTCTTCGTGAGCAAGCAAGTTGGATGCACACCCACTAGTTTCTTTTGTTGAGCTTTCATTCATATTTAGCTCTATTGCATCCGTTGCATGGCAATCCCTACTCACTCACATTGATATCTATTGATGGGCATCTCCATAGCCCGTTGATACGCCTAGTCTATGAGAGACTATCTCCCTCCTTTTTGTCTTCTCCACAACCACCTCTATTCCACCTATAGTGATATGTCCATGGCTCACGCTCATGTATTGCGTGAAAGTTGAAAGGTTTGAAAAGATAGAGTATGAAAACAAATGCTTGGCTGAAATCGGGGTTGTGCATGATATGAATATTTTTGTGTGATAACGAGGGAGCATAACCAACACTATATGATTTTGTAGGGATAACTTTCTTTAGCCATAGTATTTTGAGAAGACATGATTGCTTTGTTACTATGCTTGAAGTATTGTTATTTCTTATGTCAATATAGACTTTTATCTTGAATCTTTCAGATCTGAACATTCATGCCACAATTAAGAGAATTACATTGAAAAACTATATTGGTTAGCATTCCACATCAAAATTCTTTCTTTATCATTTACCTACTCGAGGACGAGCAGGAATTAAGCTTGGGGATGCTTGATACGTCTCCAACATATCTATAATTTTTGATTGTTCCATGCTTTTATTTATGAAGTCATGGATGTTTAATGGCCTTTATCATTCACTTTATATCATTTTTGGGACTAACCTACTAACCCAAAGGCCCAGTCCAGATTGCTGTTTTTTTGCCTGTTTCAGGGTTTTGCAGAAACGGAATATCAAACGGAGTCCAAACAGAATGAAACCTTTGCGAGAGATATTTTTGGAGAAAATCACGCACGCGGAGCTTGAGGACCAAGTTAGGGGACAGAGGGCTGGCCCTCGAGGTTGAGGGGCGTGCCCCCCTTCCCAGGGCGCGTCCCACTGCCGGCCCCCTCAAGTGGCCCCCGGTGCCCTCCTTCTTCCTATATAAGTCCACCTACCCCAGAAACTCCATGAACAGAGAAAAAAACCTAATTCCACTACCGTACCTTCTGTTCCCGTGGAGATCCCATCTTGGAGCCTGTTCTGGAGCTCCACCGGAGGGGGATCCATCACGGAGGCCTTCATCATCATCATCATCGCCCTCACCATGAGTTGTGAGTAGTTTACCACACACCTTCGGGTCCATAGCTAGTATATAGATGGCTTCTTCTCTCTCTCTGGATCTCAATACAAAGTTCTCCTCGGTCTTCGAGGAGATCTATTCGATGTAATCTCTTTTTGCGGTGTGTTTGTCGAGATTCGATGAATTGTGAGTTTATGATCAAGGTTATCTATGAAAGATATTTAGTTCTTCTCTGAACTTTTTATGTGTGCTCATAATATCCTTGCAAGTCTCTTCGAATTATTGGTTTGGTTTGGCCTACTAGATCTATAGTTCTTGCAATGGGAGAAGTGCTTGGCTTTGGGTTCAATCTTGCGGTGTCCTTTCCCAGTGACAGTAGGGGCAGCAAGGCACGTATTGTATTGTTGCCATCGAGGATAAAAAGATGGGGTTTATATCATATTGCTTGAGTTTATCCCTCTACATCATGTCATCTTGCTTAAGGCGTTACTCTGTTCTTATGAAGTCAATACACTAGATGGATGCTGGATAGCGGTCGATGTGTGGAGTAATAGTAGTAGATGCAGGCAGGAGTCGGTCTACTTGTCTCGGACGTGATGTATATAACTTGTCTCGGATGTGATGCCTATATACAATGATCATGCCTAGATAGTCTCATAATTATTCGCTTTTCTATCAATTGCTTGACAATAATTTATTTACCCGCCGTAGAATATCGCTATCATGAGAGAAGCCACTAGAGAAAACTATGGCCCCGGGGTCTATTCTCAACATATCAATCTACATCTACTTTACTTTTACCGCTTTTATTTGTTGTTCTTATAAACCGAAAATACCATATAAACTATCATCTCTATCAGATCTCACTTTCGTAAGTGACTGTAAAGGGATTGACAACCCCTTATCGCGTTGGCTGCGAAGTTCTTATTTGTTTGTGCAGGTGCGAGGGACACGCGCGTGGTCTCCTACTGGATTGATACATTGGTTCTCAAAAACTGAGGGAAATACTTACGCTACTGTGCTGCATATCCCTTTCCTCTTCGAGGGAATACAATGCAAGCTCAAGAGGTAGCATGCTGCATCACCCTTTCCTCTTCGAGGGAATACAATGGAAGCTCGAGAAGTAGCAAGAAGAATTTCTGGCGCCGTTGCCGGGGAGATCTACGCAAAAGTCATATACCAAGTACCTATCGCAAACCTTATCCCTCGAACTACATTATTTGCCTCTCGTTTTCCTCTCCCCCACTTCACCCTTTCCATTTTATTCACCCTTATTTTTCCGTGTGTTTTACCGTTCGCTTGCCTCTTGTTTGCTTGTGTGTTGGATTGCTTGCTTGTCACTATGGCTCAAGACAATACCAAATTGTGTGACTTCTCCAATACCAACAATAATGATTTTATTAGCACATCGATTGCTCCTATCTTAGATGTTGAATCTTGTGAGATCAATGCTGCTTTGTTGAATCTTGTCATGAAAGATCAATTTTCTGGCCTTCCTAGTGAGGATGCCGCTACCCATCTAAACAACTTTGTTGATTTGTGTGATATGCAAAAGAAGAGGGATACGGATAATGATATTGTTAAATTGAAGCTATTTCCGTTTTCACTTAGAGATCATACTAAAACTTGGTTTTCCTCTTTGCCTAGAAATAGTATTGATTCATGGAATAAGTGCAAAGATGCCTTTATCTCTTAGTACATTCCTCCCGCTATGATTATCTCTCTTAGAAACGATATTATGAATTTTAAGCAACTAGATCATGAGCATGTTGCACAAGCTTGGGAGAGAATGAAATTAATGATACGTAATTGCACTACATATGGTTTGAACTTATGGATGATTATACAAAACTTTTATGCTGGCTTGAATTTTGCTTCTAGAAATCTTTTAGATTCGGACGCGGGGGGCACTTTCATGGAAATCACTTTAGGAGAAGCTATTAAACTCCTAGAAAATATTATGGTTAACTACTCTCAATGGCACACAGAAAGATCTACTAGTAAAAAAAGTGCATGCTATTGAAGAGATTAGTGTTCTGAGTGGAAAGATGGATGAACTTATGAAATTATTTGCTACTAAGAGTGCTTCTTCCGATCCTAATGATATGCCTTTGTCCACGTTGATTGAAAATAATAATGAATCTTTGGATGTGAATTTTGTTGGTAGGAATAATTTTGGTAACAATGCTTATAGAGGAAACTTCAATCCTAGGCCTTTTCCTAGTAATTCCTCTAATAATTATGGTAATTCCTACAATAACACTTATGGAAATTTTGGTAAGATGCCCTCTGAATTTGAGACTAGTGTTAAAGAGTTTATGAATTCGCAAAAGAATTTCAATGCTTTGCTTGAAGAAAATTTGCTTAAGATTGGTGAGTTGGCTAGAAACATGGATAGAATTACTCTTGATGTTGATTCTTTGAAACTTAGATCTATTCCACCTAAGCATGATATCGATGAGTCTCCCAAAGCCATGAGAATTTCCATTGATGAGTGCAAAGAAAGAACCGCTAGGATGCGTGCTAAAAAAGATTGCTTTATGAAAGCGTGTTCTTCTAGTTATCATGAGAATAAAGATGAAGATCTGAAAGTGATTGATGTATCTCCTATTAAATCCTTGTTTTCTAGTATGAATCTTGATAAAAATGGGACTAGAGATGAGTCTACTTTAATTAAAAGGCGTCCCAATGATTCGGAGTTTTTAGATCTTGATGCTAAAATTGTTAAAGTGGGATTGAAGAGATTAAAACTTTGCATAGCGATGAACCTACTATCTTGGATTTCAAGGGATTCAATTATAATAATTTCTCTTCAATAGATTGTATTTCCTTGTTGCAATCCGTGCTAAATTCTCCGCATGCTTATAGTCAAAATAAGGCTTTTACCAAACACATAGTTGATGCTTTAATGCAGTCTTATGAAGAAAAACTTCAATTAGAAGTTTCTATCCCTAGCAAGATTTATGATGAGTGGGAACCTACTAATAAAATTAAGATTAAAGATCATGAATGCTTTGCTTTGTGTGATTTGGGTGCAAGTTTTTCTACAATTCCAAAAACCTTGTGTGATATGTTAGGATTCCATGAACTTGATGATTGTTCTTTAAATTTGCATCTTGCGGATTCTACCATTAAGAAACCTTTGGGAAGGATTAATGATGTTCTTATTGTTGCCAGTAGGAATTATGTGCCCGTAGATTTCATCGTTCTTGATATAGATTGCAATCCTTCATGTCCTATTATTCTCGGTAGACCTTTCCTTAGAAAGATTGGTGCAATTATTGATATGAAGGAAGGGAATATTAGATTCCAATTTCCGTTAAGGAAATGCATGGAACACTTTCCTAGAAAGAAAATTAAATTACCTTATGAATCTATTATGAGAGCCACTTATGGATTGCCTACCAAAGATGGCAATACCTAGATCTATTCTTGTATCGTGCCTAGCTAGGGGCGTTAAACGATAGCGCTTGTTGGGAGGCAACCCAATTTTATTTTCTTTGTTTTTGCTTCTGTTTAGGAATAAATATTGCATCTAGCTTCTGTTTAGATGTGGTTTTATGTTTTAATTAGTGTTTGTGCCAAGTAGAACCTATGGGAAGACTTGTGTGAAGTTTATGCGATCATGCTGTAAAAACAGAAACTTTAGCGCTCACGAGATTAGCTACCATTTTTTACTGGAGAATGCTTTTTAGTTTATTCTTTTTGCAGATGATTAGTTAAAAAATTCCTCACGTCCATCAATTTTTTTAGAGTTAGAGTAGTATTCGAAAGTTACAGATTACTACAGATTGTTCTGTTTTTCGTGTGTTGTTTGCTTATTTTTGATGAATCTATGAGTAGTATCGCGGGGTATGAATCATAGAGAAGTTGGAATACAGTAGGTTTAACACCAATATAAACAAAGAATGAGTTCATTATAGTACCTTTGAGTAGTGGTTTGTTTTCTTATACTAACAGAGCTTATGAGAATTTTGGCTAAGTTTTGTGTTGTGAAGTTTTCAAGTTTTGAGTATGGATTTGATGGACAATGGAACAAAGAGTGGAAAAAGCCTAAGCTTGGGGATTCCCAAGGCACCCCAAGGAAAAATTCAAGGACAACCAAAAGCCTAAGCTTGGGGATTCCCCAGGAAGGCATCCCCTCTTTCGTCTTCGTTTATCGGTAACTTTACTTGAGACTATATTTTTATTCACCACATGATATATGTTTTGCTTGGAGCGTCAAGTTTGATTTGAGTATTTGCTTTTTAGTTTGCCACAATCATCCTTGCTGGACACACCTTTTGAGAGAGATAAATATGACTTAGAATTTGTTAGAATACTCTATGCGCTTCACTTATATCTTTTGAGCTAGATAGTTTTGCTCTAGTGCTTCACTTATATCTTTTAGAGCACGGTGGCGGTTTTATTTTTTAGAAATTATTGATCTCTCATGCTTCACTTATATCTTTTCGAGAGTCTTTTAGAACAGCATGGCATTGTGCTTTGGTTATAAAACTAGTCCTAATATGATAGGCATCCGAGATGAATATAGTAAAAACTTTCATATAAAGTGCATTGAATATGATGAGAAGTTTTGATACTTGATGATTGTTTTGAGATATGAGGATGGTGATATTAGAGTCATGCTAGTGGAGTAATTGTGAATTTGAGAAACACTTGTGTTAAAGTTTGTGATTCCCGTAGCATGCACGTATGCTGACCGTTATGTGATGAAGTTGGAGCATTGATAACCCACAAGTGTAGGGGATCGCAACAGTTTTCGAGGGTAAAGTATTCAACCCAAATTTATTGATTCGACACAAGGGGAGCCAAAGAATACTCTTAAGTATTAGCAACAGAGTTATCAATTCAACCACACCTGGAAACTTAGTATCTGCAGCAAGATAGTTTAGTAGCAAAGTAATATGATAGTAGCGGTAACGACAATAAAAGTAACGATAGTGTTTTTGTAGATTTTGTAATAGTAGCAATAGAAAAGTAAATAAGCAACAAGCAATATGGGAAAAACTCGTAGGCATTGGATCGGTGAAGGGAAATTATGTCGGATGCAATTCATCATGTAGAAGTTATAACCTAGGGTGACACAGAACTAACTCCAGTTCATCAATGTAATGTAGGCATGTATTCCGAATATAGTCATACGTGCTTATGGAAAAGAACTTGCATGACATCTTTTGTCCTACCCTCTCATGGCAGCGGGGTCCTATTGGAAACTAAGGGATATTAAGGCCTCCTTTTAATAGAGTACCGGACCAAAGCATTAACACATAGTGAATACATGAACTCCTCAAACTACGGTCATAACCGGGAGTGGTCCCGATTATTGTCACTTCGGGGTTGCCGGATCATAACACATAGTAGGTGACTATAGACTTGCAAGATAGGATCAAGAACACACATATATTCATGAAAACATAATAGGTTCAGATCTGAAATCATGGCACTCGGGACCGAGTGACAAGCATTAAGCATAGCAAAGTCATAGCAACATCAATCTCAGAACATAGTGGATACTAGGGATCAAACCCTAACAAAACTAACTCTATTACATGATAGATCTCATCCAACCCATCACCGTCTGTCGGGGGAAACTGTCCGCCACGAACACCTATGGGACCGGAGCCCCTTGTCTGTGCGGTACGAGGGCGGAGGGAGCGCAAAGAGCAGATCGTAGCGAGCACGCGGGCAGTTTTACCCAGGTTCGGGCCGCGGTAGACGTGTAAAACCCTACTCCTGCTTGGTTGTGTATTGAGTTTGAATGCTCGGGAGCTTGAAGAAGCAGCTACACCAAGCGCGAGAGTGATCTAAGTTCCGAACCCCCTCCACGTTGTGCATGGGCCTCCTTTTAT
>LR738715.1:656144917-656203334 GCA_902687465.1 Secale cereale | reverse complement strand
ATATAAATTCCAAGTGACTTAAAGAATAGAGCTATGCTCAGCGGCAACGGCGCTAGAAAATAGTCTTGATAACCCACAAGTGTAGGGGATCGCAACAGTTTTCGAGGGTAAAGTATTCAACCCAAATTTATTGATTCAACAACAAGGGGAGCCAAAGAATACTTTTAAGTATTAGCAGCTGAGTTGTCAATTAAACCACACCTAGAAACTTAGTATCTGCAGCAAGATAGCTTAGTAGCAAAGTAATATGATAGTAGCGGTAACAGCAATAAAAGTAACGATAGTGTTTTTATAGATTTTGTAATAGTAGCAACAGAAAATTAAATAAGCAACAGGCAATATGGGAAAAACTCGTAGGCATTGGATCGGTGATGGGAAATTATGTCGGATGCAATTCATCGTGTAGAAGTTATAACCTAGGATGACACAGAACTAACTCTAGTTCATCAATGTAATGTAGGCATGTATTCCGAATATAGTCATACGTGCTTACGGAAACTCCTATGGCAGCGGGGTCCTATTGGAAACTAAGGGATATTAAGGCCTCCTTTTAATAGAGTACCAGACCAAAGCATTAACACATAGTGAATACATGAACTCCTCAAACTATGGCCATCACCGGGAGTGGTCCCGATTATTTTCACTTAGGGGTTGCCAGATCATAACACATAGTAGGTGACTATAGACTTGCAAGATAGGATCAAGAACACACATATATTCATAAAAACATAATAGGTTCAGATCTGAAATCATGGCACTTGGGCCCTAGTGACAAGCATTAAGCATAGCAAAGTCATAGCAACATCAATCTCAGAACATAGTGGATACTAGGGATCAAACCCTAACAAAACTAACTCGATTACATGATAGATATCATCCAACCCATCACCGTCCAGCAAGCCTATGATGGAATTACTCATGCACGGCGGTGAGCATCATGGAGTTGGTGAGGAAGGTTGATGATGACGCTAGCGACGATCTCCACTCTCCGGAGCCCCGAACGGACTCCAGATCAGTCCTCCTGAGAGAGATTAGGGCTTGGCGGCGGCACTGTATCGTAAAACGCAATAATTCTTCCTCTTTGATTTTTTTCTCCCCGAAAGTGAATATATAGGATCTGGGGATATGTCGGTGGAGCACCAGGGGGCCCACGAGGCAGGGGGCGCGCCCTAGGGGGGGGGCGCCCCCACCCTCGTGGACAGGGTGTGGGCCCCCTGGTCTGGATCTTCTTGCAGGTATTTTTTATATTTACCAAAATATTTCTCCGTGGATTTTCAGGTCATTCCGAGAACTTTTTATTTCTACACAAAAACAACACCATGGCAATTCTGCTGAAAACAGCGTCAGTCCGGGTTAGTTCCATTCAAATCATGCAAGTTAGAGTCCAAAACAAGGGCAAAAGTGTTTGGAAAAGTAGATACGTTGAGACGTATCAAGCATGATTTATTTATTGTGTGTCATCCTTTATGTGGAGGTCGGGATCGCGCGATGGTTAACTCCTACCAACCCTTCCCCTAGGAGCATGCGTTGAATACTTTGTTTTGATAACTCGTAGATTTTTGCAATAAGTATATGAGTTCTTTATGACTAATGTTGAGTCCATGGATTATACACACTCTCACCCTTCCACCATTGCTAGCCTCTCTTGTACCGTGCAACTTTTGCCGGTACCATACACCCACCATATACCTTCCTCAAAACAGCCAACATACCTACCTATCATGGCATTTCCATAGGCATTCCGAGATATATTGCCATGCAACTTTCCACCGTTCCGTTCATATGACATGCTTCATCATCATCATCCACATAGAGTCATATTTTGTTCCAGCTTTGAGTCGTAAGTAAATAAAGTGTGATGATCTTCATTATTAGAGCATTGTCCCGTGTGAGGAAACACAAAAAAAAAGAGAGAAAGGCCAAAAAAAGAGATGGCCCAAAAAAAGAGGGGGGCTAAAAAGAAAAGAAAAAGAAAAGCCCCTCCAAAAAGAGAGAGAAGGGACAATGCTACTATCCTTTTCCACACTTGTGCTTCAAAGTAGCACCATAATCTTCATGATAGAGAGTCTCTTGTTTTGTCACTTTCATATACTAGTGGTAATTTTCATTATAGAACTTGGCTTTTATATTCCAACGATGGGATTCGTCAAATGCCCTAGGTCTTCATGAGCAAGCAAGTTAGATGCACACTCACTTAGTTTCTTTTGATGATCTTTCATACACTTATAGCTCTAGTGCATCCGTTGCATGGCAATCCCTACTCACTCACATTGATATCTATTGATGGGCATCTCCATAGCCCATTGATACGCCTAGTCGCTGTGAGACTATCTTCCTCTTTTGTCTTCTCCACAACCACCACTCTATTCCACATAGTGCTATATCCATGGCTCACGCTCATGTATTGCGCGAAAGTTGAAAGGTTTGAAAGAATTAAAGTGTGAAACAATTGCTTGGCTGAAACCGGGGTTGTGCATGATTTAAATATTTTGTGTTATGAAGATAGAGCATAGCCAGACTATATGATTTTGTAGGGATAACTTTCTTTGGCCATGTTATTTTGAGAAGACACGATTGCTTTGTTAGTATGCTTGAAGTATTATTATTCTTATGTCAATATAGACTTTTGTCTTGAATCTTTCGGATGTGAACATTCATGCCGCAATAAAGAAAATTACATTGAGAATTATGTTGGTTAGCATTCCACATCAAAAATTCTGTTTTTATCATTTACCTACTCGAGGACGAGCAGGAATTAAGCTTGGGGATGCTTGATACGTCTCCAACGTATCTATAATTTTTTATTGTTCCATGATATTATATATTCTGTTTTGGATGTTTAATGGGCTTTATTATACAATTTTATATTATTTTTTGGGACTAACCTACTAACCCAAGGCCCAGTGAAAATTGTTGTTTTTTTTGCCTATTTCAGTTTTTCGCAGAAAAGGAATATCAAACGGAGTCCAAACGGAATGAAACCTTCGGGAGAGTTATTTTTGGAACGATATCTTCACGAGAGACTTGGAGTACAAGTCAGAGAAGAAACGAGGTGCCCACGAGGGGGCAGGGCGCACCCAGGGGGGTAGGCGCGCCCCCACCCTCGTGGGCCCCATGTTGCTCCACCGACGTACTTTTTCCTCCTATATATACCCATATACCCTGAAAATATCGAAGAACATGAAGAAACCCTAATTCCACCACCGTAACTTTCTGTTCCCGTGAGATCCCATCTTGGGGCCTGTTCCGGAGCTCCGCCGGAGGGGGCATCGATCACGGAGGGCTTCTACATCAACACCATAGCCTCTCCGATGAGTTGTGAGTAGTTTACCACAGACCTTCGGGTCCATAGTTATTAGCTAGATGGCCTCTTCTCTCTCTTTGTATCTCAATACAAAGTTCTCCTCGATCTTCGAGGTAATCTATTTGATGTAATCTTTTTGCGGTGTGTTTGTCGAGATCCGATGGATTGTGAGTTTATGATCAAGATTATATATGAACAATATTGGATTCTTTTCTGAAATCTTTTATGTATGATTATAATATCCTTGCGACTCTCTTTGAATTATTGGTTTGGTTTGGCCTACTAGATCTATAGTTCTTGCAATGGGAGAAGTGCTTGTGTCAGGGATATTACTACTAGGTATGAACCGCCCAGGAGGAACCGGTTTATTCCTATGGAGATTATTTCTACTAAAACCCAGCCAGACATGGAGCAAGGCGTTTTAGTCCAAGAAGCTTAAAACCCAAGAGGCGTTAGGGCCCATGATGTGTAAACCACCATATGATGTGTAACTTGTGATGTAAGATAGGAAGAATAGAGACCGAGCCGGATACGTTTATAAGCCGGCCTCGGGACTCTGTAAACCGGACCGGGCGTCACCTCTTATATAAAGGGACGTCCCGGCGACGGTTCAAGAGGGAGGACTACAGCTCGAGACACAGGCAAAGCGGATTCGCTCCCTGGTCATCGAAACCCTAGCAATATTACACCAAACTAGACGTAGGCTTTTACCTTCATCGAAGGGGCCGAACTAGTATAAAATCCCTGTGTCCTTGTCCGCTTTAAACCCCTTTAAGCTAACCCGTAGAGATGGCCTCACGACTAAGTCCTTTTGCTAGGACATCTGCCATGACAAAACCACAACAGTTGGCGCCCACCGTGGGGCTATCGCACAATGGTTTCGAGTTCTTGAAGGGCAACTTTGAAGGACTCTAGGGCTACGCAGTGGGCCGGATGACTAAGAGTCATCGTGGCAAGATCTACATCGATGATGCAGGCTGGGGCCCCGAGGCTGATTCAATCGAATACGGGTACCGAGTCCCCTTCGGTGGCATCCACGTCTTCATCGGCAAGATCGGCGAACCGGGCCTTGAGTCGGACATCATCCCCAACATCTCGAGCCGGCTCAGCGTGCGAGACCTGCCCGGATTCAGCCCGCCGTGAAGCACGTCTTCGTTGGAGCAGTGCATGGAGTACAAGCCGAGGACGGATCGGACTCTAGCGGGGAGACTGTTGTTTATTCCGGCGACGAATCATCCTCTGGAGAGACAGAATCTTTATATCTCTTGCAAGACGACCGATCTGAGGGCTATTCCGATGGTGACAGTATTCTAGGCCCCCTCGATCCGCCAAACCGGGTTGCCGTCTTTATGGTCAGATCACAACCTATGCAGCAATCATCAACTACAGCGGCGTTAACATCAGACACGGTAGGAGCTAGGGCTGGAGGTCCTGATCCATCGCCGGCTGAAACTTTATCCATCTTGGTCGATACTTTGACAGCGCTGTTAACAGCAGAGGTAGCCCAGGCCAATAAAGAGCAGCATGATGTGGAAGTCGCTCAGGTGAAAGGCCGGATAGATCAAGCCAAGTTGGACCTAGCTGCTGAGAAAACCAGGATGGCTGCAAAGCAGGCTGAGCTTGATGCTCAAGCTTATCGACTCATGTTGGATCAGACCGCTTCACACGAGGTAATGATGAGAAGGCAACGATCTCGCCTACCACCGGTTTATGAGGCAAGGAACCTCTTTAGCACGCCAGGAGTAGGAACCAGTAACCAGCCAGAAATAAACCGGGGAGGAGCACCGGGCACAGGAGCATCAGTCCAGCTGCCGGCCGCGGAGCCAACGCGCCAGGTTGTACCATCACAGCATGTACCCACCCCTCCCGGTCATTACTCCAATCCATTGGATAACATAGTCGCCGCCGCTTCACGACTGGTCGCCCTTCCCATTGAAGGAACATCCCCTGTAGCAGTGGAGGCACAACGGGCTAGGGAGTTTTTGGAAACGGTGCTAACTCAACAGCAAGCTTATTCTCACAGCCGTGAGAGGATTCATTCAACCCCTCGCCCAAGCCGGAGTTACACTAGGTGTCTGGATGAACCGGCCGTATCAAGCAGTGCACGGAGACGTAATCCGCCGCGGTGGGATGATCCAGTAGGAGGGGATGCGAACGCTCAGAACATGGTGGATCAGGGCAGGCAATGCCGGGAGGTGATACGTCCAAAACGTATCTATAATTTCTGCTTGCTCCATGCCTCTTTTGGGTGATATTGCTATGATATTTATACACTTCCATACACTTTTGATCATATTTGGACTAACCTATTAACTCAGTGCACCCCAGTGCCAGTTTCTGTTTTCGGCTGTTTTTGTATTTCAGGTTTTCCCATTACGAGAACTGCCAGACAAATCCCAGAAAAATTATATAAAAAATCAGCGTTCCAGAAGGTTCCCGGTAGCCAAAGTACAGTCGGGGGGGCCACCAGGGCTCCAGGCGCCCGGGTGGCGCGGCCCCCCCTGGCCGCGCCGGGGGGGCGCCTGGGCCCCCCGAGCCTCATCTGATGCCCCCCTTTGGCATATATATATATATATACCGTCTCCCGAAACCCTCGAGAGGGGAACTCTTTTTCGCGATCTCATCTCTGTTCCGCCACCGCCGCCGCTTCCAAGATCGGGAGCACCAGGAGAACTCTTCCCGGCACCCTGCCGGAGGGGAGGATCACCACCGGGAGCTTCTCCACCACCATGGACGCCTCCCGGATGAGTTGTGAGTAGTCTCCCTTGGACCATGGGTCCATGACCAGTAGCTATGTGATGTTCTCCTCCCGTTCTTGTGCTTCACTAATTAGTCCTCGTGAGCTGCCCTACATGATCGAGGCACATATGTAATCCTTATGCTGTTGCTATGATGAGTTTGCTGGGATCCGATGGATTATGAGATTATGTTCAGATTGTGTTTGAGTAATATATTTGATTCACCTCTTTTATATTTATGTTCGTAAGTAATTCTTGCATGTTCTCCGTTGTTATTTATTGCTTTGGCCAAGTAGTAGGTAGTGACTCCAAGAGGGAACGTTATGCTTGATTGTGGGTTCATGCCCCTCGATGACTAGCTTGAGTGACAGAAACATGAGTCTAGGGGATGTGCTGTTGCCACAAGGGGGAAAACAACGGTGCTTGTGCCCGCAGGTGCAAGGATTGTTTACTTTACGCAAAGTCCTTTTAATGCAGTTGTCTGTTGCTTTGAGTTTACACTATGGGTGGGACTCGCAACTTAATACCAGCGAGATGTTCTAGATAGATATCTCAAGGTGGATGATTAGTAGTAGATGCAGATGGATTTCGGTCTACTTACCTCGGCGTACCGCCCATGCTTTGATCCTCTACCTTTCTTGCAACTTAGTCAGCATTGGTTTGCGCACATGGTCCTGTCAATTGCCCAGCTGTAATTCGTTTACCTCACATAGCTGTTTTATCATCTTTTGGGAGAGAGACATCACTAGTGAACATCATGAGACTCCGGTCCATATTACCATCATTGATCACATCCACTATTTACTTTCCGCTTTTTACTTACTATTGCAATTATATTCATCACTACTATCACTTGCGTTTGATCCTTTGTAAACTACAAGGCCGGAGGGATTGACAACCTCTCTGTACTCGTTGGGAGCAAAGTTATTTGTATCTGTGTGCAGGTCCACGTTGATTGCTAATATCTGGCGCCGTAGCAGTTGACACCTTCTTGTTGAAACTAGGAGTCTCAGGGAAATCGATCCTTGGTATTGCCAAGGGAAAACTTCCGCTACACTTCATCTCAAACCTTCCACTTGGGGTAACCAACGAGGGGCGAGAAGCCATCAAGCAAAGTTTTCTGGCGCCGTTGCCGGGGACTCCACTCTTCAAGATAGGGGAGTTGCACGCTATCTTTTACCTTTGCTTTTTAGTCTTGTTAGTTTACCTTTCAGTTTTTGCTTTAGTATCTTTTATCGAAAATCACAAAAATAGTTATCTTGATTGCTTGCTACTATGGGTTCCACCGAGAACACCAAGTTGTGTGACTTCACTAGTCACAACAACGATGACTTTATCTGCACACCTATCACTACACCTGCCACTTCAGCACCTTCGTATGAAATTAAACCTGCTTTACTGAACTTAGTTATGAAAGATCAATTCTCCGGTGCTGGAGATGATGCTGCTTTACACTTAAACAACTTTGTTGAACTTTGTGATATGCAAAAAGTACCAAGAAATAGATGGTAATATTGTTAAGCTTAAGCTTTTTCCTTTCTCCTTGAGAGGAGGAGCTAAGATTTGGTTTCAGTCTTTGCCTAGAAATAGCATAGATTCATGGGACAAGTGCAAAGATGCTTTTATTGGAAAGTACTATCCACCTGCTAAAATTATCCAACTAAGAAGTAACATAATGAATTTTAAACAATTGGATAATGAACACGTTGCCCAAGCTTGGGAATGTATGAAATCTCTTATCAAGAACTGCCCTACTCATGGTTTGACTACTTGGATGCTTATCCAAACTTTTTATGCAGGCTTGAACTTTACCTCGCAGAACTTGTTAGATTCGGCCGCGGGAGGAAATTTTATGTCAACTACACTTGGTGCTGCCACAAAGCTTCTCGATGAGATGATGACCAACTATTCCCAATGGCACACCGAACGCGCTCCAACAGGTAGGATGGTAAACTCTGTCGAGGAGATTTCCTCCCTAAATGAAAAAGTTGACTTGATCATGTCTCTACTTTCGAAGCAATCTTCTGTTGATCCTCGTGACGTTCCTTTAAATTCTTTGATTGCTCAAGAACAAGTAGATGTGAACTTTATCTCTAGAAACAATTTTAATAACAATGCTTATAGGAGTAATTTTGGTAGCAATCCTCGACCGTCCCCCTCTAATTCTTATGGGAACAACAATGCTTATCCTAGCACCAAGAACTCCACTACTGAACTAGAGATTATGCTTAAAGATTTCATCACTACCCAAAAAGCTTTTAATAATAGTGTAGAAGAAAAACTAGACAAACTAGGTGATCTCTCTTCAAAGGTAGACAATTTAGCCAATGAAGTAGAATTGCTTAAAATTAGAACTTCTCCTCTTGAGGAGAGGAAGGTCACTCCTATGAATGCTATTCAAGTGCAAATTAATGAAAATATTAGGATGATGGCTAAACTTAAAGAGAGATGGGCTAGAGAAAGGGAGGAAGAAGATAGAATTAAGAGCCTTCCTACCCACCACACTGTTGCTACTATCCAAGTTGTTGAGGATATCCAAACTCTTAGCACCCAATGCACTCCTGGTCCCAATGGACCTATTAATGGTGATGCTATGACTATAGAAACTACCAAACAAGTGAACCTAAAGGACACCACTACCGCCTTACTTGATGGTAGTGACCTTGATTTTGACAATTGCACTCTTACCGAAGTTATTGATTTCCTTCACAAGATGTCTAGAGATCCCCGCACTAGCACGCTTAACCTTGCCTTCACAGAGCATATCACTAATGCTCTTATCAAAGCTAGGGAGGAGAAACTTAGAGTAGAAGCCTCCATACCTAGAAAGCTAGAAGATGGTTGGGATCCTATGATAAAAATTAAGTTGAATAACTTCTCTTGCTATGCTTTATGTGATGTTGGTGCTAGTACCTCTGTTATGCCCAAAAGAATATATGATATGCTTAAATTGAAACCTTTTGATTCTTGTTCTTTTGGTGTTCGTCTCGTTGATTCTTCCATAAAAAAACCTTTGGGGAGGATCGACGATGTTCTTATCATTGTCAATGACAACTATGTTCCCGTTGATTTTACTAGTATGGACATTGAATGTGAACCTTCTTGTCCAATTATTTTGGGACGTCCTTTTCTACGCATCGTTGGTGCTATCATTGACATGAAAGAGGGGAATATAAAATTCTAGTTTCCTCTCAAGAAAGGGATGGAACACTTCCCTCGAAAGAAGATTAAGTTACCTTTTGAGTCCGTTATACGGGCTAGCTATTCTTTTACTCTTGATAAAACTTGATCTCTATGCATTATGCCTAGCTTAAAGGCATAAAAGAAAGTGCTTTTGGGAGGCAGCCCAATGAATAAATTTATTTTGCTCTTGTTGTGTCTTGATGTTGTTACTACAGTAGCATCATCATTGTATCTTTGCTTTTCAATTTTGTGCCAAGTGTAGCCTCTGATTGCAAGAAAGTTCAAAAGTTGTGACGTGCTGTTCAGGAAACAGATTCTGTCCTTGGATAGAAAAATTCGTATAAAATCACCAGATCATCTTTTTGGTCTGAATTTTTTCGACAGTGTGCTCTATATAATTGTCATTCGTGCGTATGTTTTGAGTTTTTTTATTAGAGTTGCAGAAGTGCCCCGAAAAAATCATTTACTACCTGCTGTTCTGTTTTTCACAGATTCTGTCCTGTTTTGCCTTTCCTTCATTTTGCAAACCTAGAGCTTGCTTTTTCTTTGCAAAAACCTTTTGGCAATCTTGAGAAACAGTAGAAATTCAAGAATATCATTATTTCCAGCAAGGAACAATTATTTTATTATGGGTACTAACCTCGCTAATCAGATTATGATGAGTTATGTATGAAGGGAGTTTTCAAGTGTGCGAGGGAAGATGATAAAAAGATCCAGGAGTGTCAAACGCTCAAGCTTGGTGATGCCCCCGTGCACCCCCAAGAAATATTCAAGGAGACTCAAGCGTCTAAGCTTGGCGATGCCCCCGTGCATCCCCTTATCCATCAACATTATCAGTTCGTCTTTCGTTCCACTATATTTTAATCACTTCATGTGTTATGTGCTATGCTTGGAGCGTCTTGCTTTTAGTTTTCCTTTTTAGTTATCTTTAGCTTTTCATAACGAGTCGGAACTCAGCTTTCTTCTTGTGGGAGAGAAACACGCTCCACTTCTACCTAGAACATAACATAGAATTTTCATGTCTATCCTTGCTGTGTGTGTTCTTTGTCTTTTAATAGCTACTATCATGTTCAGCTCTTAGCTTTCGTGCTTATCTTTTCAAAGAGCTTTTGTTTAGTTGGTTGCTTGAACTCTCTTTAATTACCATGCTCACCTTATTAAGAGAGTTTGCTTCCGTTGCATTGGCTGATATGTCTGTGATAAAGATGCTACGTGCATGATGGCGCTTAGTAGTTCATGTTTTCTTATGGTTAGTCTCAAATAACTAGGGGGTTCCCAATGTGTTATTGGAGTACCAACATGATTTGTTTGCCTAGATGTGGTATGGTTTAGTAATATCTTCCTTCGAGAATTTATTTTGATTGACTTGGCGTATGCTCACACATATTTAAGACTGTAAAGAAAGTCTGTCAAGCCTTGATGATCTTTTGTTTCTGAGTAGCGATATAACTTCCATGCTTGATTCAATGTTGCTTTGTCGCTCTGCATGATTATGACCGTCATTGCTCTCTTAGTTGGTCGCTCCCAGTCTTTTGCTAACCTCCACCTGTACTAAGCGGACTGACGGCTTGTGCATCCACATTCTTTTAAACCAGTTATGCCATATGAGTCCACCATACCTTCCTACATGGTATTTACCTGCCATTCCTAACGGAGACTTGCATGTACCATCTCGAAATTATTCAAAGAAATGCATTCCTATTTTGTGCCTCTGTTGTAAGTCCATGAGGAAGTAGTAGTTAATTCATAATCTTTTTAAGTTGGACATGCTTCACCCCGGGATTGCATGTATAATGTGCAAACCCATAATACGAGAAGGAACTGGCATTGGGTGCGCCCGGCTCAAAATTAATATAACAAACAAACCCTCCTTCACGCTTTGTTCATGAGAAATCAGAAAACTTTGGCAGTGATAAACAAAGGAGATTAAGAGGATGTGATCGTCCTCATTCGGGAGCTGTTCCTCGAAACTTGTCCATCTCAAGAAGTGATTGAGTTGTCTGCTAGCATTCGTTGACGGAACATGCATAATCTAAAAAATATATTATTACCTCTGTTTTTAAAACCAAGAGCTCTAGTACATGTTTGTCTTTGTTTCCGACTACGGGTTTTCAACCTTGCCAACAAAAGCCACGGTTCGAGAGTCTCCACCTTCTTTTTAAAGCACCAACTACTGAGAGCATGATTGTCATTCTGAGTGTAATGTGCATTGTCCCAAAGTAGCATTGTCTTTTGCATGATTGTGATATCGTTTATTCTGAAATCATTGTATCTAGTCATCACTTAAACCTTGGAGGTGCCCCTGCATTTATGTTTGGCTTCACTAAAGGGGGCAAGCGAGATATCACTTTATCATATTTGCACACCATGTTCATTACAAATCTATTTGATGTTTCAGTATCATATTGTAAAACTTTCAGTTCTTTCTGATTTTCTCATGAGGCAACTTAATTACTATAGATTCATTGTCTCAGTAAGCTTTTGTCATATGACTATGAAAAGTCCTATATGGTTAATAGCATGTCACCACAGAAATTATTCTTGTTATCATTTACCTACTCGAGGACGAGCAGGAATTAAGCTTGGGGATGTTGATACGTCCAAAACGTATCTATAATTTCTGCTTGCTCCATGCCTCTTTTGGGTGATATTGCTATGATATTTATACACTTCCATACACTTTTGATCATATTTGGACTAACCTATTAACTCAGTGCACCCCAGTGCCAGTTTCTGTTTTCGGCTGTTTTTGTATTTCAGGTTTTCCTATTACGAGAACTGCCAGAAAAATCCCGGAAAAATTATATAAAAAATCAGCGTTCCAGAAGGTTCCCGGTAGCCAAAGTACAGCCGGGGGGGCCACCAGGGCTCCAGGCGCCCGGGTGGCGCGCCCCCCCTGGCCGCGCCGGGGGGGCGCCTGGGCCCCCCGAGCCTCGTCTGATGCCCCCCTTTGGCATATATATATATATATACCGTCTCCCGAAACCCTCGAGAGGGGAACTCTTTTTCGCGATCTCATCTCGGTTCCGCCGCCGCCGCCGCTTCCAAGATCGGGAGCACCAGGAGAACTCTTCCCGGCACCCTGCCGGAGGGGAGGATCACCACCGGGAGCTTCTCCACCACCATGGACGCCTCCCGGATGAGTTGTGAGTAGTCTCCCTTGGACCATGGGTCCATGACCAGTAGCTATGTGATGTTCTCCTCCCGTTCTTGTGCTTCACTAATTAGTCCTCGTGAGCTGCCCTACATGATCGAGGCACATATGTAATCCTTATGCTGTTGCTATGATGAGTTTGCTGGGATCCGATGGATTATGAGATTATGTTCAGATTGTGTTTGAGTAATATATTTGATTCACCTCTTTTATATTTATGTCCGTAAGTAATTCTTGCATGTTCTCCGTTGTTATTTATTGCTTTGGCCAAGTAGTAGGTAGTGACTCCAAGAGGGAACGTTATGCTTGATTGTGGGTTCATGCCCCTCGATGACTAGCTTGAGTGACAGAAACATGAGTCTAGGGGATGTGTTGTTGCCACAAGGGGGAAAACAACGGTGCTTGTGCCCGCGGGTGCAAGGATTGTTTACTTTACGCAAAGTTCTTTTAATGCAGTTGTCTGTTGCTTTGAGTTTACACTATGGGTGGGACTCGCAACTTAATACCAGCGAGATGTTCTGGATAGATATCTCAAGGTGGATGATTAGTAGTAGATGCAGATGAATTTCGGTCTACTTACCTCGGCGTACCGCCCATGCTATGAACCTGTACCTTTCTTGCAACTTAGTCAGCATTGGTTTGCGCACATGGTCCTGTCAATTGCCCAGCTGTAATTCGTTTACCTCACATAGTTGTTTTATCGTCTTTTGGGAGAGAGACATCACTAGTGAACATCATGAGACTCCGGTCCATATTACCATCATTGATCACATCCACTATTTACTTTCCGCTTTTTACTTACTATTGCAATTATATCTATCACTACTATCACTTGCGTTTGATCCTTTGTAAACTACAAGGCCGGAGGGATTGACAATCTCTCTGTACTCGTTGGGAGCAAAGTTATTTGTATCTGTGTGCAGGTCCACGTTGATTGCTAATATCTGGCGACGTAGCAGTTGACACCTTCTTGTTGAAACTGGGAGTCTCAGAGAAATCGATCCTTGGTATTGCCAAGGGAAAACTTCCGCTACACTGCATCTCACACCTTCCACTTGGGGTAACCAACGAGGGGCGAGAAGCCATCAGGAGGCCGAGTTAGCAGCACAGCACAAAGCCCGTCAGGCAACGCCGGTTCGTCCTTCTACCTCAGTTGAACCGGGGGTTATGTCTAGCTCCCTGGGAGTGCCTTGTCTTACTCCCGCTTTGTGAAACGTGAAACTGCCCAAGGATTTCAAAGGACCGCGCAAGGTGCCCGACTACACGGCGGATCTATCCCCGGAGGCATGGATTGAAAGTTATGAGATGGCGATGGAGATGCTGGATGTGGATGATGCAGCGTGCGCTAAGTATTTCACAATGATGTTAGAAGGCACAGCTCGCACTTGGCTGAACGGCTTGCCACCCAATTCCGTCGGATCATGGGCCGAATTGCGCCGCCGGTTTATCAATAACTTCAAGGACACGTGCAAAGCCAATGTCTATCGTCGATTTAGCTGCATGCGTTCAAGGAGAGCATGATTCAACAAGTAGTTGGGTGCATCGAGTATCAGAGATCCTGCATTCCTCCAATAGCATCAACCCAAGCACAGCAGTGGTAACCTTGGAAGGCAATTGCCGGTTTGAACCTTAGAAATTGAAGTTGGGACGGCTTAAGCGTAATTGTGACGACATGGGGACACTCATGGGCGCTTTAGTGAAATATGCGGACTCAGATAGTACCAAATACCCAGACTCCGATAATGACAAGTCAGGGAAGGTAAACAAGAATGGTAAGTCACCACAGCCCAACCCGGCGAATCAAGGATACAACGGCAAAAGTAAAGCGGATAGCAACTCAGATTTTGTGGCGAACACCAATGCTCAGGAGGGCGGACAGCGCCGCAAGGGTAGACCGCCCCCACGAAATGGGAGGCCGCCTATTAATCTGGAACGCCAGATGAACATACCTTGCCCAAGGCTTGGTACAGTAGAATAGCCAGCTACACACCTCTGGAAGGACTGTTTTATTATGCAGGAAATCATGAACTGGTCTCGATACGATCATGGACCATCCGGCGGATCAGGTCCCGGTTTTCACGGGCCGGGTTATCAAGGTGGTGGATCCGGTTCAGGGTACCAAGGAAATAACAGCAACCACAACGGGCACAATCAACATAACCAACAGCACGGCCAGGGCGGTTATAACAATCAGGGAAATCAACAGCGCCAATAGTAGCAGCAATCCGGATATCAGAATAATCCAAAGGAGCTGAGTAGTGGGCAGTATCATGTCTTCACCACGAGTTTATGTAAACGTGATCAGAAGGTTTACAAGAGGGCAGTACATTCTGTTGAACCGGCGGTGCCGCGTTACCTGCGTTGGTCAGAACAGCCCATTGTGTGGAGCCGAGAGGATCATCCACCCCGGGTTGATAATCCGGGTCAGCTGGCTCTAGTTGTGGCACCTCAGGTGGGTGGCTACAAGTTTACCAAGGTGCTTATGGATGGAGGCAACAGCATCAACATTCTATACTATGAGACTTTCCAGCGCATGGGGCTGACAGATAAGAAGCTTCGGCAGTCCAACACATTTTTTCATGGGGTGGTGCCCGGTAAATCGGCGTATCCAGTTGGCAAGATAGATTTGGAGGTCACTTTTGGAGATGAGCATGATTCCAGGTCAGAAACTTTGACCTTTGAAGTGGTAAAGATCAAGAGCCCGTATCACGCCCTATTCGGGCGGCCGGTTTACGCTAAGTTCATGGCAAGGCCGTGTTATGTTTATGTACAACTCAAGATGTCGGGCCACAAGGGAACCATTACGGTCCATGGGAGTCGCAAGATTGCGTTGGAGTGCGAGGAAGGTGATGCAACTTATGCTGAGGCGGTTTGTGCAACGGAGGAGCTGAAGTTTTATAAAGATAATGTTGATCCGGCAGACATGTCTCCGCTGAAAAAGCCAACCACAGAGCATGATCTGGCTTTGAAGTTCAAATCAGCCGAAGAGACCAAACATGTTGACTTTGTTCCTGGCGATTCATCCAAACAATTCACCATCAGTGCTAACCTAGATCCAAAATAGGAAAGCGCGCTCATCGAGTTCATCCGTGAGAATCGTGACATTTTTGCATAGAAACCTTCTGACATGCCAGGTGTACCGAGGGAACTCACTGAGCACACTCTCAACATTGATCCTAAGTTTAAACCGGTTAAGCAATTTCTGCGCTGCTTCAATGAAGAAAGGCGCAAGGCTATTGGTGAAGAAGTGGCTAGGCTCTTAGCAGCAGGATTTATAATTGAGGTGTTTCATCCAGAGTGGTTGGCTAATCCGGTGCTAGTGCTTAAGAAAAATGGCACTTGGCGAATGTGTGTTGATTACACAGATCTGAACAAAGCTTGCCTAACTGATCCCTTTGCCCTCCCCCGTATTGATCAGATCATTGATGCTACGGCAGGTTGTGAGAGACTAAGTTTTCTGGACGCATATTAAGGTTATCATCAGATCAAGATGGCAGTTAAGGACCAGGAGAAGACTGCCTTTATAACTCCCTTTGGAGCCTTTTGCTATGTATCTATGCCATTTGGGCTTAAGAGTGCCAAGGTGACCTATCAGCGTTGTGTGCAGAACTGCCTTCATGGACAGATTGGGCGGAATGTTCATGCATACGTAGATAACATTGTGGTGAAATCCAGGAAGGAGGAGACGTTAATAACAGACTTGAAAGAAACCTTCGATAATCTCCAGATTTACAAAATGATGCTTAATCCAGATAAGTGTGTTTTTGGTGTTCCGGCAGGCAAGCTCCTGGGATTCTTGGTATCAAACAGGGGAATTGAAGCTAATCCAGAGAAGATCAAGGCGATTACATCCTTGGCTAAACCGGCGTGCATCAACGATGTCCAACGCGTGGCGGGCCGTATTGCGGCGCTCAGCCGGTTTATCAGCCGTTTGGGGGAGAAGGCTATCCCGCTTTATCAGATGATGAAAAAGACAGATCGCTTTGTCTGGAGTGATGCTGCTGATGCTACATTTGAAGACTTGAAGAAGCAATTAGCAGAGCCACCGGTCCTTGCTGCCCCAGTTGACAATGAGCCGCTGTTGTTATATGTGGCTGCTAATGCCCGTGCAGCAAGCATTGCCATTGTGGTAGAGCGTAAGGAGGCAAGCAAAGAATATCCGGTTCAACGGCCGGTTTACTACATCAGTGAAGTGCTCACTGAATCAAAACAAAGATATCCGCATTGGCATAAATTGGTGTATGGCATCTTTATGGCAAACCGGAAGCTAAAGCACTATTTTCAAGGCCATCCAATCACTGTGGTTAGTTCAGCTCCATTGGGAGACATAATCCAGAACGGAGAGGCTACTGGTCGGGTTGCAAAATGGGCCATTGAGCTTAGCCCGCACGGATTGAATTATGTGCCCCGTACTGCAATAAAATCCCAAGCATTGGTGGATTTCATCAATGATTGGACAGAGTTGCAAGCACCCGAGGAAAAGCCAGATCACACCTATTGGACTATTCACTTTGATGGATCCAGGCAATTAGAGGGCTCGGGGGCTGGAGTCGTATTAACTCCCCACGAGGTGATAAGTTATGTTATGTCCTCCGTTTAATGTTCCCTTGTACTAACAATGCAGCTGAGTCTGAAGCTCTCCTCCATGGTTTACGGATGGCCAAGGAGATGAATTTAAGCCGGGTTAAATGCTTTGGCAATTCAGACCTGGTGGCGCAGCAAGTGCTGGCAAGTGGGATTCCAAAGATCCACTTATGGCAGCATATCGACAAGAGGTAGATGTTGTTACTGGACACTTCAAGGGTTATCAAGTGGATCATATAGACCGGCGAAAGAATGAAGCAGCTGATGCGTTAAGCCAGCTGGGTTCTCGACGTAAACCGGTTCCACCCAATACCTTCCTGTATGTATTACACAATCTGTCGGTGCAGTTACCTTAAGAAGAGGAGTTGGTTGTTCCTGATCCGGAGGCACAATTGGTCGCAGCGCTTCATGTTATTCCGGATTGGATACTTCCCTACCTGGCGTACATGAGCGGCGGTGAGTTACCAGAGGACGATGTCCTGGCTAGACAGATAGTTCGGCGATCCAAGTCAATGACTATTGTCAATGGAGAGTTACATCATCGCAACGTTTCTGGGGTGTTTCAGCGGTGTGTATCACCAGAGGAAGGCTATGATATTCTTAGAGAGATCCATGAGGGAGATTGTGGTCATCATGCCGGTTCAAAATCTTTGGTGGCTAAAGCGTTTCGTCATGGGTTCTACTGGTTGACGGCTCATGCCGATGCAGAGGACTTGGTCAAAAAATGTGATGCTTGTCAGAAGTTCTCACGGCATGCTCATATACCGGCGCAAGAATTGAGGATGATTCCAATTACTTGGCAGTTTGCGACTTGGGGGCTTGATATGGTTGGACCCTTCAAGAGATCCCAAGACAAGAAGACCCACCTTTTGGTGGTGGTGGATAAGTTTACCAAATGGGTTGAAGCGGAACCAGTCAGTAAGTGTGATGCGGCAACGGCGGTTCAGTTCATCAAAAAGGTGATTTTCTGGTTTGGCTTTCCACACAGCATTATAACTGATAATGGTACCAATATATCCAAGGGGGCTATGGAGGAGTTCTGTCAACGAGAGCATATCTGCCTTGATGTATCATCAGTAGCTCACCCTCAGTCTAATGGTCAAGCAGAAAGAGCCAATAAAGAGATGTTGAGAGGCATCAAACCCCGGCTTATGGTTCCTTTGCAGAGGACACCGGGTTGTTGGGTGGAGGAGTTACCATCTGTGCTATGGAGCATCAACACTACACCTAACAGATCCACATGGTACACGCCTTTCTTCATGGTATATGGAGCTGAAGCGGTCCTCCCTAGTGATATCCATCATGACTCGCCACGGGTGGCGGCTTACGTCGAAGCTGGTAACGAAAAAACAAGACAAGATGCATTGGACCGGCTGGATGAAGAACGGGACATGGTAGCAGCTCGATCGGCGATTTATCAGCAAGACCTGCGTCGGTACCATAGTCGCCGGGTTAAAACCAGAACGTTTCAAGAAGGAGACCTGGTACTCCGGCTCATCCAAGACCAGACAGACATGCACAAGTTGTCCCCACCTTGGGAAGGACCCTTTGTGGTCAGCAAGAACCTACACAACGGATCATACTACCTTGTCGACGTTCGAGAACATAAGGACTCACGTACGACGGAGGAGGAGACCAGACGACCATGGAACATCGCTCTTCTTCGACCTTACTACACCTGAGCCATAGGCTCCGCTTTATGTACATATCTTTACAATGTATATATTATGATCAATATAATAAACCGGCGCCTCCGATAAAGCGGAGTATCAACCGCCTTTTTTTCATAAGAGTTTGTCACATGGGGGCTTCTGTGTGCAAGGGAGTTCCTATGGCCTCTTAAACCGGTGACCACGTCAAGGCCATCATAAGAGCATAGCTCTGGTTGCTTCGGCAATTCCCACATGATGATGAGGGGCAAAAGAGAGTTTTGATGCCTAGCACGACTCAAACATAGGCCGCGACGAGCATAGCTCAAATGCTACCTGGGGGCTCCTGATGCAAAGCATCAACGAGTTGACAACCCTTGTAGTAGTCACGGCTTGGAAGCCTGGTGTATACACCTAAAACCCCGGATTAGCCTGCTTGCATTAAGTAAGTCACTCCGTCCAGGTAAACCTGGTACGACCCGTCGAACGTATACACAAGTCAATCTTTACAGACCCTGAACTTGGTAATGTTAAATTGACGATCATCAAGTGATTACACAAGTCAATCTTTACAGGTTTTGAACTTAGTAGCATTAAACATTGATGATTTGGTTAAGGATTGAGGACCATCTTAACAGGCTTTGCAAAATGGTTAATGACAGTAGCCTGGCAGCTCATAAAAAGCCTCGAATTTGGAGCCTGGCAGCTCATAAAAAGCCTCGACTACATGGTCTTATTTGCCCAAAAATTTATATTTATTTTTTATGTTTTATAAAATCTTTATCTTCAAGGTCATTGGTATTCATCCAAGTCCATTGATTCATTGAGTGGATGATTATAAGTTGCCACTACACCTGCGTTTACAGAGCTTTAATCTGGGTTACAAACACCAATACTAACTACGGTTAAACCAGAGTTCATCGTAACCCGGTTCGGTTTTCATGATGAACCGACAAATAATCAAGGGAGTCATCAGCACTTGCATCTTGGGTCATTATCTCTTCCTACCGGGTTAAGGTTCATCGTGACACACTTAATCACAGGTATGATACATATTCTATATTTTATACACAGTTCAAAACTTAGACCATGTGTTTGGGCATTATGACCCGTCCGACGATAAACCGCCAGGACATTTTCAACATTGTTTTATGCAGAAGCAGGTGAAATAAACCATCAAAGGCATTATAAGAAAGACATAATTAAGAAGTACCAACTAAAGCAATCTCATGCAAAGGATAAAATGTGACAACATAAAGTATTTCAGCTATCCTATTACAAGGCGCTGGAGAGCCTAAAAGAATTAGTTTTTTCTCAAGCCCAAGTTAAACTGGCACCGGTTTAAGACTCTGCGTCAGCCTGCCGTGAAGATTGAGGATCAGCTTGCTCCGGTTCTTTAGCGGTCTCTTCCAGCTGCTGGAAGTCAGTAGTGGTCCAGTCAATCTTGGTCAGCGCTCGGAAATAAACTTCGTCATTCACGAGGTCTGACGGATCAATGTCAGGAGCAAAAGTGTGCTTACGGACGGGCGGAATAAGATTTTCAATCTCATAAGACGGACGCTCTGCCCGGACGTTCTCAGCATCATGTCCCGGATGATATCTAGATAGACCAGCCTCGTCAGCAAGTTTGCAAGCTAGAGGTCGCATATCCTTGGTTAATGCACGTAAGTCATCATTGGAAAAGGCTGATCCGTCTTCCTTCATACTTGGGTAGCCGTTCATTGCCTCGGCCGGGTCAAAATCAGGCACCCAAGCTTTTGCTCGAGTTAAAGCCATCAGAGCACCCGCCCTTGCAGATGACTTCTTCACCTCCACGAGGCGGGCAGGCAGAATGGACAGCTTTTCCAAAGTACCCTTGATTGTGGTGGGAGCCAGTTTATTATGCGAGATAGCACTGACAGCCCTCTGAGCGCCGGAATATAACTGCTTTACCAGAGTATATGCGGCCTTCAGTTTCTTTTGCATGCCATCGCCAAGATGAGCAATGCGTCGTCCTACATTCAAAAGTATGAGTTAAACCAAAACGGTACAGGATTACAATATTTAGGGCTATGTTCATAGTACTTACCAAAGATGCCAGTCGTCGTGGCATTTATTTGCTGCTTTAATCCGGACAATTCCTCTGTCACCGGATTAAGAGCAGCCTTTGCATCAATGGCCCTCTGCTCCAAGGCAGCCTTCTCAGTATCCCAATCTGACCGCGATTGTTCAAAGTCTTTCTTCAGTTTTTCTACGTTTGCTAAAGCAAGTGTTAGCTCGTCTTTGACTTTGAGCGCAGCAATTTCTTGGAACTTCAAAGTATCCCGGAGCTCAGTCAGTTCAGAGTTTTTCCGGTTCAAGTCAGTCTGCCAAAATAAAAGCACATTATATATTCATGAGGCATTTCAGTCAAGTCCCAAGCACATAACAAGTTATGCACTTAACACTTGGGGGCTAATGTATATTTGTAGTTAAACAAACATCTTTTCAGTCAAGTCCCAAGCACATAAACAAGTCATATACTTGGCACTTAGGGGCTAATGTGACATTGTCCAGAACAGAATTCAAGTAGAAGTCCCGGTTCACCCTAAAAGGCTAAACCGGCACTTGGGGGCTATGAGGGTGTAAGGATAAAATTACAAGATGCAAGAAGAAATAAAGGACAAGTCAAGGGCACAGAGGTTACCTCATAGCGCTCCTTCATCAAATTTACCAATCCAGCTTCATGGTCCCGGCTGGTGAATAGTCGGTTCAAATAGTCGGAATGGAGTTCCTGGGCGCTGAGCTGAGCGTAGCTGGACAAGTCAGTACTCCACTTGCCTTTGTCCTTGTTGAGAACTTCATCCTTGGTAGTATGCTTGGACAAAGCGATAGGCTCACTAGGAGCAGTAAAACCAGTCCTAGTGATTTCGACATCTTCAGTTGAAGCGGCTGTTTGCTTGGTGGGACTAGCAAGAGCAGGGCTAGCTCGGGCAGGACTGGCCGGTTCAAGGTCATGGTCCATTGGATCGCTCCCCTGATCAACAAAGACGTCATGATCCATGGGAGGAGGATCATCATGCGGAATCTCGGCATTGTCTTCAGAAGGTTCAGCAAGTTTGGGATTTTCTGCCGGTTCAGGAGTGGTATTATCGACTGCCGGTTTACTTAGTTTGGCCTTTTTACTATGCTTGGGTTTAGTGCGAAAGTTGAAGATAATGAAAATCAGAAGAGTCAAAGACAAAAGTTAAACAGGAAAAAGCGAAAAACAGCTTACCCAGGAACAGTGTTGTGGGGAGGAATCTGAGTGGCTGTCGCCAGAAGATGAATGAGGAGTTTCCTAATAATACAAATCAGACGGATTAAGGGTTTGTCGAATAAGACCTGCTTTGGGGTAAAGAGCACCTGGAGTGAGTAAAACCTCGGAACGACGCCTCCGAGCTGGAGTGTGCGTTAATCCGGTGGATTCAATAGCATGACCACTATGACGAGTGGTGCGACGAGCTTCATGTTGTTGCTTCTTCAAAAGAAAGTTTGGGTCCAAGTAAGCAAAAGCATGAGAAAACTGTACTTTCCGGGTTGCTCGGCGAACTTTTGGTGTTGGCACAGGTTCTGAATCGGAAGAAAGAGTGATTACCTCAACATCGTCCGCTTTACTGCCTTCAGCGTGTCCCGGGGAAGAGTCATTGTTAATAAAAATGTAGATAAAGAAAAGACAAGGAAGTCAAAAGAATTAGGTGGTACCTCAGAGGCCGGTTCATCTTCTTCCGCATTGGATCCCGACGCGGCAGTGTTCTTCCTCTTGTTTTTCTTGACAACCTGGGTCTTTTGGCGAGGTGCTTTTGCCAGTTTATCCTGGGCCTTCCTTTTCTAGAAAGGATCATTGTCCTATTGAAAGAAATAAATACACTTCAAGACGAGTGCTGCTGACGGATTAAAACAAAGCAAGACAATAGGGAAGATATTTTTACCGATGGTGGCTTGTTGGTCACACAGAAGGGTGCCAAGCCGGTCTGACTTCAAGCTTCCATAGGTAAATTCAGCAGCTTCTTGACGGATTCATTGATCTCGTTTTCTGATAGTACCGCCTCTGTGTGGCACAAAGGGTCTTTGGGATTCCCAGTATACTCACACATTAAACCAGAACGCCAGCTTAGTGGGAGAACGCTCCAAGAAATCCAGCAGCGGACGAAGTCAACCCCTGTCAGACCATTGGCCATAAAGGCCCTGAGCTTTGAAAGTTGTGGGGCATACTGAGCTCGCTCCTGGGCACTTAGCCTGTATGGAAAGGGATGATTCTCTAGAAGACGGTAGGAGCGATAACCCGGCAATGGATTCTCATCTTCCGGGGAAGTATCTACGCAGTAGAACCAAGTCTGGTTCCAGTCCTTTGGATGGTTGTGGAGACTGACGTGAGGAAAACTAACATCTTTCCTTTTTTGAATAGACATCCTGCCAAGTTCGGTGTTTGGACCATCGTGAAATTCTGTGCGACAGTTTAGGTGAAAGAAATCCCGAAACAATTCAACTGACGGTTCCTCTTGCAGATAAACTTCACAAAAGACTTGGAAGTTGCAAATGTTTGACACAGAGTTGGGAGCAAGATCTTGCGGATGAAGCTGGAAATTTGCTAACACATCACGGAAGAACTTTGACCCGGGAGGGCTAAATCCCCGGGCTAAATGGTCAAAGAAGACGACAACCTCTCCCTCTTTGGGTTTTGGAGGAAATTATGATCCGGGAACCCTCAAGTGAAGGACATTTTTTGGACCTAAACCACCAATTTTGGTCATTTTCTCTAAATCCTCCTCAGTAATCCGGGATTGGACCCAGTTGCAGGAGACAAACTGCTTGGCTTGAGTGGTCATTTTTTCGGAAGGAAAGTCTGAAAATACAGTGAAGAGCCGGTTTACAATCTAAGCAAGTTTAAACCGGCATGCTTTATAAAGGTACGGGTCTAACGACGGTTTAGGCAGGGACCTAATGGTATCTACCGGATTAAGATAAGATATCTGTAGCAGCTAAAAAACAATGGCGTCTACCGGATTACAGTGTCTGAGAAAGCTAAACCGCCGACAAGGATATACAAGGTACAGATCTGAAGTTGTGAAGAAACATTTTTCGCATGGATAGTAGTAAAATACGGATCTACAACATGCTGAAAATTCGGAGATATTCAGGTTATATTCAGCAGATGTGATGAAGGTCTTAGCAGATGCAATCTAACTAGTCACATTGGGAAAGATAAGGGCACGGTGAAGGAGCGGAGTTTCTCCTACAGCTATCAAGTAGGAGATTTAGATCTACGACGAAACTACTGAGCTATGGCGAAGAACTGCGAAGAACAATGCCTACCCGCGAGCTTGTATGAAGGAACCCTAAAACAAGATCTATGAGCGGAATAAGGAGAGGACGTACCCGAGGCATCGGGTGCGGAGAAGCACCGGCGAGTCTCTGGAAAAATCAGGTTGATGCAGCGGCCAAAACTTGATGAGGATGCAGAGATTGACGACGGCGATGGAGCCTGAGTGCAAACGGACGCAAGGAGGAGGAAGAAGAAGAGGCAAGGGGGGAAAAGAGATGCCTCTCGGCCCTATTTATAAGCCAAAGATAAAATGATAGGTGCGGGAATCGAGGAGCCGAAAAAGTAGATATGGGACGATATTGTCGCCTTGATCTTCGAAGCTTTTAATGAATAAAAGATAAAAAACATGTACAAGTATTAAATGTGCAGATGACGTCACGGCGGTTTAAAGCAATCTGAGAAGGTGATGTCATGCCGGTTTATGAAGCATTTGAAGCTGCGGAAAGGGAAATCTATACAATACGTTGAAGATTGACATGAACAGGTTCAAATCAATCTAGGGCCTAATGTCAGGGATATTACTGCTAGATATGAACCGCCCAGGAGGAACCGGTTTATGCCTATGGAGATTATTTCTACTGAAGCCCAGCCGGACATGGAGCAAGGCGTTTTAGTCCAAGAAGCTTAAAACCCAAGAGGCGTTAGGGCCCATGATGTGTAACCCGCCATATGATGTGTAACTTGTGATGTAAGATAGGAAGAATAGAGACCGAGCCGGATACGTTTATAAGCTGGCCTCGGGACGACCCGGCGACGGTTCAGGAGGGAGGACAACAGCTCGAGACACACGCAAAGAGAATTCGCTCCCTGGTCATCGAAACCCTAGCAATATTACACCAAACTAGACGTAGGCTTTTACCTTCATCGAAGGGGCCGAACTAGTATAAAATCCATGTGTCCTTGTCCGCTTTAGACTCCTTTAAGCTAACCCGTAGCGATGGCCTCACGACTAAGTCCTTTTGCTAGGACATCTGCCGTGACAAAACTACGACAGCTTGGCTTTGGGTTCAATCTTGCGGTGTCCTTTCCCAGTGACAGTAGGGGGCAGCAAGGCACGCATAGTATTGTTGCCATCGAGAAAGATGGGGTTTATATCATATTGTTTGATTTTATCTCTCTACATCATGTCATCTTGCTTAAGGCGTTACTCTGTTCTTATGAACTTAATACTCTAGATGCATGCTGGATAGCGGTCGATGTGTGGAGTAATAGTAGTAGATAAAGAATCGTTTCGGTCTACTTGTCACGGACGTGATGACTATATACAATGATCATGCCTAGATATTCTCATAACTATGCGCTTTTCTATCAATTGCTCGACAGTAATTTGTTCACCCACCGTAGAATTCTGCTATCATGAGAGAAGCCACTAGTCAAGCCTATGGCCCCCGGGTCTATCTTTATCATATTAATTTCCCGTCAACTAGCCAATTTCTTTCGCCGTTGTTTGTTTGCTTTCTTTACTTTCTGTTCTTATACCAAAAATACCAAAATTATTATCCTATCCTATCTATCATATCTCACTCTCGTAAGTGACCGTGAAGGGATTAACAATCCCTTATCGCGTTGGCTGCGAGGTTCTTATTTGTTTGTGCAGGTGCAAGGGACTCGCGCGTGGTCTCCTACTGGATTGATACCTTGGTTCTCAAAAACTGAGGGAAATACTTACGCTACTGTGCTGCATCACCCTTTCCTCTTCGAGGGAAGACAACGCAAGCTCGAGAAGTAGCACCACCACGTTCACCTTCTTCTCGAGCAAATCCACCTTCCATAGTCGACCATTAACTTCATCGAGTTCACCTCTTGATCAACGAGTGCTTCTCTCTCATGGTCATCATTTTCACTGGCTAAGATTCCAACTCATCATCGAGTTCAATGATACGTCTCCAACGTATCTATAATTATTGATTGTTCCATGCTGTTGTATTATAATTCTTGGATGGAAATCAATATCAAATGGACTCCAAACACCGCGAAACTTTTTGGAGATTTTTATGGGCCAGAAGACTCTCGATGGGCCAAAGCAGCACCTAGGGGGTGCCCCGAGGGGTGCACAACCCACCAGGGCGCGCCAGGCCCCCTGGCGCACCCAGGTGGGTTGTGCTCACCTCGGTGGCCTCCCGCACCACCTCTTTACCCTATAAATTCCCAAATATTCCAAAACCCCTCGGGGTAGACCTAGATCAGAAGTTCCACCGCCGCAGGACTCTAAAGCCACCGAAAACCAATCTAGACCCTTTCCGGTACTCTACCGGAGGGGGAAATCATCACCGGTGGCCATCTTCATCATCCCGACATCCACCATGATGAGGAGGGAGTAGTCCACCCTCGGGGCTAAGGGTTTGTACCAATAGCTATGTGTTTAATCTCTCTCGTGTTCTTTGAAGAAAATATGCCCTAGAGGCAATAATAAAGTTGTTATTTATATTTCCTTATATCATGATAGATGTTTAGTATTCATGCTAGAATTGTATTAACCGGAAACTTAGTACATGTGTGAATACATAGACAAAACATAGTGTCCTTAGTATGCCTCTACTAGACTAGCTCGTTAATCAAAATGGTTATGTTTGCTAACCATAGACATGAGTTGTTTGATCAACGGGATCACATCATTAGGAGAATTATGTGATGGACAAGACCCATCCGTTAGCTTAGCAACTTGATCGTTTAGTTTTTCTGCTATTACTTTCTTCATGACTTATACATGTTCATATGACTATGAGATTATGCAACTACGTACATGTTCCTATGACTATGATTATGCAACTCCCGAATACCGGAGGAACACATTGTCTGCTATCAAAGATCACAACGTAACTGAGTGATTATAAAGATGCTCTACAGGTATCTCCGAAGGTGTTTGTGGTGTTGGCATAGATCGAGAATAAGATTTGTCACTCCGAGTGTCGGAGAGGTATCTATGGGCCCTCTCGGTAATACACATCGTAATAAGCCTTGCAAGCAAACGACTAATGAGTTAGTCACGAGATGATGTATTACGGAACGAGTAAAGAGACTTACTGGTAACGAGATTGAACTAGGTATGATGATACCGACGATCGAATCTCGGGCAAGTAACATATCGCTGACAAAGGGAACAACGCATGTTGTTATGCGGTTTTACTGATAAAGATATTCATAGAGTATGTGGGAGCCAATATGAGCATCCAGGTTCCGCTATTGGTTATTGACCGGAGATGAGTCTCGGTCATGTCTGCATAGTTTTCGAACACGTAGGGTCCGCACGCTTAACGTTCGATGATGATCGGTATTATGAGTTTATGTGTTTTGATGTACCGAAGGTTGTTCGGAGTCCCGGATGAGATCACAGACATTACGGGGAGTCTCGGAATGTCCGAGACATAAAGATTCATATATAGGACGATAGTATTTGTACACCGGAAGAGTTCTGGGGGTACCGGGTACGTATCGGGTCACCGGAAAGGGGTTCCGGGCACCCCCGGCCAAGATATGGGCCTTATTGGGCCTAGGGCAGGATAGACCAGCCCCTAGTGGGCTGGTGCGCCCCATATATGTCTGAATAGGGTGGGGGGAAAGGAAAGGGAGAGGAGAGAAAGGAAGGGGGCAATTCGGCCTCCCCTTTCCTTCTCTCCCCCTCCTCTTTCCTTCTCCCTCTGGAAAACATGGAAAGGGGGGAGGCCGAATAGGATTAGGCCCCAAGTAGGATTCCTCCTACTTGGGGCGCGCCTCCTGCTGCTCCCTCCCCCTCCGACCTATATATATGTGGGGAGGGCACCGCTAGAACACACAACAGACAATCTCTTAGCCGTGTGCGGTGCCCCCCTCCACAGTTACACACCTCAGTCATATCGTTGCAGTGCTTAGGCGAAGCCCTGCGCCGGTAACTTCATCATCACCATCACCACGCCGTCGTGCTGACGAAACTCTCCCACGACACTCAGTTGGATCAAGAGTTTGTGGGACGTCATCGAGCTGAACGTGTGCTGAATGCGGAGGTGCCGTACGTTCGGTGCTTGGATCGGTTGGACCGCAAAGACGTTCGACTACATCAACCGCGTCACTAGACGCTTACGCTTTCGGTCGACGAGGGTACGTAGACACACTCTCCCCACTCGTTGCCATGCTTCTCCTATATAGATCTTGTGTGATTGTAGTTTTTTTTTGAAATACTACGTTCCCCAACATTCTTGAGATGCACAATCTTGATGTATCGCGGGCATTGTTAATATAGTCGGATCATATGGTGTTTTCCTCTCTCTTGTTGTGATGATTTGAGTTTTCCCTTTGAGATTTCTTTGGATTGAGTACTTTTATGGATTTGAGAACACTTGATATATGTCTTGCAATTGAATACTCGTGGTGACAATGAGGTATCGTATTGATCCACTTGATATATGTTTTGGCACTCAACTTGCGGATTCCCGAAGTGACATTGGGGTAATCTATGCATAGGGGTTGATGCACATTCTTGTCTTTGTTTCTCTGGTAGAAATCTTGGGGCACTCTTCAAGGTTCTTTGTGTTGGATTAGAAATTTGAATATGTTTTGGTGTTATCTTAGTACGAACTCTTGGATAGATAGATCGGAAAGGGTAACTTTGTGTTACTTTAGTACGAACTCTTGGAAAGATCGATCGGGAAGAATAACTTTGAGGTGGTTTCGTACCCCACCAACAATTTCTTCTTATGTTCTCCACTAGATAGGAACCTTGGAGTGATTATTCAGCAGACTTTGAGGGGTGGTTATGTGATCCAATTATATTAGCACTGTTGAAAGATTGCACTAGCGAAAGTATGGACCCTAGGCCTTGTTTTCCATCATTGCAATACCATTTGTGCTCACTTTTGTTACTTGCTACCTTGTTGTTTTTTATTGTTTGCACTACAAAAATCAAAATCTACTATCAATACTACACTTGTATCATCATCTCTTCGCGAACTAGTGCACCTATACAATTTCCCATTGTATTTGGTGTGTTGGGGACACAAGAGACTTTTTATTATTTGGTTGCAGGGTTGTTTGAGAGAGACTATCTTCATCCTACACCTCCTACGGATTGATAAACCTTAGGTCATCCACTTGAGGGAAAATTGCTACTGTCCTACAAAACTCTGCGCTTGGAGGCCCAACACGTGTCTACAAGAAAAAAGTTGCGTAGTAGACATCACTCAACGTGCTTGGATTGAGTGGACATGACAAGATCAACAACGAATCCGAAATTTTACCAAGGAATCGACCCCCAACCCATGCCTGTGATCTTGTCCTTCCACCGCCAACATAACGCCGATGGATGGGTTTGACTTAGGACGAATCAGCGTGATTTTACTGGGAAATCCTGATACGTCTCCAACGTATCTATAATTAATGAAGTATTCATGCCATGTTCACAACAATTTTATATGGTTTTGGTATGATTTGCATGGAACTAACCCGGACTGACGCTGTTTTCAACAGAACTGCCATGGTGTTGTTTTTTGTTCAGAAATAAAAGTTCTCGGAATGGGATAAAATTTTTTGACGATTTTTTTTTGGAACAAAAGATACCCGTGAATCTTTGTCGAAGGGCCAGAAGAGCCACAAGGAGGGCACAACCCACCGGGGCGCGCCAGATGAGCCCAGCTTGCCCCGGTGGGTTGTGCTCACCTCGAGGCCCATCTTTGCGTGAAGCCACGCCAAAAAATCGTATAAATAGAGAAATCATCAGAATAACCCTAGATCAGAAGTTTCGCCGCCGAAAGCCTTTGTAGTCCATGAAAAATCAATCTAGACCCGTTCCGGCACCCTGCCGGAGGGGGAAATCATCATCGGTGGCCATCTTCATCACCCGGCGACCACCATGATGAGGAGGGAGTAGTCCACCCTCGGGGCTGACAGTTTGTACCAGTGACCATGTGTTTAATCTCTCTCTCTCTCTCTCTCTCTCTCTCTCTCTCTCTCGTGTTCTTGAGATGGCACGATCTCGATGTATCGCGGGCTTTGTTAATATAGTCGAATCATATGGTGTTTTCGCCTCTCTATCTTGTTATAATGAATTGAGTTTTTCCCTTTGAGATTTTTGGATTGAATACTTTTATGAATTTGAGAACACTTGATGTATGTCTTGCTATGAATACCCGTGGTGACAATGTGGTATCATATTGATTCACTTGATGTGCGTTTGGCACTCAACTCACGGATTCCCAAGGTGACATTGGGGTAATCTATGCATATGGGTTGATGCACGTTCTTGTTTTTGTTTGTGTGATAGAAATCTTGGGGCACTCTTTGAGGTTCTTTGTGTTGGATTGAGTATTATGAATCTGAAATTATTTGATGCATATCGTATAATCAATCCACAGATATTCGTGGTGACATTGAAGTATCTAGGTGACATTAGAGTTGGCTGATGTGTATCATATGATGTTATTTTAGTACGAATTCTTGATAAACCGATCGGAAATGATAACTTGATGTTATTTTAGTACAAACTCTTGATAGATCGATCAGAAAGAATAACTTTGAGGTGGTTTCGTACCTTACAAACAATTTATTCTTATGTTCTCTGCTAGATAGAAACTTTTGAGTGATTCTTCATCGCACGTTGAGGGATGGTGATGTGATCCAATTATATTAGCATTTTTGAGAGATTGCACTAGCGAAAGTACGGACCCTAGGTCTTGTTTTCAAGCATCGCAATACTATTTGTGCTCTGTTTATCACTTGTAACCTTGTTGTTTTTATTGTTTCTATTAAAAAATCAATATCTACTATCCATATTACACTTGTATCACCGTCTCTTCGCCGAACTAATGCACCTATACAATTTAACATTGTATTTGGTGTGTTGGGGACAAAAGAGACTTTTTATTATTTGGTTGCAGGGTTGTTTGAGACAGACCATCTTCATCCTACGCCTTCCACGGATTGATAAATCTTAGGTCATCCACTTGAAAGAAAGTTGATACCGTTCTACAAAATTCTGCACTTGGAGACCCAACACGAGTCTACAAGAATAAAGTTGAGTAGTAGACATCGGATCCCAATCACTGACCATGCTAAATACCCACACTTCCAAGAATTTGCTAGCTACTAATACCAGCTGTGAAGAACATAGACGGATTCAAGCTCAGAAAGGAGATAATCAAGAGAACAAGGGCAAACCGTGGAGCGATTGGATTTTAGATACCGCGATTAGTTCATAAATACAGGTTCTCTTGGACCAAACTAATTCTTTTTTTTTTTAGAAGGAACACCTTGCATTCCAAGATTACGGGGGACCAACCAAATCGGCGGTCACAGCACGGGATACATCGACTGGAGGGGTCACCTCCCAGATCTGATGGCTATCAGATTCAACCGCAGCCCCTATGGCAGCCAACCTATGCGCTGGAAGATTACATGAGCGTGGGCAGTGCTTGACGCTATAGTCAATGAAGTCTAGGTCCAGCAGGAATTTAACCTCGCGAAATAGCACACCCAAGGGGCCTCGATCTTGACTCGTGGAGGAGACAGCATGTTGCAGACATTGGCTATCCGTTTCAAAGAGAACCCGGCCCATACCGAAATCACCCGCAAGGTAGATAGCCTTGATGAGAGCTTCAACTTCTGCTTGTAGAGCGCTCACTTGGTTCTGCAGTCGTCCTGCCGCCGCAAAGATCATCCCCCCGAGTTCATCTCGTGCAATTACACCCCAGCCTCCATTGCCCGACGAGGAGTGGAAAGCTGCGTCTAAATTCAGTTTAATGAAATCAGAGGGTGGTGCTACCCATCTTGCGGTAGAGTCCTTAGCATTCGCCTCGCCTCCCCCAAGTACTTCCACCCATTCTAGGGTTTGGCAGTTAACTCGTGCCTTGAAAGTTTCCGGGTTCTGTAGCGCCTTTCTATGATTGACATTATTCCTCTCGGACCACCAGGACCATAATAGACAGATCACCTGCAGTTTCATCTCCTCCTGAAGTGAGAACACCATATTGAGGAGAGCTTTAGGTGTCTCACATTGCAGTAGTTTCAGTCTGGTATACTCCAGCCCGCACGCCCTCCATCTCTTCTTCACCTCCTTACATCGAAGGAAAAGGTGACCCCCATCCTCCAGTCCTCGTTGGCAGAGCATACATCTCGCATCAAGGTCAACGCCGATTCGCTGTACATTCCTCAAGAGCGGATGACTGTTATGAGCAAAACGCCATAGGAAGTGATGAACCCGAGCCGGGCACCGGATCTTCCAGAGTGAACGCCAAAACCTGGCATCTGCAGATTCCCCCAAGGAAGACTCCCCGACTTGGCGCACTTGTTGTTGTTGTATCATTCGGGTGTGAACTCTGTAGGCTGATCTGACAGAAAACAATCCCCTATTATCGAAATGCCAGGCCACGAAATCCTCATACTGATCGCAGATAGGTATACTGAGAATGGTTCTCGCATCTTCTGGACAGAAAGTTTGTCGTACCAGCTCTGCGTCCCAGTGGTTCGTGGCCGGATCGATGAGTTCCGCCACTTTTGTTAGAAGGTGAGCTCCCTGAAGTGTCCTCGGCCGCCTAGTATCACTCGATGGGAGCCAGGGGTCTTGCCAGATATCAATCTGCTCACCTGAGCCAACGCGCCATATCATGCCAGCTTTTACCACTTCCACACCCTGCAAAAGACTCCTCCACACATAGCTCATTCCTGGTTGGGGTACGGCAGAGAGCACATCTCCATGAGGATAGTACTTAGCGCGTATGACACGGGCGCACAGCGAGTCTGGAACTTGGATCAACCTCCATACTTGCCTAGCTAGCATCGCCATATTGAACGAGTGCAAGTCTCGGAATCCCAGTCCTCCGCATTCTTTCGGCCATGTTAACCTTTCCCAACTAACCCAATGGTGCTTATTCTCCTCTTCCTGGTTTGCCCACCAGAATTTGCATATCATCTGGCTTATGCTTTCGCAAAGCGCCTTGGTCAGGTCAAAGCAGGCCATCGCATAAGTTGGGATGGCTTGTATCACGGTTTTGATCAAGATCTCCTTGCCAGCCTTCGAGAGCAGTTTGATTTTCCAGCCCTTCAGAATCTCCCAGATCTTGTCTCTGAGATACTCGAAACATTTTTGTCTGGACTGACCTATGTATGTTGGGAGACCCAAGTACTTACCATGCAGGCTTTCCGATCTGAGACCAAGCAGACCTAGCAGTATTTGCTTCTGTTGCCGAGGGGTATTCTTGCTGAACTGAACTGCAGACTTATCCCGGTTGATGATCTGTCCAGAACCCTGCTCATAAACTTGTAGGATGTTATTGATAACCTGGATGCTCTCCGGGGTCGCTTCCATAAGGAGCAGTGAATCGTCTGCGAAGAGTAAGTGACTCACAGGCGGGGCATCGGCGGCAAGTTGAATTCCTTTAATAATGCCCGCAGTTTCTGCACTTTGGAGGAGCGAGGATAAACCCTCGGCGCATATCAGGAAGAGATAGGGGGAGATAGGGTCCCCCTGTCGTAAACCTCGCTCCGGGATCACCACTTCCGTGCAAGTCCCATTAACTTTAAATCTGTACGTCACCGTTCTGATGCACGTGTTGATCAGATTCACAAAACTCCTCTCGAAACCAAGTTGGATCATAACTCTCTCCAGGAAACCCCATTCCACCCTGTCGTATGCCTTACTCATGTCGAGCTTTAGTGCCATATAAGAGGTCTTTCCAGTACGCTTGCGCTTCAAAAAGTGAGTCATTTCATACGCCAAAATTGTGTTATCTGAGATGAGCCGCCCCGGGACAAACGCGCTTTGGTTGGGTGAGATAATTTCCTCCAGAATACATTTGAGCCTATTGGCGATGACTTTGGACACAAGCTTATACACGACATTGCATAGGCTAATAGGGCGAAGATCCTTCAGGGTTTCAGGGTTCTGAACCTTTGGGATTAGGACCACCATGGTGTCGTTCCATCCCTCTGGTATGCCGCCGCCTCGCAATACTTGTAACACCTCGTGCACAACGTCCTCTCCAATCAACTGCCAATAGCGTTTGTAGAACAGAGCAGGGAGCCCGTCCATGCCCGGAGCTTTTAGGTCCCCCATGTCATCCAGAGCTCGTTTGATTTCCTCCGCCGTATACTCAGCACACAAGAACACATTCATTTGTGGAGTCACTTTTGGTGCAATATGTGAGAGGATAGTGTCCATGTTGGCACCTGCACAAGAGGTAAAAAGAGTCGAAAAATAGTTAGTAATGAGGTTCTTCATCCCCTCCTCATCCTCCACAACTCCACCATCCTCCTTTTTCAGCTTCTTAATGGTATTCTTCCTCTTACGTTCCGATGCGTAGGACTGGAAATATTTGGTATTCCGATCACCGTATTTTAACCAGTCAGCATGCGATCGTTGGCGCCAAACAAGGTCCTCTTGATCCTCTAGTTTCTCAAGTTGGAAGCACATGGTCTGTTCCCTCCGCACTGTCCTATCCGACAGTGGTAGTCGTCTGACTTGCTCCAACTCCGCCTTCACTTTCTTGATCCTTTTCCGCAAATCCCCTAGCACCTCACGGCTCCATGAATCCATGGACCAAACTAATTCTACCCAGTATTCTAGTGCTCTAGAACTGAGCTACAACAACTTGGAGAAGAAGACGACCCCCCTATCCACGGAATGTCCGAGCTACTTAAAAGGAAAGAAATTTGTGGCAGTAAAATAATGGGCAATTTATGAAGCGTCGTGAAATAATCTTCAGTTAACTGTTATTACCTCCGGTCTTTTTTTACTGCTCATAATAAGATTCATTTGAAGTTAAACTTCGTAAGGTTTGACCAATTTTTATAAAAATATATATTAATATTCACAACATGAATGTCATTTTCATATTGCATAACTTTTATATTGTAGATGTTGATATTTTATATATCTATAAATATGATCAAATTTTACAAAGTGTGACTTCAGACAAAATGTGCGGAGTAAAAAATACCCGAGGAGAACATTTGCCGGACGGTAAACAGGGGAGCCGAGCGTCAAGGTGAACCGTTGATCTGGCAAGCGTCAATCGTAGCCGTCCATCCAACTGTTTTCTTCCTCCTCTGTTTCTTCAGTCCGTGCTGTAGCGTGGATTTCTCCAGACCAGTTGTAGTTCTGTCAGGTTCAGAGCTTCAGGGTCCTGACAGGCTGCCGGCGGCACGCCCCTGCTGCCCGCTTCCCCGTCCTCCTGGCTCACCCGTCAGGTCCCCCCCACTTTCCAGCCCCGCAGATGGTGATTCCGCTCCTCCGCGCCATGCCCTCGTCCGGCAGGCTTAAGGTCCTGTTGGCGCCGCCGCGCGTCGACATGGCGTTCTGCGGTGCCTCGGTCACTCAGTGACGGGACGAAGGTCGCCGCCTCCGTCGCTAGTGCCTCGCCCGCACCAACATCCCATCGCCGGCAGAGGTGACCCCTACTCCTTCCCCTCCCTCCCTCCCCGCCTGCGCTCTTAGTACCTGTAAGGTCCTGGTTAGTCGAATTACTCAGATCGAGCTCTTGCTTCTGTGGATCGAAACTGGCGGAAGGAAAATTGATAGATAATAGAAGAAATCGAGGGAGGAGACCCCGTCTTCCATACAGTAGCTAGGGTTCGATCTAAACTACTCCCTCCGTCCCATAATATAAGAACGTTTTTGCCACTAGTGTAGTGGCAAAAACGTTCTTATATTATGGGACGGAGGGAGTACATGATAAGGAATATTCGCATACCTGCCCGACCAAGCCTCGGAGCCCAGCTTATAAGAGCGATCACTCAGTGAAGTAAATACTGTTTTTAACGGCTACTCCCTCCGTAAACTAATATAAGAGCGTTTAGAATACTAAAATAGTGATCTAAACGCTCTTATATAAGTTTCCAGAGGGAATACTTAACAGTAACTGCAGTTAAGAACTGGTGAACTCATCTTGGCCGTTGATCTCCGATGAAACGTTATCCATCCATCCTAGCCGTTGCTTGTTTGAACTCCTTCGTCTTGGTTTCTTCTTCTTCAGTAGTTGCGCGGTTCAGGTCCTGACAAGAAGACTGGTCGTGTTCGATTGCCGTTATTAGCTACCCCCTCCGTTCACAAATATAAGATGTTTTGGATTACATACCGATTAAAATGAGTGGACAAACACACTAAAACATGTCTATACATCCGATTCAGAAAAAAGTTAGAACATCTTATATTTGTGAACGGAGGGAGTATGATTTTGATGCAGTTTATAAGCTCCATCGTTTGCTTACTAGAGTCTGTTGTGTGGGAAATGAAACCTTAATAGAGCTTATTCAGAGACAGTAATGCGGGTAGGGTAAAGGTCTGGCAACAGAACAGACTGCTAGCATGATTGTTCATCTTGTAAGGCAGCTTCAGACCACTTTGCCTCCTTAAGTACTTGCTTCTACATGGTCTTCTCTTCGGCCACAGCACCAGCTTGCGCTACAATCAGCGGGTGGCACATCACAAGCAGCGGCAGTCAGTATCAAGGGCCAGGGCAAACTAGGGTTCTGCGGCAACCAGGTACACGCTTGTGCCATGCCTATCTGCTTGATATGGGGCGGTCTTCTTCACGGATTGGACTTAGGTCGGTTCTCAACCCCGTTAAATCTGGCTTGTTGAGGTGAATTTTGTGTCCAAGCCATGCTCAAAATCGTGGGTTAATCCTCGATCTGGTTCCAAGTCAGCTTCCCAAACATTCACTCTGACTGCGCAAATCGGTCTAGCTCTGATCGTTCGGACTGTGCTTGTATAAATACTGCTCGCTTGTACAAATCAGAGAAAATCCGAACATGGAACTAAATGCTATGGTAAAGAGAGAAGGGTACTGTCTGCAAGTGGCACTAACTGAACTAAAGAATGGCAAAGGCATATAAGATTGTACACCATTGTTCCTTTTTACACGAATTTTTATTGCTAGCTACCATCCTGCAAATACTTTGCTTCATCTGACATCCATGTGTGAGGCCCGATGCTTGATTCTAAGGATCTCGGCAGAAACTTGTCCCATGTCCGGCCGTTCTTTGGGCGATGGCATGGAGCAGGAGAGGCCTATTCTAAGCATTGGAATGACACAGTTCTTCATCACTTCCGGTGCATTGCTGTCATCTTGTAGCATTGTTGGATCAACAACCTCACAGATATTATCTGGAAATGCTCTACGAACAAACTCATGAAGGCTTGCACCATCACTGAATTTTCCGTCAGTTGGACTTCGCGCTGTTATCATTTGCAACAGAAGTACTCCAAAACTGTAGACATCACCCTTGGTTGATATCTCTTCGCTCATACCATACTCTGCATTTACATTTACAAACAAGGTTAGAGAATCTGCACTATTTGTACAACTCTGTAAAGTACAAACTGAACCAACAATCTAACATACTAAGGATATGCGTAATCTCACCTGGTGGGATGTATCCGATGGATCCTTTTAGACAGGCCAGACTTCTTGTACTGTCTTTGTATGCATTTGATGCGGTGAATACAAACCTTGCCAGGCCAAAGTCGGTGACATACGCAACCATGTTGAGATCCAAAAGAATATTGCTTGGCTTTAGGTCACAATGTATCAATGGAGATGCACATTGGTTATGAAGATAATCCAAAGCAAATGCTACATCCAAGCCAATATTGATCCTTTGGCTTAAAGTCAGGATACGTCTATCACCATGTTCAAGGTCTTCCGGATGTAGCCACATTTCTAGGTTCCCATTTGGCATATATTGGAACACTAGGGCCTTGAAATCTGCCCCAGTAGAATCCACAGAAGAACATGATGTGATGATCTTTACAAGATTTCGGTGACGGACATTTCGGAGGGCTTCACACTCTGCAATAAAGCTCCTATTTGCTCCATAATTGTTAAGGTTGAAAATCTTGATGGCAACTTGATCTTTCTGAAGCTTCAAACTGCCCTTGTAAACCACTCCAAATGATCCTGATCCAATTAGGTTTGCTTGAGAAAACCTATTTGTTGACCTTACAATGTCTTCATATGACATCTTCATATGCTCATCAAATTCCTGCAAATGTGGATTTTCTTGCACCCTCTTCCTCCAGTAAATTGTCGCAATACATGACAAAATTAATAGAACAACAGCAACGGCTGGCATTACTATCCGTAGGACTAGAGCCGATGAATTTTGTTTCCCTTTTCTGTCAACTTGTGTGGAACAAAGAGGTATACCTCCTGTTGGAATGCTGGCACACAAATCACTATTTCCTTCAAGTGATACTGCACTAGCATTGTAAAAAATACCACCTCTCGGAACGGCCCCATCAAAATTGTTGAAGGATAAGTTGAGATTTTGCAGGGAACTTAAGGATACGAGAAACTGTGGAATCTTTCCGGACAAATTGTTCTGAGAAATATCCAAGTACTCCAGAACCACACACTGGCCAAGAGTGGATGGGATGTTGCCAGACAACCTGTTATCTGATATGCTAATTTTGTTTACATTAATGAGATTGCCAACTTCCACTGGTATTCCCCCAGATAGGTAATTGTGTGACAAGTCCAACTCTTCAGAAAGTGCAGAAATTTTGAAGATTTCACTTGGTATATTCCCATCTAGTGAGTTGTGAGCAAGGTTGAGTATTTGGAGTTGACTACAACGTCCTATACTTGTAGGTATCCTTCCGCTAATGTTGTTCCTATCCAACTTCAGAGATTTTAGCTGAACCAGATTACCAATAGTATCCGGGATTTGCCCTGAAAGTCTGTTTTGTGCAAAGGATAGATGGACCAAGCTGTGCAAATTACCAATTGTTGGTGGTATATTTCCATTGATAAGATTGTAATCCATGTACAACCTGCTGAGGCTTTTAAGATTGCCAATCTCCGGTGGTATAGGCCCAGAAATTTGGTTTTCCCTTAGCCACAGCCACTCGAGACTATCAGAAAGATTGCCTATGGAACTTGGCATTTCGCCTTGAAGATTATTCCCAACCAACATCAACATAGTCAACCTGGTACAATTTGCAAGTGAAGAGACAAATTCCCAGTCTCCTGCTTCTAGCTTGTTGTATGACAAATCAAGTTCCTCCAAATTTGGCAGTGACCCAAAGAAGGGTATAAACCCAGTTAGGCTGTTATTATACAGGTAAAGCTGACGAAGGCTGTAAGCTTTGGGTAGAGAAGCTGGGATTGGGCCATCAAACTTGTTTGTTGAGAGGACTAATGTCTGAATACTCGGGAGTGTGTAGCCAATATTGGAGGGTATCGTTCCAGCAAGCGAGTTGTTTCCTAAGCCAAGAAATGTCAGAGATGACATATTGAATAGAGATGGTGGAACTGTCCCAGACAACTTGTTCACGTTTAAGGTCAGTATCTGCAGTGTTGAGATATGACCTAAGCTGTCTGGTATACTCCCTACTAAATTATTCTCTGTAAGGCGAAGATCGATGAGGGAGGAAAGGTTCCCTAGGGAGGAGGGTATTTTTCCAGAAATATGATTATACCTTAAATCGAGATATTGAATAGGCGGAGAGGTGGCAGTAACAACAGGTATAGAACCAACAAGGTTGTTCTGTTGGAGGGAAATATCAAGAAGAGATGATGTGTTGAAGAGAGCCTTTGGCAGTTTTCCACCAAGCCTATTGCTCATGAGCCAAAGTACTTGGAGGGATGAACTATTTGCTAGGGACTCCGGGATGACCCCTGTCAGAGCATTCACCCCAAGATCGACATATGTAAGAGAACGGCTGCTACCCAAAGACGGTGGTATGTTACCTTCCAAAATGTTCTTGCTGAGGTTGAGGTCGCGGAGCCGGCTCAAGAGGCCAAGCTCCGCTGGTATGCCACCATTGAAGCTATTGTTTGACAGCTGCAGCCTTGCAAGAGAGGTCAGGTTGGCAAGGCAAGGCGATATGAGGCCTGAGATGCCTTCTGACTCAAGGTCCAGCGCAATCACACGGCGAGGGGACACCGTGCTGCAGGTGATCCCATGCCACTCGCAAACCTCTAAGGACGTGTTGCTCCATGAAGTTAAAACTCCTGCTGGACCAGAGATCCGGGACTTGAAGCAAAGGAGAGCTTGTCTATCATTTTCAGTTTCATTGCAGATGGCTAGTGGTAGGCTGCAAATGAAGCTAAAGAGGCATAGAAACGAAAGAAAACCTTGAAATATGACACCGGAAGATGGCATTGTTGTTGTTCACAGGCTACAGCTATGGAGTATGGAGAATTGGAGATGAAAGCTTTCATTTGCAAGAGGATGTTTAAGTGCTCAGCTGTGGAGTGCGACGGTAGCTAACCGCTTAAAATAGCGCACATATTCGCGGCTCAGCGATCAATATGGTGGGAACGGGGCTGATGCATCACGGCATGCTTTTGGATCAGATATGGTGTTCATTCAAACTATTTGCTGACTAACTTAGCTTGTGCTTGGAAGTAGTTGTTCAAGTCCACACTTGTGGAATATTTATATTGTGAGCACGCATTTGGACGACCAAGAGATTTGACCCTTCACGTCTCAGACTGGGACAGGATGATGCCTCCAACCGTTGCTTACATTGCATTGACCCAACCACCCTCCAACAACATGTTGCCTGAGGTACAGTGTGAATTTACGCTTCATCATTGAAGAATAACGAGCATGCAATTCGATATTAAAAAAAATGAAAATGCTAAAGAGGAATATGGAATGCTAGGAATTTCTGACATCCAAAATTTGGCAGAAGATAAATGAAGTTCTTCTGTGATTTACGCACATGACATGAGTAGTCGTATTATTTTTTATAGATTTTCACGGGTGGGTCATCATCTCTTGGCATTCTCTACTTCCATGATGTTTTTTCTCGTACTTTTTCAAAGGTTCAATACACAAGAGCACTTATCAGGACTGTCTAGGGTTGTTTTTAATAGTTTTAGTAATATTTCAACATCTCCTGCAATCTCTTTTTTGTACTCATTCGCACTTGATTGATGCACTTTTCTTGTGTTCTATCGAAACAACTATTTCTGCAAGTTTTATGTGTGTTACAATATAATCTGTGTTGTACGCATATACCTGTCAAATTCTTACATTTTTCTATGCTTGTACTTTCTCTTCTTGCAATCCAGAGAGGCCCCGCCTGTGCATTTCATTAGTCTGATCTGATGAACCTCCGTTTGGCGGCAAGGTGGCTCACGCTTTCTTCAGCAAAAATAAAATAAAATAGCGAGACGACTCTATGGCTGGTTGTATGCGCGCTGCATTGACCCAGCGAGCGGCCCAGCAACTTGTCTGAAAAACGGCGGCTCCGTACTCTGACACGCTACCATGACCTGACCGGCGGCCGAGCAACTCGCCTGCAGAATGTCAATGGTACGTAGTACGTACGGCATACTGGCACGGTACGAACGTACGGGTCCATTCATCAGGCGCGCGTGCCGCTTAGGCCCCGCTTATTTTCAAATATCGCGGAAGGTTGACTCGCGGACATGCATGTTCACATGTTGCTCGATTGGAACCTTTTTGAGGGACTGACCTGTCAACATGTCAAGATACTTCCAAACCTCTGAATACATTGCATCTACCAGGCCAGTGGCAGAGTAGATAGAGTGTTTGACTAGGCTACATCATCCACCACATGGTATGAACCCATGCCTTGCACTTGATGAACACAAAGTATGCATGGACTGACTCGTAGGTGAAGGTCAAGGTCGTGGCTGGGTTGGGTGCGCGCGTACCTCCGTGAGATACGGAAGTCCTCTCTGAAACACATATATAAACAGACAGACCCCGGGGCCAGGAGGCACCCTCAATCCTCACCCATCAAGCTCTGCCAAGCCAGCTAGCTAGAGAGGATGGCGCTTGCTCCCCGGTCGTCCCTGCGCTCCCTGGTGCTGCTCATGTCCCACGGGAAGCCACGGCTGAGCTCTTTCTTCTCCTCCGCCGCTGCCCACACAGGCGTTCTGCCGGCCGCCCCAGGAGCCGATGCCCCTCCAGCCGCCCAGCCCCCAGGTTGCATACTGACCCGCACAGAGATTAATGCTTCCTCCTTCGGTTCAATTGTTAACGGTTACTCCATTTTGTTTTGTAGCTCCGCCAGGTCCTTCATGCCCTAAGCTCCCTGTCCAGGAAGAGTCTGTTCTTCAGCCAATTCGTGATCCACCAGGTAGGGGGCGTAGCGCCGTAACCGACAAGCCCGCGCAGTGCACCCAGGAGCATCCTGAGTACCCAGTTCCCAACTGTTCAACTGACAAGGGCCCCGTTGAGGAACATCCTGCATACAGAACTCCTGGTTATGGTTCATGTAGCACACCTGAGCCTGTACCTGACAAGCCTCCCTGCGGCGCCTCCCAGGATGTGGAACAGCGAGATGTTGATCCACCACCTCCCGCGCGCGAAGGCGTTGGACACCGAGTTGTCGATCCACCACGCGGGGGCAGGGGGCGTCGCGCTGTGCCCGATGAGCCAGAGCAGTGCACCCAGGAGCATCCCAAGTACCCAGTTCCCGACAGTTCAAGTGACAAGGTCTTCTCCTCCTGCTCCTCCGCCGTTCCGCCGTCAGCTCCAGCAACTTGCACCCCAGCTGCCCCCAATGTTCAACCTCCAAGCACCCCAGGTAGCTCGCCAACCCGAACAAATTAATGCTTCCCGCACACACGCGTTCTCCTTTGATCCCAGCTAACAGTTACTCCATTGCGTTGCAGCTCCGCCAGATCATTCAGGCCACAAGCTCCCTGATCACGAAGAGTCTGTTTTCAACCCACTTCCTGATCCACCATCAGGTAACAGGCTTAGCCCTGTAATCGAAGAGCCTGCCCAGTGCACCCTGGACAACCCCAAATACCCAACTCCTGATCATGCTTCATCTAACCCATCTGAAGGTGCATCTGGGGAATTGTTGGAAGATCCTCTACATCAGCTGCGTGATCCACCACGTAGGCCGTAATCAACCAGCCTGCACCCAGGAGCATCGACCCTGCTAATATTGTATCGCGTAGGAGAAAAAACCGGGCAGCTTTCGCTGGCTTACTGTACACTCATAATTTTGTATCCGAGTGGTGTGATGGTGCTCAGCACCTTTGTATCTAGCCTTGGGTGTGTTGGTTGTGTGTCGTGGTGGCGTGTGTTTGTTCGGCTCGCTTAGATGTATGTGGTGTTGGATGCTTTATAATATAAAGCGGGGAAACCCTTTTTCGGTATATACTGTACACTCATAATTTTGTTGCGAGGAACCTTGTGTTGTGAGCTCAGAAAAACAACCCGGTGGTTACTGCTGCGATCTTGTAATCTCAGTACATGCTGTCAAGGAAAAGAATCATGGTTGAGCCCCAGCTGCACTGCCTCTCAGCACATACAAATACACATTCATCTAAAAAAATGCATTACATTTCATACACACTCACATTCATTTTAATTGCCCATAGTCAACATATACAACGAAGTACTTGAATCTACAGTATTGTATTGAGAAAACAAAAGGAACCCCACCCCCTGGTTACGTCATTACGTCATTCAGTCTACGAATCTCGCCTCTTTGTCTCTGATCAGTCTGAGATATCTTCTCGACCATGGGTATCTTAGCTCACGGCCTTGCTCGCTCGGCTAGCGGGCATATTAGGGTTCTGGGACGGCCAGGTTCAAGCTTGTGCCATGCCTATGTTCTTGATCTGGGCACGCATACTGGGCATGGGCTTGGGCCTTGGCCCTGTTCTAGTTTAATTTCTCAGGCAAGTTTCATGTTGTCATGTTCAGACTTCAGATCCAAGGTTTAGTCCCCAATCTGGTTCCAAGCCAGCTTCTAGAAGATCTAAGGGCCAGTTCTTTTGCTAGCTTCTACAATAAGCTGAAATAAGCTACCCCCTACCCAGCTTATTCTAGAAGCCCAAACCAAATTATTTTTTTAGAAGCCTAGTAGTTAAGACTTCATTAGTAGGCTTCTAAAAGAAAAAAATTGATTGGGCTTCTAGAATAAGCTGGGTTGGGTGCAGCTTATTCTGGAAGCCCAAAAAAGCTAGCAAAAGAACTGGCCCTAACTTGATTTGATTCGACACTGCTTGCACAAGTAATCTAATTCAGATCACTCGGATTGAGTGTCGCTAGTGCAGAACCGGGTTGTACCACCGGTTCGTAGGGGCCTTTAGTGCCGGTTCTGTAACCGGCAATAAAGGGTGGGGACTAAAGGTCCCCTCCTTTAGTACTGGTTCAACACGAACCGCCACTAAAGGGCCACCCCGTGGCAGGAGCCAGCGCCGGGGGCGGGGATGCCTTTAGTAACACCAACCGGTACTAAAGGTTTGGGGGGTTTTGGTTTTATTTTTTATTTTTCCTTTAATTTTGTGTTATCAATTTAATTTAGAGATTGTTTTTACATTATAATGAGTTGTTAAATCACCATGTGAAAGTACCGTGGATTAGCTAGTTTGAAGTGGATATGGAAATCGTCCTATAAGTGATCAAGTATATGGCATATACTTGATCACTTATAGGACGATTTCCATATCCACTTCAAACTAGCTAATCCGCGGTACTTTCACATGGTGATATACTTGATCACTTATAGGACGATTTCCATATCCACTTCAAACTAGCTAATCCGTGGTACTTTCACATGGTGATTTAACAACTCATTATAATGTAAAAACAATCTCTAAATTAAATTGATAACACAAAATTAAAGAAAAAATAAAAAAAATCTTCAAACTAGCTCTCCTGATTCATCATATTGGAGTATGCAGATGAAACTGTCTCCTAATTGTGGGCTGCGCCTCTGATTGCTGCCCCCTAGTACTTCTCTGCGATCGTTCACAATTTTGCTCCAGTCTTTCACTATTAAGCATTGTTCGGTTTTAGAAATCATGAATGCACTCATGTGCAATGTAGAATGTCTTGGCCGTAAGCTAACAATTGACATGCGACCTTTATTACCGATCCGCTGAGGCACAACTGTCATCGGGAGTCCCTGTTAAAGAACATCATATAGTAACATACTTAGCAATGAAGTTTAGCTTGAAAAATAATGTATGCAAAAGATGCATTGAGGACAAATAGTAAAAATATTACCATCTTGCATAAATAGATGTGACCATAGTTCAATACGAGCACTATTGGTCGCATGTTTTGAGTACTAAGATTTTCAAATTCAGTAAAATAATTTCTCTTGACAGCATCAAGATGTTCAAGCCATGAAATATAATGACTTATCTCCTTGCAATTTAGTTCAGCCCCGGGACAGTGGATGGTCCTGTCTACCAAGCACTGGACATGTTTGCTTGAATGGAAATAAACTGTCAATATAAATTAGTTGTCAGCTATTTATGAATACAATATCGAAGACATAAATATGGTTGAGAAACTCAAATAATGATAGAACTGGAGACGTCTGCACATCGACCCAAATGTCTCTATTACCTTCAATATCATCTTCCGGACGAATATCAAAGGTGATAAACATACCAGGCTCAAATGCATAAGCTTTGCATAGTGTTTGCCAAGTTTTGCATTCAAAATAGGTGTACGTGTCTGCATTGTATAGTTTGACGTCGAAGGTATAACCATGCTCGGTCCTCAAATAAACTCTCTTTACCTCCATAGTTTTGTTAGGACTGAAATCTATCTTATCCAAGACAAAAATTCTTGCATGGCAGGGGATACGCTAGTAGAATAGTGAAAATTTAAAATTATAAGTTGAAGCAAATAGTGAAAATTTAAAGTTACGAAAAAAGACTTGTCGTTGTGACTTACTGTATCCACTTCGAAGGTGTCAGGCCCAAGATGCGATTCTATCCCGATCACGTGACACTTACGTGATTGGGGCACAACCGCATTTCGGGCGCTTAGCAAGATAGATATCATCACATCATACCATTACATACATACATGAGGGATACAACAATACATACAAGTCACATGAATACATCAACATCAATACAAGGCATCCGACTACGGATGCAAACATGAAAAGCACAATGACATCCATCTGCTATCCCAGGCTGCCGACCTGGAACCTAACCCAAGACTGAAAAAGAAGAAGAAAGAACTCCAACACAACGATCAACGCTCTCACGACAAGACATCGGAAACCTGCACCTGCAACTGTTGTTGTAGTATCTGTGAGCCACGAGGACTTAGCAATCCCATAACCATGGGTAACAAGACTAGCAAAGCTTAATGGGTAGGAAGAGGTAAAGTGGTGAGGTTGCAGCAGCGGCTAAGCAAAATATGGTGGCTAACTTACGAGTACAAGAATAAGATGAGCATCTACGCAAACGGTCGCAAACTAGTAATGATCGCTAAAGATCCTGTACTACCTACGAGTCAAACATAACCCCACCGTGTTCTCTTCTCAAAGTGAAAAGAGACAGTCACGGTTACGCACATAGTTGTCTGTTTTGCTTCGGATCCTCTGTCAAGTTTTCTACAACCGGACATTAACAAATTCCAATCTGCCACATAACCGCGGGCATGGCTTTCGAAAGATCATAACCCTGCAGGGGTGTCCCAACTTAGCCCATCACAAGCTTTCACGATCAACTGAAGTAATAATAATTATTACCCCTTATCTTAGGGAAATCCGATCAGGCTCGGCATCCCGCTGCACAAGACATTTCGACAATGGTAAAACAAGTCCAGCAAGACCTCCCGGTGTGTCGACACCCTGATAGTAGCCGCGCGTATCTCGTCTCAGGCCACGACCGGATGGGTGATCCTACTGAGCCAAACCTCGAGTTTCCCCGTGGTGGCCCCGCATAACCCCCGTTTGGGACCAACACCATCAGCACTGCCCCCCCTGCTATGTAGAAAAGATCCCGAGGGAGCGTCCCCCCTATGCAAGTTTAATTAATTAATTAAGTTGTTATTATGAGGCAAATTAAAACCAATGTTGGGCCTTGATGGAGGAGTTTTATTCAAAGACGAAGTGTCAAGGGGTCCCCATATACCCAACTGTGTAAGGAACGCAAAATCAAGGAACATAATGCCGGTTTATCGGCTCCTAAGGTGGCATGAGTGGAACCAAACACCGAGCAAAAGGCCAAGCCTTCCACCCATGCCCAGTATATAGGTGTGTTAATAATAATAATAGATATTGTGATATTCCAACAACAAGATCCGACATGGATCAATCTTCATCTTCACCTGCAACTAACAACGCTATAAGAGGGGCTGAGCAAGCGGGTAACATAGCCAAACAATGGTTTGCTGGGAAGGTGTCAAAGGTTAGAGGTTTCATGGCAACAAGGAGAGGGGCTGACAATAATGATGAGTAGCGCGACATATAACGATAGCATCGAGACACTAAGCATGGCAATGGTAGTAAAGGTATCCAAGGGTATGGTCATCTTGTCTGAGATCCCGCAAGGAAGAAGAACAGATCCATGAAGAAGATGAAGAAGAAGCCTTGAAGACGAACCACGGGTAGACGAATGAATCCTCACGATCGCAAGGGAAAAGAACTAGCAGAAGAAGCAAGCAACACGGTAAACACACCACACAAGACATGACAAGATGCTCAACCAAGTATGATGCAAGACAAGTCTATATATGATGCAATACATGGCAAGGTAGGAAGCACACAAGAACAACACGAACCAACAAGTTTAAATGAGGCCGGAACCAACACATAACAAATCCGGTAAGCCCTCATATGCATAGTTTGAAATTAGTCCAGATCTGAACAAACCTTAAGTTTAAGTTGTTAAATAGCAATTTAACATGCACCATGATGATCTACACGAAATTCTAGTCAAGTTTCATATAAAGTTCATTTAATTCGGAGCTACGGCCTAGAAGATATGAGCAAAACAAGACAACTATGGCAACGGTGCAGCATGCACCCAAACATCAAGAAAGCTCACTCCAAACATGAAAACAACATGATATTATGATTCTACATGCAAAATCACGCAAGTTTCATGTAGGACACACTCCAAACAGAGCAACGGGCTAAAAGATACACATGAAACAAGATATAACAACAAGCTGAAGTTAACAGCCACATAGCAACTTTGGAGCAAGATATATATAAGCTACAACACCCAAACATGATAACAAGAAGCATGGATGTGAAGTAGACATTATACTCTACAACCATGAACTTAGAACACACCCAAAAGCTTGCTGGAACACATCTAAACAAGCATGGCAAGTTGCAATAAAATTATCTAGACTTAGCCAAAATCTGGGAAGGCAAAAACATCATCACGATGCTGCCTTCGGAGGCAAAAAACAACAAGCATATCAACTCTAATAAGAACATAAAGAGCATGGACATGTAGTAGACATATCCTACATCAAACAACTCCATTGGAGCAACTCCATAGGAGGCATGGATCAATAGCAACAAGCTACACCAAATTGAACATGCTGATAAAATCCTGACAGGTTTAATTTATAGCAACTTGAGAGCAAGAAATAAATAAGCTACAGCAGGCCAAAAGTGCAAGTGAGGGCATGAATGGATAGACAATAACATGGACAACATGACATGATCATTGGCCACTCCAAAACAAGCATGGATTTGAGTGGGGCATCAAGCAAACATAGCATCAGGTTATAACAGATTCCAGACTTATCAGTTTTTTCACTAAGTATAAAACAGCAATAACAACATGACATGTTTACAAGGTTGTTTAAGTCACCTCAAGGCATATCATGGAAATATGATTGCACCACATCAAAGACCATATAATTGTGCTTCTAAAACAACTAAACATGTGGCATGGAGACAAACACATCAATAGCAATGGGCAAGTGAAATCAGCATCTCATAACAAGTTTCAGCACTTAACATTCATATGCACTTTTGCAACAGAAATTAACATGGCAATATGGACTCAAACAAGCATGCTACAACAACCATCATGTAGTACACTTCATAATGAACATTTTGACATCTCATATGCATCATTTGGATAAACATGCACCAAGTTATCATATCTCAAACATGGCAACAAAATACCAAGTAGCAGCAGTTTATAACAAGTAGCACTCTTGCAACAGATATTAGAGCATCTAGATGAACTCAAACAAGCATGGCTCAATGGAACAAAGTGTAGAGCATATCACCACGATCATTTTGACATATTATTCACTCAATTTGGATAAGCACACAAGAAGATACATCATCAGAAAGTAAGCATCAGACAATAGTTTTCTGGGACTTGGTAAAAAAACACATGCAAGGGTGAGCGCAATATAACTAAGAGACGCCCGAGGCGGGATTTAGGCGGTGCGGCTGCTCACCAGAACGGGCCGAGCCTAGGACGAAAGGACGCGGTGGGCCGGCTGGCTCGGGTCGGGGATGGGCCTGGCGGAGGCGGCTGGAGCGAGGCCGCAAGGCCGGCGGACCTGGGCCCGCGAGAGCTGGCCCGGCGAGGCAGGCCATGGCCCACGAGGCCGGCGCACTGCGCGTCGTTCGTCGGGCTCGTGGACGACGTAGGAGACAGGGCGGCGGGGAGTGTCACCGGCGGCGGCTGCGGGACACGCCGGGGACTGACCGGCGGCTGGGACGGGCGGATCCGGCCGGCGAGGAGCTCGGGCGGCACGGGGAAGCTTCCAGAGGCGGGGCGGAGGAGTTGCGGCGGCGGCTCAGGGCGGCGCCCACGGCATGCTGGCGGCGGCTGCGTGTTGCTGGTGGAGCACGGCGGAGGCGGAGGCTGCCGGTGACGGTGGTGCGGCGGAGTCCGCGGCGGCGGGGCAAAGCCGGCGTGCGGGATGCGGCGGCGGACGGCTCGGGTCCGGATGGGCTCGCGCGGGCCCGATCCGGGCGCTGCGGGCCTGGCGCGGTGGGAGGAGAGAGGAGGCGGGCCGCGGGCGCCGTGGCGCCGTCCCGTTGGCTGCGGGCGGCGGGGCCGATGATGTGGCAGCACCGGATTGGACGGAGTGAGGTGGAGGGGCTGTGGACATGTCCGGCGGCAGAACGGACATGTCCGGCGCGCGGTGGGAGCGGGGCTAGGGTTGGATCTGCGAGAAAAATACGAGGGAGACACATATTTATAGGTAGAGGGAGGTAGGAGTGTCCTAATGGGGAGCGGTTCGCGGCCACGCGATCGTGATCGAACGGCCAAGAGCATGGAGGGGTTAGAATGGGCTTGGTGGGCTGTTGGAAAGGGGTGCTGGGCCAAAAGGGAAAAGGCTTCCGGCGGTTAACACGGTTAACCGTTGGGCTATCAAACGAGCTCCGAATGCGATGAAATTTGACAGACGGTCTACCTATGCTATAATAAGACCACACGCCAAGTTTCAACCCATTCCGAGAACGTCTTCCGGCCACTTATAAAATAAAAATCCGGAGGTGCTGCGGGCATGTGTGGTGTGTCTGGGCTCAGAACGGACAACGGAAAGGACGAGGGGACTTGGGCGGATGCAAGTTTTGAAAACATGATGATGCAACACAAATGATGACATGGCAAAGATGCACACGCAATCAGATGACATGGCAACGACGACGAATAACTGGCTGACACCTGGCGCACCGGTCTCGGGGTGTCACAACACTCCCCTACTAATAAGAGATCTCGTCCCGAGATCTTAGGAACGAGACGGAAGAGAAAAGGAAGAACAAAGTTCTTCGAGGACAAAAGAGTGAAACCAAGAATATCGAGAGGTTGAGCCACTTGAAAAGAAGAATGCAACGAAGAAGAACGAAGTTGCAAGGACTTCGTTAAACAAGAGGAACAAGGGGTACGACGAGAATCAAGGAGGTTGAAAGGCACGAAACACAAGCTGAAGGAACGAGAATGAATTCAAAACCACTCCGGTTAATAAAGGATAGAAAGGAATCTCCATGAAGGAATTCGGGCAGCACTCCGGCTGAAACTGAAAGAAATAGCAGACCGATTGAACATGAATGGAAAGGAACAAGAACTTGAAAAGATGAAATGATGCTCAACGGGAGCAACAACACGATGCCTCCGGAAGAAATAAAAGAGTGGAAAGAGAAGAACGGATAAGAGGATAACAACTTCGAGCGCGAATGAATTAGAAAGAGCATCCTTAGGATAAAAGTTTGAACGGAGTTGTTGAGAAAATCAACAACAAAAGAGTAAGCTTGGTTTGGACTTATTTAAACATCTCAAGACTTGAGGTGAATTATGCCGCAACCAAAAGATTGATTAGATGAGAATGAAGAGAGAAATGCAAAACTCCATTTCAAAAGAAAACGGAGAATTGTTTGCATCTCGGGACACAAAAGAATAATGCTTGAGCTTGATCCAAAAGAATTAGATGAACGATTGACGAATGATTTGAATTGCGATGAACCTCCATGAAGAACTCCGGTAACGAAAGGATGATGAATATATAAACGACGGATGAAAAGAATAAGATTAAAGCCTTGCGATGATTTAGAAAAGGACCTCCGACGAGATAACCGAGAAAATCTTTGATCTCCGGAAAGGAAAAGAATAAAAGCAATTGGAACTAGAATTTATTCATGAAGAATAAACTTCGAAGGAAGGAATAAATCAATTTCACAAATAAGAATAAGAATTATGTTATGCTTATCCTCCACCAATTAAATTGATGAACAATGGATTTTTCACACCACTTATTCACGTTGAAATTGATTAAAGAGGGATATATCGCGGACTTGCGAAAATCTTCATGAAACACTGGTAGGATTGGAATAAAATGAATGGATTGATATGATAACACTGGAAAAAACTGTTGAACGAACCACCGTAATAATTGAAGCCGAGTGAAGAAAAGGAACAAACCACCGTGAAGAAATAAAATCGAATGATGAAAAGAACAAACCACTGTAAGGAATGGAAATTGAGTGAATACAAGAGAATGAATCACCGGAAAGAATAAAGCACTTGAGGAAAATTTAGGTACAAGGGAACGAAGAGATCGCGAACTGATTAGAGAATACTTGAACGAAGCACCGGAAAGAATGAGAGACGAACGAAGAGGCATCGATGAAGAATATTTGGAGGACGAAGTTGAAAACTGCGAACGAAGAAATCTTCTGAAATGATGGCCTTCGGAGGATCACAAAAGAAAGAATTCATGAAATACTCCGGAAGAATGAAAATAAAGAATGTTGAACCCACGATGAAAAGAATTGAAAGCGATCTTGGGAGAAGACATATGACTGACGGAATCCATGCTTACATCACACTTGAAAAGAATATAGGAATACTCCGGGAATAGAAGAGTCAGGTAAGATCCTAGGAAAGACATGTGGGTTATGAGCCCACCGAAGAGAAAACACCATTGAGAATTGATTGACAATAGGAGATAATGCACCGGAAATGATTCAAGAACTCGTATGAGGTGACAACCTCGAATAAATTGGAATACATACGAATCTGCTGAGATTTCTTTGGAACTCCGGAATAATTAAATGACAAAAGACGAACGAGCAAGAGGAAAACATCTGAGCCGAGGGAAAAGAATATGAGCAACACCGAATACTTGAGTTGAATCCACCGGAAAAGAAGAAGAGGTGAAGAATATCAAACGAGAGGAGAATTCATCGGAGAAGAAAAGAGATGAAGGATGACGTACAAGACAAGAATTCACCGGTTGAAATAACTGAGTAAAGAATGCAAAGGATTCACACAAGTAGGATAGATACTCGATTAAGGACTCCGGCTCTGAGAAGTAAAAGGGTCGGTGGGTGGGAAAAAGAAAGAACACATCGGACGGGGAAACAATGTCGGTTGAAAAGAACTGAGGTTTGAACTTGCAAAGAAGAAGAGGGTTGAATCCACTTGACGAGAGATGCACCAGATGAAAGAACTGACAACGCAACGAACGAAAAACTAACCACGATCCTAAAAAAAATTGAAGGGGAAGAGGGGTAATTCAAAACACCTACGTCAAGATTACTCACCAGAGCGACGAAGGGGCAGGGGAGTAAAAAGAAATCCTACTCTCCGATATAACTAGACTCCGAAAAAGTTTTCTGCTAGACTCAACAACGGCCAAGCTACGATAAATCAAGGGGCTCCTATGGTCGGTCGAGGCTCTGATACCAACTTGTCAGGCCCAAGATGCGATTCTATCCCGATCACGTGACACTTACGTGATTGGGGCACAACCGCATTTCGGGCGCTTAGCAAGATGGATATCATTACATCATACCATTACATACATACATGGTGGATACAACAATACATACAAGTCACATGAATACATCAACATCAATACAAGGCATCTGACTACGGATGCAAACATGAAAAGCACAATGGCATCCATCTGCTATCCCAGGCTGCCGACCCGGAACCTAACCCAAGACTGAAGAAGAAGAAGAAATAACTCCAACACAACGATCAACGCTCTCACGACAAGACATCGGAAACCTGCACCTGCAACTGTTCTTGTAGTATATGTGAGCCACGAGGACTCAGCAATCCCATAACCATGGGTAACAAGACTAGCAAAGCTTAATGGGTAGGAAGAGGTAATGTAATGCCCAGGATGGGACTATACCTCCTACGTGTCGAGGCACGACTTAAAGGTATAAGCCCATTCTGGAATGATCTCAAGTTCGGTATCTTTGCATGACTCATGTAAAAATAGGGATGAAATTGCAAAAGGATAGTTGGCTTACACTCGCCACGTCACACAATTCATTACATAAGCAAATCATCATCCAAAATAACATCACAACCCGACTACGGGTGAAGATCCAAATGAAAGATACCAAATACATAAAGCCACAGGTCCGAATCGCCCCTAGTAGAAACCACTACTGATCATCGGGATAGTGCACATAGTATCGACTACGTTCTTCATTGTACTCCCAGTACAACTCTGTGCCGTCACCTAAGTAGTTCACCATGGTACCTGCATCTGGTGTGGTGTTGAATCTGTGAGCCACGGAGGACTCAGCAATCCCGTTCCCGGGTAGCAAAACTATCTAAGCATTGGGTGTGGAACAAGGCTGAAGAAAGATAAAAGGTTGCAGCTGCAGTAGCACTAGCTTACGTGTTAAGAGCGAGAAGAGAAGTGCCACGAGCGTCAAAGTGATCACGAAGTGATCCTATCTAAGCATGTCAATCATAACCCCACCGTGTTCACTTCACGAACCCCTTTCGGAAAATGACCGTCACGGTTACTCACGCTGGTAGTGTGTTCTGAACATGGTGTCAAGTTTTCTACAACCAGATATTAACAAATGCCTCCGGAAGCAACAACACAATGCCTCCAGAAGAAATAAAAGAGTGGAAAGAGAAGAACGGATAAGAGAATAACAACTTCGAGCGCGAATGAATTAGAAAGAGCATCCTTAGGATAAAGGTTTGAACGGAGTTGTTGAGAAAATCAACAACAAAAGAGTAAGCTTGGTTTGGACTTATTTAAACATCTCAAGACTTGAGGTGAATTATGCCGCAACCAAAAGATTGATTAGATGAGAATGAAGAGAGAAATGGAAAACTCCATTTCAAAAGAAAACGGAGAATTGTTTGCATCTCGGGACACAAAAGAATAATGCTTGAGTTTGATCCAAAAGAATTAGATGAACGATTGACGAATGATTTGAATTGCGATGAACCTCCACGAAGAACTCCGGTAATGAAAGGATGATGAATATAGAAATGACGGATGAAAAGAATAAGATTAAAGCCTTGCGATGATTTAGAAAAGGACCTCCGACGAGATAACCGAGAAAATCTTTGATCTCCGGAAAGGAAAAGAATAAAAGCAATTGGAACTAGAATTTATTCATGAAGAATAAACTTCGAAGGAAGGAATAAATCAATTTCACAAAGAAGAATAAGAATTATGTTATGATTATCCTCCACCAATTAAATTGATGAACAATGGTTTTTTCACACCACTTATTCACGTTGAAATTGATTAAAGAGGGATATATCGCGGACTTGCGAAAATCTTCATGAAACACCGGTAGGATTGGAATAAAATGAATGGATTGACATGATATCACCGGAAAAAAAACTGTTGAACGAACCACCGTAATAATTGAAGCCGAGTGAAGAAAAGGAACGAACCACCGTGAAGAAATAAAATCGAATGATGAAAAGAACAAACCACCATAAGGAATTGAAATTGAGTGAATACAAGAGAATGAATCACCGGAAAGAATAAAGCACTTGAGGAAAATTTAGGTACAAGGGAACGAAGAGACCGCGAACTGATTAGAGAATACTTGAACGAAGCACCAGAAAGAATGAGAGACGAACGAAGAGGCATCGATGAAGAATATTTGGAGGACGAAGTTGAAAACTGCGAACGAAGAAATCTTCTGAAATGATGGCCTTCGGAGGATCACAAAAGAAAGAATTCATGAAATACTCCGGAAGAATGAAAAGAAGGAATGTTGAACCCATGATGAAAAGAATTGAAAGCGATCTTGGGAGAAGACATATAACTGATGGAATCCATGCTTACGTCACACTTGAAACGAATATAGGAATACTCCGGGAATAGAAGAGTCAGGTAAGATCCTAGGAAAGACATGTGGGTTATGAGCCCACCGAAGAGAAAACACCGTTGAGAATTGATTGACAATAGGAGATAATGCACCGGAAATGATTCAAGGACTCGAATGAGGTGACAACCTCGAATAAATTGGAATACATACGAATCTGCTGAGATTTCTTTGGAACTTCGGAATAATTAAATGACAAAAGACGAACGAGCAAGAGGAAAACATCTGAGTCGAGGGAAAAGAATATGAGCAACACCGAATACTTGAGTTGAATCCACCGGAAAAGAAGAAGAGGTGAAGAATATCAAACGAGAGGAGAATTCATCGGAGCAGAAAAGAGATGAAGGATGACGGACAAGACAAGAATTCACCGGTTGAAATAACTGAGTAAAGAATGCAAAGGATTCACACAAGTAGGATAGATACTCGATTAAGGACTCCGGCTCTGAGAAGCAAAAGGGTGGGTGGGTGGGAAAAAGAAAGAACACATCAAACGGGGAAACAATGTCGGTTGAGAAGAACTGAGGTTTGAACTTGCAAAGAAGAAGAGGGTTGAATCCACTTGACGAGAGATGCACCAGATGAAAGAACTGACAATGCAACGAACGGAAAACTAACCACGATCCTAAAAAAAATTGAAGGGGAAGAGGGGTAATTCAAAACACCTACGTCAAGATTCCTCACCAGAGCGACGAAGGGGCAGGGGAGTAAAAAGAAATCCTACTCTCCGATATAACTAGACTCCGAAAAAGTTTTGTGCTAGACTCAACAACGGCCAAGCTACGATAAATCAAGGGGCTCCTATGGTCGGTCGAGGCTCTGATACCAACTTGTCAGGCCCAAGATGCGATTCTATCCCGATCACGTGACACTTACGTGATTGGGGCACAGCCGCATTTCGGGCGCTTAGCAAGATGGATATCATTACATCATACCATTACATACATACATGGTGGATACAACAATACATACAAGTCACATGAATACATCAACATCAATACAAGGCATCCGACTACGGATGCAAACATGAAAAGCACAATGACATCCATCTGCTATCCCAGGCTGCTGTCAGGCCCAAGATGCGATTCTATCCCGATCACGTGACACTTACGTGATTGGGGCACAACCGCATTTCGGACGCTTAGCAAGATTGATATCATTACAACGTACCATTACATACATACATGGGGGATACACCAATACATACAAGTCACATGAATATAACAACATCAATACAAGTATCCAACTACGGATACAAACAATAAAAGCACAAGACATCCATCTGCTATCCCAGGCTGCCGACCCGGAACCTAACCCAAGACTGAAGAAGAAGAAGATGAAGAAGAAGAAGAAGAAGAAGAAGAAAGAACTCCAAACAACGATCAACGCTCTCACGTCAAGACATCGGAAACCTGCACCTGCAACTGTTGTTATAGTATCTGTGAGGCACGAGGACTCAGCAATCACATAACCATATGTAACAAGACTATCAAAGCTTAACGGGTAGGAAGAGGTAAAGTGGTGAGGTTGCAGCAGCGGCTAAGCAATATATATGGTGGCTAACTTACGAGTACAAGAATAAGATGAGCATCTACGCAAACGGTCGCAACTAGTAGTGATCGCTAAAGATCCTGAACTACATATGAGTCAAACATAACCCCACCGTGTTCTCTTCTCAAAGTGAAAAGAGACAGTCACGGTTACTCACGCAGTTGTGTGTTTTACTTTGGATCCTCTGTCAAGTTTTCTACAACCGGACATTAACTAATTACAATCTGCCACATAACCGCGGGCACGGCTTTCGAAAGATCATAACCCTACAGGGGTGTCCCAACTTAGCCCATCACAAGCTCTCACGATTAGCTGAAGATAAATATAATATCATCACCCCTTATCTTAGGGAAATCCGATCAGGCTCGGCATCCCGGTGCACAAGACATTTCGACAATGGTAAAACAAGTCTAGCAAGACCTCCCGGCGTGCCGACACCCTTATAGTAGCCGCACGTATCTCGTCTCAGGCCATGACCGGATGAGCAGTACGTACAGCAACCGAAGACCCCAGATAACTGGGTGGCGCCGCAAGTGGCTCTAGTTTGGGACCAACACCATCAGCACTGGCCCCCCTGCTATGTAGAAAGAATCCTCGGGTAGCGCTAACTCCCTATGCAATTTAATTAATTAATTAAGTTGTTATTATGAGCAAATTAAAACCAATGTTGGGCCTTGCTGGAGGAGTTTTATTCAAAGACGAACTGTCAAGGGGTCCCCATATACCCATCGTGTAAGGAACGCAAAATCAAGGAACATAATGCCGGTTTATCGGCGCCTAAGGTGGCATGAGTGGAACAAAACACCGAGCAAAAGGCCAAGACTTCCACCCATGCCCAGTATATAGGTGTGTTAATATATAATAATAGATATTGTGATATTCCAACAACAAGTTCCCACCTGGAACGATCTTCATCTTCACCTGCAACTAACAACGCTATAAGAGGGGCTGAGCAAGCGGGTAACATAGCCAAACAATGGTTTTGCTAGGAAGGTTTCAAATGTTAGAGGTTTCATGACAACAAGGAGAGGGGCTGACAATAAGATGGGTAGCGCGACATGTAACGATAGCATCGAGACAACTAAGCAAAGGCAATGATAGTAAAGGTATCCAAGGATATGGTCATCTTGCCTGAGATCCCGCAAGGAAGAAGAACGGTTCCATGAAGAAGACGGAGAAGAAGCCTTGAAGAAGAACCACGGGTAGACGAACGAATCCTCACGATCGCAACGGAACAAGCACTAACGAGAAGAAGCAAGCAACACGGTAAACAAACCACTCAAGAACATGACAATATGCTCAACCAAGTATGATGCAAAACAAGTCTACTTATGATGCATAGAAAGTATACACAGGAAGCAAATCATGGCAAGGTAGGAAGCACAACAAAACAACACAAGTCTATATATGATGCATTACATGGCAAGGTATGATGCATGACAAGACTACACAGGAAGCACAACAAGTCTATACAGGAAGCATAACGTGGCAAGGTAGGAAGCACAGGAAAACAACACAAGTCTATTTGATGCAATACATGGCAAGGTATGATGCATGACAAATCTATACAGGAAGCACATCAAGTCTATACAGGAAGCATAACATGGCAAGGTAGGAAGCATAGAAAACAACACAAGTTTATATATGATGCATTACATGGCAAGGTATGATGC
>LR738715.1:656117267-656128630 GCA_902687465.1 Secale cereale | reverse complement strand
CGGAGATCGAAAACGTCCGACGAAATAACCGGCGACTAGTGCCGCTATATATAATCGTTGGGCTATCAAACGAGCTCCGAATTCGATGAAATTTGGCAGGCAGCCTGTCTACACTATAATAAGACCACATGACAAGTTTCAACCCATTCTGAGAACATCTTTCGGCCACTCATAAAATAAAATATTCGGAGGCACCACGGGCGCGTGCAAGTGTGTCTGGGCTCAGAACGGACAACGGAGAGGACGAGGGGACTCGGGCGGATGCAAGTTTTGAAAACATGCTGATGCAACATACATGATGACATGGAAAAATGCAACACACAAGCAGATGACATGGCACTGACAACGAATAACTGACTGACATCTGGCGCACCGGTCTCGGGGTGTCACAACTGCCGACCCGGAACCTAACCCAAGACTGAAGAAGAAGAAGAAGAAATAACTCCAACACAACGATCAACGCTCTCACGACAAGACATCGGAAACCTGCACCTGCAACTGTTCTTGTAGTATCTGTGAGCCACGAGGACTCAGCAATCCCATAACCATGGGTAACAAGACTAGCAAAGCTTAATGGGTAGGAAGAGGTATTGTAATGCCCAGGATGGGACTATACCTCCTACGTGTCGAGGCACGACTTAAAGGTATAAGCCCATCTGGAATGATCTCAAGTTCGGTATCTTTGCACGACTCATGTAAAAATAGGGATGAAATTGCAAAAGGATAGTTGGCTTACACTCGCCATGTCACACAATTCATTACATAAGCAAATCATCATCCAAAATAACACCACAACCCGACTACGGGTGAAGATCCAAATGAAAGATACCAAATACATAAAGCCACAGGTCCGAATCGCCCCTAGTAGAAACCACTACTGATCATCGGGATAGTGCACATAGTATCGACTATGTTCTTCATCGTACTCCCAGTACAGCTCTGTGCCGTCACCTAAGTAGTTCACCATGGTACCTGCATCTGGTGTGGTGTAGAATCTGTGAGCCACGGAGGACTCAGCAATCCCGTTCCCGGGTAGCAAAACTATCTAAGCATTGGGTGTGGAACAAGGCTGAAGAAATATAAAAGGTTGCAGCTGCAGTAGCACTAGCTTACGTGTTAAGAGCGAGAAGAGAAGTGCCACAAGCATCAAAGTGATCACGAAGTGATCCTATCTAAGCACGTCAATCATAACCCCACCATGTTCACTTCACGAACCCCTTTCGGAAAATGGCCATCACGGTTACTCACGCTGGTAGTGTGTTCTGAACATGGTGTCAAGTTTTCTACAACCGGATATTAACAAATTCCCATCTGCCACATAACCGCGGGCACGACTTTCGAAAGTTCAAAACCCTGCAGGGTTGTTCCAACTTGGCCCATTACAAGCACACGATCCGCGGAGTCGCAACTCCAAGGTGGGAAGGCCCGAGTATTCTCGGAATCCCGTGCTCAAGATACTCCGACTAAGGTAAGACAAATCCAGCAAATCCTCCCGGCGTGCCAACACCCTGATAGTAGCCGCGTGTATCTCGTCTCAGGCCACGACCGGATGGGCGATTCTACATGTTTTTACCAGCCCTTGAGTTTCCTCGAGGTGGCCCCGCGGACTCCCAAGTTTGGACTAACACTCATGTGGAGCACTGGCCCGGGTTGTTGATTAAGAAGAGGGTTTATAACTCCCTATGCAAGTTTTTAGTTGTTTAGGCAAATGGAGTACCAATGTTGGGACTTGCTGGAAAAGACTTAGCGCTAAGCGGTTTATCGAGGGGGTCCCATAACCCCAACCGTGTGAGGAACGCAAAATCAAGGAACATAACACCAGTTTATACGGTTCCTAGGGCGGCATGAGTGGAACAAAACACCGAGCAAGAGGCTCAGCCTTCCACCCATTACCAAATATATAGATGATTTAGTTTAAGAGTTTATATAGTGTGATATCCCAACAAGCTTCAACATGAAGCAAGAATCTTCAAATCTTCTCGTGCAACTAGCAATGCTATAAGAGGGGCTGAGCGAAGCCTACGTAGCCAATCAAAGGTTTGCATAGGTAGGGTGGTTAGACAGATTCATGGTTACAATAGGAGGCTGACAAACAAACATGGGCATCGAGGCAATAAGCTAAAGAGCGAGACTTCTAGCAATAGGCAAAGATAGTAATGATATCCGGGTCAGGTCATCTTGCCTGTCGAGTCGTCGATGGGATCGTAAGACGGCTCCTCGTTCTCAACCTTGGTAGTAACCTCGTTCTCGTACTCGGTCTCGGCTTCCGGCTCTACTCAACACAAGAACACACGAGGCACGAAATCAAACAAGGTGCAATGCACAATCTATAGGATGCACATATGATGTACTTAGGATGCACTGCAGATGCACTTAGGATGCATAACATGTCAAAGTAGGAAGCACACCAGAATAACACAAGAACAAGACAATATGCTCAAGCAAGTAGGATGCAAGACAAGTCTATTTAGGATGCAAAGCATGGCAAGGTAGGAAGCACAGAGAAACAACATAAGAACAACAAGTTTAAATGAGGCCGGAAACTACTTAAGACAAATCCGGTAAGTCCTCATATGCATAGTTTGAAATTAGTCCAGATCTGAACAAACCTTAAGTTAAAGTTTTTAAACAGCAAGTTAACATGCACCATGATAATCTACACGAAATTCTAGTCAAGTTTCATATAAAGTTTGTTTAAAACGGAGCTACGGTCTAGAAGATATGATCAAAACAAGATAAGCATGGCAATGGTGCAAGATGCACCCAAATATCAGGCAAACATACTCCAAACATATTAACAAGATGATATTATGATTATACATGCAAAATCACACAAGTTTCATGTAGGGCACGCTCAAAACGGAGCAACGGATCAAAACATACACTCGAAACAAGAAACAATGCAAAGCTGAAATTAACAGCCACATAACAACTTTGGAGCAAGAAATATATACTCTGCAGCACTCAAACATGGTGACAAGAATCATGTACATGAAGTAGACATATCCTATAGCAAACAACTCCATTGGAGCAACTCCATAGGAGGCATGGATCAATAGCAACAAGCTACAACATTTTGATCATGACACTAAAAACCTGACAGTAATATTTTATAGCAACTTGGGAGCAAGAATTAAATAAGCTACATCAACCCAAATGAGCAAGTGAGGACATGGATGGATAGACAACAACATATACAACAAGGAATGATCAATGGCCACCCCAAAACTAACATGGATTTGCCTAGGGCATCAAGCAAACATAGCATCATGATATTACAGATTCCAGACTTAGTGAAATTTCACGAAGTGTTAAAACAGTAACATTAGCATGGCATGTTTGCGAGCATGTTTAAGTCATCTTAAAGCATAACATGGCAAATGGTTTGCACGACAGCAAAGATCACATGATGGAAAATCTAAAACATATGAGCATGCGACAAGGGGGCAAACACATCAATAGCAACGAGCTCCTCAACTAGGCATCTCGTAACAAGTTACAAAACCTAACAGCCACTTGCACTTCTGCAACAGAGATGAACATTGCAATATGAACTCTAACATGCATGCTACAACAACCAACATGTAGAGCATCTCACGATGAACATTTTGACATATCATTTGCTTCATTTTGGATAAACATGCACCAAGTTATCACATCTCAAACATGGCATGAAAATAACAAGTAGCAGCATTTTATATCAAGTAGCACTCTTGTCATGACGATTAGGACATCTAGACGGACTCAAACAAGCATGACACAATGGAACAAAACGTAGTACACATCACCACGATCATTTTGACACATTATATGCACAAATCGGACATGCACACAAAAAATTTATCGCCATCACAAGATGCCATCAGACAACAAAATTCAAAAGGACTTAGCAAAAAAAAAACAGGGGTTCAACCTGCGGATCGGGTCCACGGCGGATCGGGTCAACGCGGGTTGCGGGTGGCAGATCGGGACCCGTTAGGGTTTTCGAACCCGGGGCGGCTGGATCGGCGCTCGCCCGATCCGATCGAGATCGGTGGCGCCCGTGGGATCGGCGGCGGAACCGGAGCTCCCGGCGGCGGGGTCCGGCCGGCGACAGCTGGAGGAGGCCGGCGAGGGCCCGGCGGCGAGGGGCCCGGAGGAGGCCGGCGAGGGGCGGCGGAACGACGGGCGCCGGCGATGACCTGGGGCTCGGGCCGGCGGTGATCTGGGGCTCGGGGCCGGTGGAGTCGAGGTGGTGGCCGGCGGCGTCGGTGACCGGCGGTGGCGGAACCTCCACGGCGGCGCGGCGCCCACCGGAGGCGGAGGGGAGAAGCGGAGGCGCGCGGGAGGCGCGCGGCCCGGATGGCAGCGGCGGCGGGCCCGCGTCGGGCCTCATGGGCCGGCGCGGTGGGGAGCGGCGGCGGGACACGTGTCCGCTTGCGATTGGTGCGGCCATCGGCTGGACGCGTCCGGCGGCGGTCGGACGTGTCCGGCGCAGCGGGGAGGAGGAGAATTAGGGTTTTTTGGACGAAAATGGCATGGGGGAACGTTTTTATAGCCACAAGGAGCTAGGAGAGTCCAAATGGGGAGCGGTTTTCGGCCACGCGATCACAATTCGACGACCGAGATGATGGGAAGGGTTGTGCTGGGTTAGTGGGCTGTTATGGAGGGGTTCTTGGGCCTCAAAGAAGAGGTTCTTTTAGCCCACTAGGTTAACCGTTGGAGTACCAAACGAACTCCAACCGCGACGAAACTTGACAGGCGACCTACACGAACCAAAACAACATCGCACGACAAGTCTCACGTCATTCCGGAAATGTTACACGGCCACACACGAAAGAAGGACTCGGGGATGCCACGGGCACGTGTGAGAGCGTCGGAATTCGAAGCGGACAACGGGAAGAGATGAGTGGGACCGGATGCAAGTGACAACACAATGCAATGCAATACACATGATAACATGACATGGATGAAAAGCACACACGCACACGACAAAACGAAAAAAACCCGAAATGAACGAAGAGCCTGGAAAGGAATTGATGAAGCCAAAGTTTATATATTGCCATATAGGGAAAGTGTTACATCTGGGGCATTACAGGTAAAGTGGTGAGGTTGCAGCAGCGGCTAAGCAAAATATGGTGGCTAACTTACGAGTACAAGAATAAGATGAGCATCTACGCAAACGGTCGCAAACTAGTAATGATCGCTAAAGATCCTGTACAACCTACGAGTCAAACGTAACCCCACCGTGTTCTCTTCTCAAAGTGAAAAGAGACAGTCACGGTTACACACACAGTTGTGTGTTTTGCTTCGGATCCTCTGTCAAGTTTTCTACAACCGGACATTAACAAATTCCAATCTGCCACATAACCGCGGGCACGGCTTTCGAAAGATCATAACCCTGCAGGGGTGTCCCAACTTAGCCCATCACAAGCTCTCACGATCAGCTGAAGTAATAATAATTATTACCCCTTATCTTAGGGAAATCCGACCAGGCTCGGCATCCCGGTGCACAAGACATTTCGACAATGGTAAAACAAGTCCAGCAAGACCTCCCGGTGTGTCGACACCCTGATAGTAGCCGCGCGTGTCTCATCTCAGGCCACGACCGGATGGGTGATCCTACATGAGCCAAACCTCGAGTTTCCCCGTGGTGGCCCCGCATAACCCCCGTTTGGGACCAACACCATCAGCACTGGCCCCCCTGCTATGTAGAAAAGAATCCCGAGGGAGCGCCCCCCCTATGCAAATTTAATTAATTAATTAAGTTGTTATTATGAGGCAAATTAAAACCAATGTTGGGCCTTGCTGGAGGAGTTTTATTCAAAGACGAAGTGTCAAGGGGTCCCCATATACCCAACCGTGTAAGGAACGCAAAATGAAGGAACATAATGTCGGTTTATCGGCTCCTAAGGTGGCATGAGTGGAACAAAACACTGAGCAAAAGGCCAAGCCTTCCACCCATGCCCAGTATATAGGTGTGTTAATAATAATAACAGATATTGTGATATTCCAACAACAAGATCCGACATGGATCAATCTTCATCTTCACCTGCAACTAACAACGCTATAAGAGGGGCTGAGCAAGCGGGTAACATAGCCAAACAATGGTTTGCTGGGAAGGTGTCAAAGGTTAGAGGTTTCATGGCAACAAGGAGAGGGGCTGACAATAATGATGGGTAGCGCGACATATAACGATAGCATCGAGACACTAAGCATGGCAATGATAGTAAAGGTATCCAAGGGTATGGTCATCTTGCCTGAGATCCCGCATGGAAAAAGAACGGATCCATGAAGAAGACGAAGAAGAAGCCTTGAAGACGAACCACGGGTAGACGAACGAATCCTCACTATCGCAACGGAAAAGAACTAGCGAGAAGAAGCAAGCAACACGGTAAACACACCACACAAGACATGACAAGATGCTCAACCAAGTATGATGCAAGACAAGTCTATATATGATGCAATACATGGAAAGGTAGGAAGAACACAAGAACAACACGAACCAACAAGTTTAAATGAGGCCGGAACCAACACATAACAAATCCGGTAAGCCCTCATATGCATAGTTTGAAATTAGTCCAGATCTGAACAAACCTTAAGTTAAAGTTGTTAAACAGCAAGTTAACATGCACCATGATGATCTACATGAAACTCTAGTCAAGTTTCATATAAAGTTCATTTAATTCGGAGCTACGGCATAGAAGATATGAGCAAAACAAGACAAATATGGCAACGGTGCAACATGCACCCAAACATCAAGTAAGCTCACTCCAAACATGAAAACAAAATGATATTATGATTCTACATGCAAAATCACACAAGTTTCATGTAGGACACACTCCAAACAGAGCAAAGGGCTAAAAGATACACATGAAACAAGATATAACAACAAGCTGAAGTTAACAGCCACATAGCAACTTTGGAGCAAGATATATATAAGCTACAGCACCCAAACATGATAACAAGAAGCATGTATGTGAAGTATACATTATACTCTACAAGCATGAACTTAGAACACACCCAAAAGCTTGCTGGAACACATCTAAACAAGCATGGCAAGTTGCAATAAAATTATCCAGACTTAGCCAAAATCTGGGAAGGCAAAAACATCATCACGATACTGCCTTTGGAGGCACAAAACAACAAGCATATCAACTCTAATAAGAACATAAAGAGCATGGACATGTAGTAGACATATCCTACAGCAAACAACTCCATAGGAGGCATGGATCAATAGCAACAAGCTACACCAAATTGAACATGCTGATAAAATCCTGACAGGTTTAATTTATAGCAACTTGAGAGCAAGAAATAAATAAGCTACAACAGGCCAAAAGTGCAAGTAAGGGCATGAATGGATAGACAATAGCATGGACAACATGACATGATCATTGGCCACTCCAAAACAAGCATGGATTTGAGTGGGGCATCAAGCAAACATAGCATCAGGTTATAACAGATTCCAGACTTAGCAGTTTTTTCACTAAGTATAAAATAGCAATAACAACATGGCATGTTTACAAGGTTGTTTAAGTCACCTCAAGGCATATCATTGAAAGATGATTGCACCACATCACCGACCATATAATTGTGCTTCTAAAACAACTAAACATGTGGTATGGAGACAAACACATCAATAGCAATGGGCAAGTGAAATCAGCATCTCATAACAAGTTCAAGCACTTAACAGTCATATGCACTTTTGGAACAGAAATTAACATGGCAATATGGACTCAAACAAGCATGCTACACCAACCATCATGTAGTACACTTCATAATGAATATTTTGACATCTCATATGCATCATTTGGATAAACATGCACCAAGTTATCATATCTCAAACATGGCAACAAAATACCAAGTAGCAGCAGTTTATAATAACTAGCACTCTTGCAACATAGATTAGAGCATCTAGATGAACTCAAACAAGCATGGCTCAATGGAACAAAGTGTAGAGCATATCACCACGATCATTTTGACATATTATTCACTCAATTTGGATAAGCACACAAAAAGATACATCATCACAAAGTAAGCATCAGACAATAGTTTTCTGGGACTTAGTAAAAAAACACATGCAAGGGTGAGCGCAATATAACTAAGAGACGCCCGGGGCGGGATTTAGGCGGTGCGGCTGCTCACCAGAACGGGCCGAGCCCAGGATGAAAGGACGCGGTGGGCCGGCTGGCTCGGGTCGGGGATGGGCCTGGCGGAGGCGGCTGGAGCGAGGCCGTGAGGCCGGCGGACCTGGGCCCGTGGGAGCTGGCCCGGCTGGGCCGGCGAGGCAGGCCATGGCCCACGAGGCCGACACACTGCGTGTCGTTCGTCGGGCTCGTGGACGACGCACGAGACAGGGCGGCGGGGAGTGTCACCGGCGGTGGCTGCGGGGCACGCCGGGGACTGACCGGCGGCGGGGACGGGCGGATCCGGCCACGCCCGGCTGGATCCGGCCGGCAGGGAGCTCGGGCGGTGTGGGGAAGCTTCGAGAGGCGGGGCGGAGGAGTTGCGGCGGCGGCTGCGTGCTGGTGGTGGAGCACGGCGGAGGCGGAGGCTGCCGGTGACGATGGTGCGGCGGCGTCCGCGGCAGCGGGGCAAAGCCGGCGTGCGGGGTGCGGCGGCGGACGGCTCGGGTCCGGATGGGCTCGGGCGGGCCCGATCCGGGCGCTGCGGGCCTGGTGCGGTGGGAGGAGAGAGGAGGCGGGGCGCGAGCGACGTGGCGTCGTCCCGTTGGCTGCGGGCGGCGGGGCCGATGACGTGGCAGCACCGTATTGGACGGAGTGAGGTGAAGGGGCTGTGGACATGTCCGGCGCGCGGTGGGAGCGGGGCTAGGGTTGGATCTGCGAGAAAAATACGAGGGAGACACATATTTATAGGTAGAGGGAGCTAGGAGTGTCCAAATGAGGAGCGGTTCGCGGCCACGCGATCGTGATCGAACGGCCAAGAGCATGGAGGGGTTAGAATGGGCTTGGTGGGCTGTTGGAAAGGGGTGCTGGGCCAAAAAAGGAAAGGCTTCCGACGGTTAACACGGTTAACCGTTGGGCTATCAAACGAGCTCCGAATGCGATGGAATTTGACAGGCGGTCTACCTATTCTATAATAAGACCACACGCCAAGTTTCAACCCATTCCGAGAACGTTTTCCGGCCACTTATAAAATAAAAATCCGGAGGTGCCGCGGGCACGTGTGGGTGTGTCTGGGCTCAGAACGGACAACGGAAAGGACGAGGGGACTCAGGCGGATGCAAGTTTTGAAAACATGATGATGCAACACACATGATGACATGGCAAAGATGCACACGCAAGCAGTTGACATGGAAACGACGACGAATCACTGGCTGACACCTGGCGCACCGGTCTCGGGGTGTCATAGAAGGTCTCATCCAGCTTGATGCTGAAGCGCCTATCATCAACTAGGAAATTTCTGTCGCACAGACTGCGCTGGTCTTCGCAGTGTTCGCAGATAACGAAATCGTTTTCGTCGTCAGAGGACATTTCATATGTTCATAGGTGAAACATAGGTTGATAAACACTTACTAGTTCTATTAATTCAATCAACTAGTTCAATTAATTATTACAGCTAAAACCACTAATAAGCAAAACTAATTAAATCATCTCTTGCGTCCGTACATCGTCGAATATTATCACTAATACATCTCGAATAGTATCATACATATAACATCACTAATTAATACAACTAAAACCCTAGCGAACGACGGGTATCGACGCGGGCGGTGAACAACCAAAGAGAAGGAACCATCACAAGATCATAGCTCCAGTGAGATCCCTGAAGAACCTATCAGGTATTGTCGAACCTGCCCTCCAACGTAACCATGTAGCGACGGACGTGCTCGTCCTCCTCGCTGACATGGTGACGTACAACCTCCGCGGGGTCCTCAAGCCTTCGCACCGTCACTGGCCCATGCGCCCGCCATCAAAGATGGTTCGGGTCAACAATGGGCTGGCTCCTCACCAAGCTGCGCACCCTGGAAGGAAGCACCTCCCAATGCCAGCCCGGTGGAGCCTAGTCCCGAACATGACCACTCTGATCAAGCAGGCCTCCGCTGAATCGACGACGAGGATGCGGGATAGGCATCGTCAACGTCGATGCGGGAATATTGCTTGAACTAAAAGAATAAACTAGTTATATTAATTCAACTAGTTCTCTATTAATTCAACTAGCAGTTCAACTAATAAGCACTTACTATAAATAAAAATGAACTAGTTCTTACTAAAAATAAACTAGTTCTTACTAAAAATAAAATAGTTCTTACTAAAAAACTACATTCTATCACTAAAACTATAAAAAAACTATAAAAACAAAAAAAATTCATCTAACATTTATATATAACTAAGTAACATTTTTAAAATTCATCTAACATTTGTATTACTAAAACTATAAAAAAACTAAAATCTAATTAATGTGTGTGTGTGTACGGGGACGGCAGGGGGCTCACAGCGTGGCGATGATCGACGGCGGCGGCGGCTAGCAGATGCGCGGCGACGATCGACGGCGGCGACGGCGAGAGCAGACGCACGACGACGGGGACCGGCCGGGGGGCGACGGCGACGGGGGCGGCAACGACGACGTGGACGGCGACGACGACGACGCGAGACGAGGCGAGGACAGGGACGGCGCGCGTGGAGGGCGGCGGCGACGTCGAGAGGAGCGAGAGTAAGGGAGAAGAAACTGAAATTTTGGCAAGTGCGGTTTATATAGGAGAGGCCTTTAGTACCGGTTGGAGCCACCAACCGATACTAAAGGTCAATTTTGGCCAGGCGAAGCGGCGGGAAATGAAGGCTTTAGTACCGATTCGTGGCTCCACCCGGTACTAAAGACCCCCCTTTAGTACCGGTTGGAGCCACGACCCGGTACTAAAGCGGTGCGCTGGCATAGGTGCGGTGCGGCAAGTTTAGTCCCACCTCGCCGAGCGAAGGACAACCGCACTGGTTTATAAACCCAGCCGCGGCTGCTCCTTCGAGCACCTCTCTAATACAGGCTTCTGGGCCTAACTTTGCCGCGCTGCCTTGTGAGCCTGCTGGGCCCTTATGGGCCTGCAAATTCATGCCCAAGGCCTTGCAGGCCCACTGGGTAGCGCACAAATAAGTTTTTTATATGGTATTTTATTTTATATCTAACTAACATTTCTATATCTAAAATTTATCTAACATTTCTATAACTAAAACTGTAAAGAAAACTATTTCATCTAACATTTCTATATAGCTATTCATCTAATTCATCTAACATTTGACATATTAGATATCTATATATACTTTGACATTAATCTAAAAAACAGAAACTATTTCTATATATCTATACTTTGACATTAATCTAAAAAACAGAAAACAGAAAATAAGTAAAAAGAATGTGTGTGTGAGTGGGTG
>LR738715.1:656096442-656113941 GCA_902687465.1 Secale cereale | reverse complement strand
ATACTGAACGCAAAAAAAGTCCGGAGTTGTAACAAGTTTTAAATAATGAAGCGCCGGTGTAACACATGAGTTTTTACATCTGAAACCCTGATACTTTGAAAGAGATTATCCATTTTGTACACAAAGTGCATCCAGTTTTTGCCGTGACCCTCTCTAGTTTTTTGCACATGCCATGTGGGTGAAATGATGATACCATGCCAAGTTTCAACCTTTTCAGAGTTCATTTTGTAGTGCTTTTCAATTTCACGGTCATTTAGCTCTCAAAACAAATGAGTAAATGAATGAAAAATAGCAAATGATGTTAAAAATGCATTGATCATCATTGATATTTTTGTGTAGAATTTGAATTGTCAATAGGAGTCCTCACCGGTTTAGGAACTGGCGAGGACTCCTATTGCAGCCAGAAATCCTACACATAGAGTTAAATGAAGACCAAGTGGTTGTGATAGTTTGAGAAATAACATATTTAAGGTCGTAAAAACTCTGTTAGATGAGCAAGGTGGGACTAAAAAAGCGCTGCAGAATGAATTAGTTAGAATCCTTTAGTACCGGTTCGTGGCACGAACCGGTACTAAAGGTGCTGGTGGGTCCCAGCCTCACCACAGCATGTTTAGTACCGGTTCGTGGCACGAACCGGTACTAAATGTTCACCACAAACCGGTACTAATGATCGCCGCCCGCCTAGCCATTGGAACCGGCACTAATGGTCACATTAGTGCCGGTTCAGTTACAAACCGGGACTAATGAGCTCTACATTTGACCCTTTTTCTACTAGTGTGTGTAGAAATACTACTCACTTGTAAAAAGAAAATGAGATGGAAAAAGAGAATGTTACTTTCTACAAGTGTCACTAACTGTCTAACTGGATTTCAAAATGGAGAAAAGCCATTACATCACTATTCTTCTTTACATGAACTTCTGTCACCACTCACCAGCTACCGTCATGTCTATTACTCCCTCCATCCCAAAATAAGTGACTCAACTTTGTACTAACTTTGTACTAACTTTAGTACAAAGTTGAGTCACTTATTTTGGGACGGAGGGAGTATTTGCTTCATACACCCATTTGTGAGGCCATATGCTTGATTCTAAGGATCTCGGTAGAAACTTGTCCCATATCCGGCCGCTCTTTGGGTGATGCCATGGCGCAAGAGAGGCCTATTCGAACCAGTGGTACGATACAGTTCTTCATAATGTCTGTCGCATTGCTGTCATGTTGGGGTATTGTGGGATCGACAACCTCATGAAGATTCTTTGTAAATGCTTCATCAACAAATTTGTGAAGGCTTATACCATCATTGAGTTTTTCATCAGCTGGACCACACCCTGTTATCATTTGTAACAGAAGCACTCTAAAACTGTAGACATCACCCTTGGTTGATCTCTCTACGCTCATGCCATGCTCTGCATTTACATTTACAAGCACAATAAAATTAGAGAACATGCAGTATTTGTACGACTCTATAAAGAACAAACTGAACCTACATGTTGTGAATACGCTTAGTCTCACCTGGTGGGATGTATCCAATTGATCCTTTTAGGCAGGCCAAACTTGCTGAGCTATCTTGATATGCATTTGATGGAGTGAACAGATATCTTGCTAGGCCAAAGTCAGTGACATATGCAACCATATCATTATCCAATAGAATATTGCTTGGCTTCAAGTCACAATGTATCAGTGGAGGTGCACAGTGGTTGTGGAGATACTCCAAAGCAAATGCCACATCCAAACTAATATTAATCCTTTGGCTTAAAGTTAGAATATTTCTTTCACCATGTTCAAGGGATTTATTTTTAGCCGCATTTCTAGATCCCCATTCGGCGTGTATTGGAATACTAGGGCCTTGAAATCTTCCCCGGTAGAATCCATAGAAGAGCATGATGTGATGATCTTTACAAGATTCCGATGGCAGACAATTTGCAGGGTTTCACACTCTGCAATGAAACTCCTTTGCGCTCCATAAATATCACAATTGAAAATCTTGATAGCAACTTGATCTTTCTTAAACTGTAGACTGCCCTTATAAACCATTCCAAATGATCCCGAACCAATTAAGTTTGCAGAGGAGAACTTATTGGTTTCCCTAACAATGTCTTTGTATGATATATTCTTTATATGCTCGTTGACTTTTTGCAAATGTGTATTTCCTTGCACTCTCTTCTTCCAATAAATTGTCACAATACAAGACAAAATTATTATAGTGACAAAAAGTGGCATTACTATCTTGAGGACTAGAACTAATCAGTTGTGCTTCTGTTTCCTGTCCACATGTGGAGAACAAAGAGGCACTCCTCCTGTTGGAACACCTGTACACAAATGATCATTTCCTTGGATTGATACTGCACCCGCATTGTCAAATATACCACCTCTTGGAACCTCTCCATAAAAGTTGTTGAAGGATTGATTGAGTTTTTCCAGAGAACTCAAAAAGTTGCTAGGAATTCTGAGATTTTTCCGTGCAAACTATTACGGGAAATATCCATGGATTTGATGCTAACTAGCTTTACAAAGGACTATGGAATGCTTCCTACAAAGAAGGTGTGGAGACAGAGAAACTAGACAATGCCTGGAGGCATGCTGCCCATAGAGTCCATTGCCGTTAACCACAAGTATGGAGGTAAAAGCTCTCCTCTACAGGAGGGTGTTTAAGTACGTTGCATAAAACTATCCTTTGGATGTGATAACAACTGTGATGCATGAACACGTGCTTTTGGTGATCACAGATTCAACGTCGTGCATTCAAATCATATGCATGGTACGACTTTACTATATGGAAGTGCATGGTTGTTAAGGTCCACCTTGAACGAACAATAGGAAGAAGCAAACTGATTTACACTGAGTTGCTGAAATGAGGAGTAAAATACATCACTTGAATAATACGTAGTACGTACCATACAATCCCACATGAATTAGTTGGCTGGAACATTATGTTGGAAATTAGCACACAAATACACTTGTGGCTAACTAAAAACTGCAGCGGAAACAAGTATTCTCAGCACCACATCATGTACTAACTCAAGGATCGATGTTTAGCACGGAAGGAAACATATGCAGCAACATATATGGAGGCAGAAACAATGTTACTCAGCAGGCAAGACACTCCTCAGCCTAGTGTCTTGTGGTAGGAGTAAGTTTTCCTGACAACAACAAGTATCAACACAGAGACACCAGATTTTCCGTGAAAAACCCCTCAACTTGAGGGGGAAAACCATGGGCCGAAGCCACCCAAATCCTCTTCCACTATTATCAAATGTGGGATACAAAAAGTTCTTCTCTAGAGAGCACTAGAGGATCGCATACATCAAGATTTCTGAATCTTGGATGAACACAACAAGATTTGGGGCCCAAGAACTAGGGATTGGAACAATCTCATCAAAGATGGTGGAACAGAAGCTTGAAGGAGACATGGTAGTGGATCTTGACCATCACAACCTTGGGGAGGAGCCCCCTTTGCTTCTTCCTTTGCTTCTTCCTCTTCTTCCCTTGCTCTCTTGGTTTTCTCTCTTCTTCTCTCTTGGAGGATGAACTGATTTTCGTCATACTTGATGGTGGCTGCTGGATGGAGGGTAAAACATCCCCACCCACTCATGTGCAAAGTCCAAAATGACCCTAGGTCATAACCCTAATGGGTAGTGGGCTTATGCACCTCTTTGGGCTGCCTAAAAGGCCTCAAATGGTCATCTCCTCACAGCCCACATGAGGAGGATATCCCAACAAATCTCCCCCACTGACTCATGATGGGGGCACCGCCATGCCCGCTACCTTGCAACATGCTTGTAGCTTCTCATTTGACATTATCTTGGTCATCATATCCGAATCATTGTCATCGGTATGGATCTTCTCAAGATTCAGCAACTTGGAACTCACAACATCTCGAATCCAATGGTACCTCACATCAATGTGCTTGGTTCGAGAGTGAAAGCTTGAATTCTTGGCAAGATGAATAGCACTCTGATTGTCACAAAACATAATATACTTCTCTTGCTTCATGCCGAGGTCTTACAAGAAGTTCTTCATCCACAAGACTTCCTTGCCAGCGTCAACTGCTGCTATGTACTTAGCTTCTGTAGTTGATGTAGAAACACATTTCTGTAATCTTGATTGCCATGACACTGCTTCCCCTGCATAAGTCATCAGGTATCCAGATGTGGACTTCCTACGATCAATGTCACCTGCATAATCTGAAGGAAATATGCCCTAGAGGCAATAATAAAGATGTTATTTGTATTTCCTTATATCATGATAAATGTCTTTTATTCATGCTAGAATTGTATTAACCAGAAACTTAGTACATGTGTGGATACATAGACAAAACAGTATGTCCCTAGTATGCCTCTACGAGACTAGCTCATTGATCAAAGATGGTTATGTTTCCTAGCCATAGACATGAGTTGTCATTTGATCAACGGGATCACATCATTAGGAGAATGATGTGATGGACAAGACCCATCCGTTAGGATAGCACTATGATCGTTTAGTTTAACTGCTATTGCTTTCTTCATGACTTATACATGTTCCTATGACTATGAGATTATGCAACTCCCGAATACCGTAGGAACACCTTGTGTGCTATCAAACGTCACAACGTAACTGGGTGATCATAAAGATGCTCTACAGGTGTCTCCGAAAGTATTCGTGGTGTTGGCATAGATCAAGATTAGGATTTGTCACTCCGAGTGTCGGAGAGGTATCTCTGGGCCCTCTCGGTAACACACATCATAATAAGCCTTGCAAGCAAAAAGACTAATGAGTTAGTCACGAGATGATGTGTTACGGAACGAGTAAAGAGACTTGCCGGTAACGAGATTGAACTAGGTATAAAGATACCGACGATCGAATCTCGGGCAAGTAACATACCGTTTGACAAAAGGAACAACGTATGTTGTTATGCGGTTCTGACCGATAAAAGATCTTCGTAGAATATGTAGGAGCCAATATGAACATCCAGGTTCCGCTATTGGTTATTGACCAGAGATGAGTCTCGGTCATGTCTACATAGTTCTCGAACCCGTAGGGTCCGCACGCTTAACGTTTGATGACGATCGGTATTATGAGTTTTTGAGTATTGATGTACCGAAGGTAGTTCGGAGTCCCGGATGAGATCACGGACATGACTAGGAGTCTCGGAATGTCCAAGACATAAAGATTGATATATTGGACGGCTATATTCGGACACCGGAAGTATACCGGAAAAGTTTCGGATTTATCGGGAATGCCGGAGGGGGTTACCGGAACCCCCTACGAGAGGGGATGGTCCATAGTGGGCCTAAACGGTGAGAGAGAGGCAGCCCATAGGGCTGGCCGGCGCCCCCACCTAGGAATCCTAGTTGGACTAGGATTGGGGGGGCGCCACCTCTCCTATTCCTTTCCCCCTTCTTCCTTTCGGTGAATCCTACTAGGAATAGGATTGCAATCCTATTCCTAGTAGGAATCCCTTCCCTAGCCGCACCAGGAGAGTTGGCCGGCCCCTCCTACCTTGCTCGTTTATATACGGGGGCAGGGGGGCACCCAAAGACACACAAGTTGAATTGTTTTAGCCGTGTGCGGTGCCCCCCTCCACAGAATCACACCTCGGTCGTACCGTCGCGGAGCTTAGGCGAAGCCCTGCGCCGGTGAACACATCATATCCGTCACCACGCCGTCGTGCTGACGAAACTCTCCCGTGAAGCTCAACTGGATCAAGAGCTCGTGGGACGTCATCAAGCTGAACGTGTGCTGAACGCGGAGGTGTCGTACGTTTGGTGCTTGATCGGTTGGATCGCGAAGAAGTTCGACAACATCAACCGCGTCACTTGACGCTTCCGCTCCCGGTCTACGAGGGTACGTAGACACACTCTCCCCTCTCGTTGCTATGCATCTGGTAGATAGATCTTGCGTGATCGTAGGAAAATTTTAAAATACTACGTTCCCCAACAGTGGCATCATGAGCCAGGTCTATGCGTAGATGATATGCACGAGTAGAACACAATGAGATTGTGGACGATACTAGTCATACTACTTACCAGCATGTCATACTTTGCTTCGGCGGTATTGTGAGATGAAGCGGCCCGGACCGACATTACGCGTACGCTTACGCGAGACTGGTTTCACCGTTACGAGCACTCGTTGCTTAAAGGTGACTGGCGGGTGTCTGTCTCTCTCACTTTAGCTGAATCAAGTGTGGCTACGCCCGGTCCTTGTGAAGGTTAAAACAGCACATACTTGACGAAACATCGTTGTGGTTTTGTATGCGTAGGTAAGAATGGTTCTTGCTAAAGCCCGTAGCAGCCACGTAAAACTTGCAACAAACAAAGTAGAGGACGTCTAACTTGTTTTTGCAGGGCATGTTGTGATGTGATATGGTCAAGACATGATGAGTTATACGGTTCTTGTATGAGATGATCATGTTTTGCGAGGGTGATCATGACGGTGCTTTGGAGATGGAGATCAAAAGCACAAGATGATGATGGCCATATCATGTCACATATTTTGATTGCATGTGATGTTTATCTTATTATGCTTCTTATTTTGCTTAGAACGGCGGTAGCATTATAAGATGATCCCTTACTAAATTTCAAGGTATAAGTGTTCTCCCTGAGTATGCACCGTTGCGAAAGTTCGTCGTGCCGAGACACCACGTGATGATCGGGTGTGATAAGCTCTACGTTCAAATACAACGGGTGTAAGCCAGTTTTGCACACGCAGAATACTCGGGTTAAACTTGACGAGCCTAGCATATACAGATATGGCCTCGGAACACTGGAGACCGAAAGGTCGAGCGTGAATCATATAGTAGATATGATCAACATAAGATGTTCACCATTGAAACTACTCCATCTCACGTGATGATCGGACATGGTTTAGTGAGGGATGTCTATCTAAGTGGGAGTTCTTTAAATTAATATGATTAAATTGAACTTTAATTTATCATGAACTTAGTCCTGATAGTTTTGCATATCTATGTCGTTGTAGATCAATGGCCCGTGCTACCGTTCCTTTGAATTTTAATGCATTCCTAGAGAAAGCTAAGTTGAAAGATGATGGTAGCAATTACACGGACTGGGTCCGTAACTTGAGGATTATCCTCATTGCTGCACAGAAGAATTATGTCCTTGAAGCACCGCTAGGTGACAAGCCCCCTTCCGCTGATGCAGACGCTTTGAACGTCTGGCAGTCGCGGTCTGATGACTACACGATAGTTCAGTGTGCCATGCTTTACGGCTTAGAACCGGGACTTCAACGACGTTTTGAACGTCATGGAGCATATGAAATGTTCCAGGAGTTGAAGTTAATATTTCAAGCAAATGCCCGAATTGAGAAATATGAGATTTCCAATAAGTTCTACAGCTGCAAAATGGAGGAGAATAGTTCTATCAGTGAACACTTGCTCAGAATGTCTGGGTACTACAATCATATGACTCAACTTGGTTGCAAAGTTGACGAGGATAGTGTTATTGATAGAGTTTTTCAATCACTGCCACCAAGCTATAAAGGCTTCGTGATGAACTATAACATGCAAGGGAGGCAAAAGACAATTCCCGAGCTCTTCGCTATGCTCAAAGCTGCGGAGGTAGAAATCAAAAAGGAGCATCAAGTGTTGATGGTTAACAAGACCACTAGTTTCAAGAAAAAGGGCAAGGGAAAGAAAGGGAACTTCAAAAAGAATAGCAAGTCAGTTGCTACTTCAACGAAGAAACCCAAATCTGGAGCCAAGCCTGAAACTGAGTGCTTCTACTGCAAGGGGACTGGACACTGGAAGCGGAACTGCCCCAAGTATTTGGCGGATAAGAAGGATGGCAAGATGAACAAAGGTATATGTGATATACATGTTATTGATGTGTACCTTACTAATGCTCGTAGTAGTACCTGGGTATTTGATACCGGTTCGGTTGCTAATATTTGTAACTCGAAACAGGGACTACGGATTAAACGAAGATTAGCTAAGGACGAGGTGACGATGAGCGTGGGAAACGGTTCCAAAGTCGATGTGATCGCCGTCGGCACGCTACCTCTACGTCTACCTTCGGGATTAGTTTTAGACCTAAATAATTGTTATTTGGTGCCAGCGTTGAGCATGAACATTATATCTGGATCTTGTTTATTGCGAGACGGTTATTCATTTAAATCAGAGAATAATGGTTGTTCCATTTTGATGAATAATATCTTTTATGGTCATGCACCCTTAAAGAGTGGTCTATTCTTACTGGATCTTGATTGTAGTGATACACATATTCATAATATTGAAACCAAAAGATGCAAGGTTAATAATGATAGTGCAACTTATTTGTGGCACTGCCGTTTGGGTCATATTGGTGTAAAACGCATGAAGAAACTCCATAAAGATGGACTTTTGGAATCACTTGATTATGAATCACTTGGTGCTTGCGAACCATGCCTCATGGGCAAGATGACTAAAACTCCGTTCTCCGGAACTATGGAGCGAGCAACAGATTTGTTGGAAATCATACATACTGATGTATGTGGACCAATGAGCGTTGATGCTCGCGGCGGGTATCGTTATTTTCTGACCTTCACTGATGATTTGAGCAGATATGGGTATATCTACTTAATGAAGCACAAGTCTGAAACATTTGAAAAGTTCAAAGAATTTCAGAGTGAAGTAGAGAATCATCGTAACAAGAAAATAAAGTTCTTACGATCTGATCGTGGAGGAGAATATTTGAGTTACGAGTTTGGTCTTCATTTGAAACAATGTGGAATAGTTTCACAACTCACGCCACCTGGAACACCACAACGTAATGGTGTGTCCGAACGTCGTAACCGTACTTTATTGGATATGGTGCGATCTATGATGTCTCTTACCGATTTACCACTATCGTTTTGGGGTTATGCTTTAGAGACAGCTGCATTCACGTTAAATAGGGCACCATCTAAATCCGTTGATACGACACCTTATGAACTATGGTTTAGCAAGAAACCAAAGTTGTCGTTTCTTAAAATTTGGGGCTGCGATGCTTATGTGAAAACACTTCAACCTGATAAGCTCGATCCCAAGTCGGAAAAATGTGTCTTCATAGGATACCCAAAAGAGACTGTTGGGTACACCTTCAATCACAGATCCGAAGGCAAAATATTCGTTGCTAAGAACGGATCCTTTCTAGAAAAAGAGTTTCTTTCGAAAGAAGTGAGTGGGAGGAAAGTAGAACTTGATGAGGTAATTGTACCTTCTCCCATATTGGAAAGTAGTACATCACAGGAAATTGTTCCAGTGTTTCCTACACCAATTAGTGAGGAAGTTGATGATAATGATCATGAAACTTCGGATCAAGTTTCTACTGAACGTCGTAGATCAACCAGAGTACGTTCCGCACCAGAGTGGTACGGCAACCCAGTTCTGGAAATCATGTTACTAGACCAAGATGAACCTACGAACTATGAGGAAGCGATGATGAGCCCAGATTCCGCAAAATGGCTTGAAGCCATGAAATCTGAGATGGGATCCATGTATGAGAACAAAGTATGGACTTTGGTTGACTTGCCCGATGATCGGCAGGCCATCAAAAATAAATGGATCTTCAAGAGGAAGACCGACGCAGACGGTAATATTACTGTTTACAAAGCTCGACTTGTTGCGAAAGGTTTTCGACAAGTTCAAGGAGTTGACTATGATGAGACTTTCTCACCTGTAGCGATGCTTAAGTCTGTCCGAATCATGTTAGCAATTGCCGCATTTTATGATTATGAAATCTGGCAAATGGATGTCAAAACTGCATTCCTAAATGGATATCTCAAAGAAGAGTTGTATATGATACAACCAGAAGGTTTTGTCGATCCAAAAGTTGCTAACAAAGTATGCAAACTCCAGCGATCCATCTATGGACTGGTGCAAGCATCTCGGAGTTGGAATATACGCTTTGATGAGGTGATCAAAGCATATGGTTTTATACAGACTTTTGGAGAAGCCTGTATTTACAAGAAAGTGAGTGGGAGCTCTGTAGCATTTCTAATATTATATGTAGATGACATATTGTTAATTGGAAATGATATAGAATTTCTGAATAGCATAAAAGGATACTTGAATAAAAGTTTTTCAATGAAAAACCTCGGAGAAGCTGCTTACATATTAGGCATCAAGATCTATAGAGATAGATCAAGACGCTTAATTGGACTTTCACAAAGCACATACCTTGATAAGATTTTGAAAAGGTTCAAAATGGATCAGTCAAAGAAAGGATTCTTGCCTGTTTTACAAGGTATGAAGTTGAGTAAGACTCAATGCCCGACCACTGCAGAAGATAGAGAGAAAATGAAAGTCATTCCCTATGCCTTAGCCATAGGATCTATCATGTATGCAATGCTGTGTACCAGACCTGATGTGTGCCTTGCTATAAGTCTAGCAGGGAGGTACCAAAGTAATCCAGGAGTGGATCACTGGACAGCGGTAAAAAACATCCTAAAGTATCTTAAAAGAACAAAGGATATGTTTCTCGTATATGGAGGTGACAAAGAGCTCGTCGTAAACGGTTACGTCGATTCTAGCTTTGACACTGATCCGGATGACTCTAAGTCACAAACCGGATATGTATTTTTTGAACGGTGGAGCTGTCAGCTGGTGCAGTTCCAAGCAGAGCGTCGTGGCGGGATCTACGTGTGAAGCGGAATACATAGCTGCTTCGGAAGCAGCAAATGAAGGAGTCTGGATGAAGGAGTTCATATCCGATCTAGGTGTAGTACCTAGTGCATCGGGTCCAATGAAAATCTTTTGTGACAACACTGGAGCCATAGCCTTGGCGAAGGAATCCAGGTTTCACAAGAGAACAAAGCACATCAAAAGACGCTTCAATTCCATCCGCGATCTAGTCAAGGAGGGAGACATAGAGATTTGCAAAATACATACGGATCTGAATATTGCAGACCCGTTGACCAAGCCTCTTCCACGGGCAAAACATGATCAGCACCAAGACTCCATGGGTGTGAGGATCATCACTTTGTAATCTAGATTATTGACTCTAGTTCAAGTGGGAGACTGAAGGAAATATGCCCTAGAGGCAATAATAAAGATGTTATTTGTATTTCCTTATATCATGATAAATGTCTTTTATTCATGCTAGAATTGTATTAACCGGAAACTTAGTACATGTGTGGATACATAGACAAAACAGTATGTCCCTAGTATGCCTCTACTAGACTAGCTCATTGATCAAAGATGGTTATGTTTCCTAGCCATAGACATGAGTTGTCATTTGATCAACGGGATCACATCATTAGGAGAATGATGTGATGGACAAGACCCATCCGTTAGCATAGCACTATGATCGTTTAGTTTAACTGCTATTGCTTTCTTCATGACTTATACATGTTCCTATGACTATGAGATTATGCAACTCCCGAATACCGTAGGAACACCTTGTGTGCTATCAAACGTCACAACGTAACTGGGTGATCATAAAGATGCTCTACAGGTGTCTCCGAAAGTATTCGTGGTGTTGGCATAGATCAAGATTAGGATTTGTCACTCCGGTTGTCGGAGAGGTATCTCTGGGCCCTCTCGGTAACACACATCATAATAAGCCTTGCAAGCAAAAGACTAATGAGTTAGTCACGAGATGATGTGTTACAGAACGAGTATAGAGACTTGCCGGTAAACGAGATTGAACTAGGTATAAAGATACCGACGATCGAATCTCGGGCAAGTAACATACCGTTTGACAAAAGGAACAACGTATGTTGTTATGCGGTTCTGACCGATAAAAGATCTTCGTAGAATATGTAGGAGCCAATATGAACATCCAGGTTCCGCTATTGGTTATTGACCAGAGATGAGTCTCGGTCATGTCTACATAGTTCTCGAACCCGTAGGGTCCGCACGCTTAACGTTTGATGACGATCGGTATTATGAGTTTTTGAGTATTGATGTACCGAAGGTAGTTCGGAGTCCCGGATGAGATCACGGACATGACGAGGAGTCTCGGAATGTCCGAGACATAAAGATTGATATATTGGACGGCTATATTCGGACACCGGAAGTATACCGGAAAAGTTTCGGATTTATCGGGAATGCCGGAGGGGGTTACCGGAACCTCCTACGAGAGGGGATGGTCCATAGTGGGCCTAAAGGGTGAGAGAGAGGCAGCCCATAGGGCTGGCCGGCGCCCCCACCTAGGAATCCTAGTTGGACTAGGATTGGGGGGGCGCCACCTCTCCTATTCCTTTCCCCCTTCTTCCTTTCGGTGAATCCTACTAGGAATAGGATTGCAATCCTATTCCTAGTAGGAATCCCTTCCCTAGCCGCACCAGGAGAGTTGGCCGGCCCCTCCTCCCTTGCTCCTTAATATACGGGGGCAGGGGGGCACCCAAAGACACACAAGTTGAATTGTTTTAGCCATGTGCGGTGCCCCCCTCCACAGAATCACACCTCGGTCGTACCGTCGCGGAGCTTAGGCGAAGCCCTGCGCCGGTGAACACATCATATCCGTCACCACGCCGTCGTGGTGACAAAACTGTCCCGTGAAGCTCAACTGGATCAAGAGCTCGTGGGACGTCATCAAGCTGAACGTGTGCTGAACGCGGAGGTGCCGTACGTTCGGTGCTTGATCGGTTGGATCGCGAAGAAGTTCGACAACATCAACCGCGTCACTTGACGCTTCCGCTCCCGGTCTACGAGGGTACGTAGACACACTCTCCCCTCTCGTTGCTATGCATCTGGCAGATAGATCTTGCGTGATCGTAGGAAAATTTTAAAATACTACGTTCCCCAACATAATCTGCATCTCTATAGCCCTGCAATACATGATCACCGCTTCCAAAACGTAAACAAGATGTAGAAGTACCCTTGGGATACCTAAGAATCCACTTCACTGCCTCCCAGTGAGATTGACCTGGATTTGTCATGAACCGGCTAGCAACTCCAACTGCATAGGCAATGTCAGGCCTAGTGCATACCATGGCATACATCAAACTGCCCAAAGCAGATTGGTAAGGTACTGAAAGAGCGTGGATGTCGCCTAGAGGGTGGGTGAATAGGTGCTTTAAAATAATTACGGTTTAGGCTTGAACAAATGCGGAATAAACCTAGCGGTTAATTTGTCAAGCACAAAACCTACAACAACTAGTCTCACCTATGTGCACCAACAACTTATGCTAGGCAAGATAAACAACTAGGTGATAGCAAGATATATGACAAGAAACAATATGGTTATCGCAAAGTAAAGTGCATAAGTAAAGGGCTCGGGTAAGAGATAACTGAGGCACGCGGAGACGATGTTGTATCCCGAAGTTCACACCCTTGCGGATGCTAGTCTCCGTTTGGAGCGGTGTGGAGGCACAATGCTCCCCAAGAAGCCACTAGGGCCACCGTAATCTCCTCACGCCCTCGCACAATGCAAGATGCCATGATTCCACTAAGGGACCCTTCAGGGCGGTCACCGAACCCGTACACTTTGGCAACCCTTGGGGGTGGTCACCGGAACCCGTCAAAATGCTCGGGACGATCTCCACAACCTAATTGGAGACCCCGACGCTTGCTCGAAGCTTTACACCATAATGATTGAGCTCCGAACACCACAAAGGTTGGGGCTATCTCCACAACTTAATTCGAGCCCCCCAACAACACCACGAAGCTTCACCACAATGGAATATGGCTCCGAGATGACCTCAACCGTCTAGGGTGCCCAAGCACCCAAGAGGAACAAGCTCAAGGGTACCAAGCACCCAAGAGTAATAAGCTTCTCAACTTGTAAGTTCCACATATCACCGTGGAGAACTCAAACCGATGCACCAAATGCAATGGCAAGGGCACACGGAGTGCCCAAGTCCTTCTTTCCCAAACCCCACAAAATCAACTAATGCTAGGGAGGGAAATGATAGGAAGAATGAAGAAGAGAACACGGAGAACTCCAATATCTAGATCCAAAGGGTTCCCCTCACATACAAGAGAAAGTGATTGGTGGAAACGTAGATCTAGATCTCCTCTCTCTTCCTCCCCCCCCCCAAAAAAAACTAGCAAGAATCCATGGAGGGACTGAGAGATAGCAAGCTCGAAGAAGGTCAACAATGGGGGAAGAACACGAGCTCAAAAGATAAGGAACAATGGGGAAGAAGACCCCCTTCTATAGGAGGGGAAAAATCCAACCATTATCCCCACCATCCAGCCCGCAGCGAGCGGTACTACCGCTCTAGGGAGCGGTACTACCGCTGGCTACAGCGGTACTGCCGCTCGGCCCAGCGGTACTACCGCCGGGACCTCGCACAACACCAACGAGAGAAAGAAAGAGAGAGAGCCCCCGAGCGGCACTAGTAGCGGTGGTAAGGAGGTACTACCGCTTATAAGTGGTACTACCGCACCCACTGCCGCTCCTACTGCCGCCCAACCCGACACGAGAAGCGACGGTCTCGAATCGAGGCGGTACTAGCATGGAACCGAAGCCGAACTATCGCATGTAGCCATAAGCGGTACTACCAATGTGAACCAGTGGTACTGCCACTTGTGGCTATAAGTGGTACTACCGCTCCGGCCCAGCGGTACTACAACAGGAGCAACAAGAAAGCCCAGAATAGTCATAACTTCTGCAAATGAGCTCCGAATTGAGAAAATTTAAGCTTGTTGGATACAGGAAGACGGGTAGCATCAAAACAGCGACTGGTTATAGTAAGAGTACGCAGGGGAGGTATTGCTAGGATATAGAGGAGAGAACCCTCCATCAGAGAAGAACCGGCATAACCTCCAACATCGAAAACATCATAGAAGATGCATGAGTGAACTCCGTTTTTGATGAACTCGAGCTTGTCTTCAAGATGACCATAAGCTCCAAAACTCACAAGGAGAAGAACCAAACAAGAACCAATAAATATGATGCAAGGATGCAATGATTTGAGCTCTCTATGAACGATACGATCAAGCTACTCATCGAGAGCCCCCCTGAGAGTACGGCAAGCGATCCTATAACCCGGTCTCCCAACTACCACCATGAGACCGATATAATTGAAAACCTATCAAGGGAAAACCTTTGCCTTGCACATAGTCCACTTGAGCTGGATGATGATGATCTTGACTCCCTCAAGCTGGACCACCTTTCTTGATTGCGTTGGCTCGGTGAAGACTAGTAGATTGCTCCCCCATACTCCACTATGGGTGAGCCATTCTTCGGCACATCTTCACAAGTCCATTGCTACCACAATGGACGGCAAGCTTCAAGCATATGATCTCTTCGTGATGATCCTACTTGAACTTGCAGACCGCAACCTAACCCCACAAAGAACTCTCACAAAGACCATGGGTTAGTACACAAAGCATAATTGACAATGCTTACCATACCATAGGATCATTTGATCCCTCCTGGTACATCTTCTACGCTTTGTGTGTGGATCAACTTGATTCACTCTTTGACGTAGTCTTGACCAACCTTGAATCTTTCCAACTCTCTTCCTTTGGATGATGTCTTGAAGGTAAACATGAATGATCACACACTCTTCTTCTTCTTCTTCAAGATATGCTTGCAATAAGCTCAACACTCACAAGACCAATATTTGGATAAATCCTTAATACCACCTTGGTCATCACAAACTCTCCTTGAAACCAACAAATGGACTCCAAGAAAATCCTATGGACAAACCCTTCAAATATAACTCAAGGCAACCATTAGTCCATAGAGATTGTCATCAATTACCAAAACCAAACATGGGGAAAACCGCATGTTCTTTCAGGTACTTTCTTCATTTTTTCTTTCTCCTTCTTGCTTGTAGGACATTGTTTAGAATTTAATTTGTGATGGCCTGCAAGTGGAGAGATAACAGATTTTGCATCTTTCATGTTAAACCTTTCAAGTACCTTCTCAATATATCTTTCCTATGAGAGCCAAAGCAGCTTCTTTGATCTATCACGGGAGATCTTCATGCCAAGTATTTGCTTAGCTGGTCCTAAATCCTTCATGGCAAATGATTTACTCAATGCCTTCTTGATGACCCACAAGTGCAGGGGATCTATCGTAGTCCTTTCGATAAGTAAGAGTGTCGAAACCAACGAGGAGCAGAAGGAAATGATAGGCAGTTTTCAGTAAGGTATTTTCTGCAAGCACTGAAATTATAGGTAACAAATAGTTTTGTGATAAGGTAATTGGTAGCAAGTGACAAAAGGTAAAAGTAAATAAGGTGCAGCAAGGTGGTCCAATCCTTTTTGTAGCAAAGGACAAGCCTGGACAAACTCTTATATGAAGGAAAGCGCTCCCGAGGACACATGGGAATTATCGTCAAGCTAGTTTTCATCACGATCATCTGATTCGCGTTCGGTACTTTGATAATTTGGTATCTGGGTGGACCGGTGCTTGGGTGCTGTCCTTACTTGGACAAGCCTCCCACTTATGATTAACCTCTAATGCAAGCATCCGCAACTATAAAAGAAGTATTAAGGTAAACCTAACCATAGCATGAAACATATGGATCCAAATCAGCCCCTTACGAAGCAACGCATAAACTAGGGTTTAAGCTTCTGTCACTCTAGCAACCTATCATCTACTTATTACTTCCTAATGCCTTCCTCTAGGCCCAAATAATGGTGAAGTGTCATGTAGTCGACGTTCACATGACACCACTAGAGGAGAGACAACATACATCTCATCAAAATATCGAACGAAGACCAAATTCACATGACTACTAATAGCAAGACTTCTCCCATGTCCTCAGGAACAAAAGTAACTACTCACAAGACATACTATTGTTCATGTTTAGAGGGGTATTAATATGCATAATGGATCTTAACATACGATCTTCCACCAAATAAACCAACTAGCATCAACTACAAGGAGTAATCAACACTACTAGCAACCCACAGGTACCAATCTGAGGTTTGGGTACAAAGATTGGATACAAGAGATGAACTAGGGTTTGAGAGGAGATGGTGCTGGTGAAGATGTTGATAAAGATAGCCCTCCCCAAGATGGGAGAGTTGTTGGTGGTGACGGCGGTGACGATTTCCCCCTCCCGGTGGGAAGTATCCCCAGCTGAACAGCTCTGCCGGAGCCCTAGATTGGTTTCCGCCTCGGTTCCGCCTCGAGACGGCGGCGTCTGGTCCCGAAAGCCTCCTTATGATTTTTTTCCAGGTCAAAACACCTCATATAGGAGAAGATGGGCATCGGGGGCCTTCGAGGGGCCCACGAGACAGAGGGCGCGCCCTGAGAGGGGGGGGGCGCCCCCACCCTCGTGGACAGCTGGTGGCCCCCCTCGTGAACTTCTTTCGCCAGATATTTTTTATATTTTCTGAAACAGAGTTCTATGGAGTTTCGGGGCTTTTGGAGTTGTGCATAATAGGTTTCCAGAGTTTGCTCCTTTTCTAGCCCAGAATTCCAGCTGCCAGCATTCTCCCTCTTCTTGTAAACCTTGTAAAATAAGAGAGAAAAGGCATAAGTATTGTGACAAAACATGTAATAACAGCCCATAATGCAATAAATATCAACATATAAGCATGATGCAAAATAGACGTATCAACTCCCCCAAGCTTAGACCTCGCTTGTCCTCAAGCGAAAGCCGATATCGAGAAATATGTCCACATGTTTAGAGATAGAGGT
>LR738715.1:656043574-656096126 GCA_902687465.1 Secale cereale | reverse complement strand
CAATTCATCCACAATATCAAGTATGAATCATATACTTCATTGAAAACTAGCAAACTTTGATCTCGGTCATTGAAGCAATTGCAATTTATCGTAACATCAGAAAGAGTCAATATAAGAGCTTTTCAGCAAGCCTACATACTCAACTATCATATACTCTTTCACAATTGCTCACACTCACGCAATACTTATGTTTATGGAGTTTTAATCGGGCACAGAGAAAGATAGGGGCTTATGGCGATGCCTCCCAACCTTTTACCTCGAGGGTAATGTCAATAGTAATAGACCATGAAAACTTACATCCAAGTGGGTATATATGTCAGGATCTTTCCAACACAATGTGCTTGCCAAAGGACAAAATGTAAAAAGGAAAGGTGAATTTCACCTTGACTCTTATAAGGCAAGAATAATAGATAGGCCCTTCGCAGAGGGAAGCAGAGGTTGTCGTGTGTTTTTATGGTTGGATGCACAAAGTCTTAGCATAGAAGAACTTCACTTTATATTGCCACTTGTGATAAGGACCTTTATTATGCAGTCCGTCGCTTTTATTACTTCCATATCACAAGATCGTGTAAAGCTAATTTCCTCCACACTAATAAATCATACATATTTTAGCGAGTTTGCAACATGACAACTTACTTGGAAGGATCTTTCTCAATCCATTGGTAGGTATGGTGGACTCTCATGGCAAAACTAGGTTTAAGGATATATGGAAGCACAAGTAGTATCTCTACTTGGTGCGAGGAGTTTTGGCTAGCATGAGGGGGAAAGGCAAGCTCAACATGTTGGATGATCCATGACAATATACTTTATTTCAGATATAAGAAGACATAACCCATTATGTTATCTTCCTTGTCCAACATCAACTCTTTAGCATGTCATACTTTAATGAGTGCTCACAATCATAAAAGATGTCCAAGATAGTATATTCGCATGTGAAGCCTCTCTTCTTTTATTACTTCCTATTAATGGCAACAATGACCAAAATTATGTTTGTCAACTCTCAACAACTTTTATTCATCATACTCTTGTATGTGAAGTCATTACTCCCCATAAGATCAATATGATCTCTTGGATACTCTTTATGTTTTCTTTCTATTTATCATGACCCAAGTGAGGAAATCAAGCCCTTGACTCAACACTAATCTTTATTATATAGCTCACGGACTCGATTACAAAGGGTAAAGATCATAAGGCAAAAGCTCACACCTAGATCATGCTAAATTTATTCTACTAGATCAAGATACTACCAAAGGGATCAAACTAAGAAAAATGGTAAAGATAGGAGTGATAATGATATGATACCGAGGTCGCTCCCCCAAGCTTGGCAGTTGCCAAGGGGAGTGGTGATGATGGAGTTGAAAATAGTGACGCCGAATCATCATATATCGAGCGTAGGAGATCCTCCAGCTTGCGAATAATATCTTTTAGTGCAGCTATGTAATCCTTCAACAAAATATTTTCACTTGTGAGATGCTTGTTTCGAATTTGAGCTAACTCAATCATCCTGAAAGCTTCAATCTCAGTTGAGGTAAAGAGATTAGGAAGAGATTTATGGGTGTCTTCTTCTCCCGATGCCGGAGCCAGATCTTCCACCTCCTTCTTGATCTTCTTCTCCTTGTGGATCTCCTCGGGTCCTTCCCTCTTCAGATCTATCTGCATTAGCCAAGCATCGTTGCCTTCGTTGTTGGAGGAGGGTGACGACATGGTGCATGGCTTCACAAACCCTAGCAGATAACAGCTCGAAACAAGAACAGAGGATTTTTGCGTGATACAGAGGTCAAAACCTTCAGGAGTATATGTAATGAATTGTTACCGACCAAAAGGAGTAACCCACAAGAAAACGGAGTCCGGGAGGCACACGGGGTGCCCACGAGGCAGGGGGCGCGCCCTCCACCCTCGTGGACGCCTCGTGTCTCTTTCGGACTGCTACTTATTTTTCTATTTTTCTAAATATTCCAAAACGGTGGAAAATTGCCTTTAGAACTGTTTTGGAGTTGGTTTACTTACCGTACCACATACCTCTTCCTTTTCAGAGTCTGGATCGTTCTGGAAAGTGTCCCTTATGTATTCCTCCGGGGTTACGGTTTCAATAACATTGGTTTCAACATTTATAGGGTTACCTGAAATATAATGTTTGATTCTTTGACCGTTCACCACCTTCGGATTTGCGCCTTCGAAGTTGTTGATTTTTATGGCACCAGAACGATAGACCTCCTCGATAACGTAAGGTCCTTCCCACTTGGAGAGAAGTTTTCCTGCAAAAAATCTTAAACGAGAGTTGAATAGCAAGACATAATCACCTACGTTAAACTCACGCTTTTGTATCCTTTTGTCATGCCATCTTTTAACTTTTTCTTTAAACGGCTTGGCATTCTCATAGGCCTGGGTTCTCCATTCATCAAGGAAGCTAATGTCAAATAACCTCTTTTCACTGGCAAGTTTGAAATCATAACTGAGCTCTTTAATAGCCCAATATGCCTTATGTTCTAGCTCGAGAGGTAAGTGACAAGCTTTTCCATATACCATCTTATATGGAGACATACCCATAGGATTTTTGTATGCAATTCTATAGGACCATAATGCATCATCAAGTTTCTTGGACCAATTCTTTCTAGACCTATTAACTGTCTTTTGCAAAATTAATTTCAATTATCTATTACTTAGTTCTACTTGACCACTAGTCTGTGGGTGATAAGGGGATGCAATTCTATGGTTGACATCATACTTTGCAAGCATCTTACGGAAAGCACCATGAATAAAGTGTGAACCACCATCAGTCATTAGATATCTAGGGAATCCAAACCTCGGGAAAATAACTTCTTTAAGCATCTTAATAGAGGTGTTATGATCATCACTACTAGTTGGAATAGCTTCTACCCACTTAGTAACATAATCAACAGCAACTAAAATATGTGTGTACCCATTAGAGGCAGGAAACAGTCCCATATAATCAAAGCCCCAAACATCAAATGGTTCAATAACAAGTGAATAATTCATAGGCATTTCTTGACGTCTACTGATATTACCAATTCTTTGACATTCATCACAAGATAAGACAAACTTACGGGCATCCTTGAAGAGAGTAGGCCAATAAAAACCGGATTGCAATACCTTGTGTGCAGTTCTATCTCCCGCATGGTGTCCTCCATAAGCTTCGGAGGGGCACTTGCGTAGGATCTGTTCCTGATCATGCTCAGGTACACAACGTCTAATAATACCATCTACTCCTTCTTTATAAATATGTGGGTCATCCCAGAAGTAATGTCTCAAGTCATAGAAGAACTTTTTCTTTTGTTGGTATGTGAAGCTAGGAGGTATAAACTTAGCAATGATATAATTAGCATAATCAGCATACCATGGAACAGTATGAGAAGTATTTATGACAGCTAATTGTTCATCAGGAAAGCTATCATCAATAGGTTGTGGGTCATCAAGCATATTCTCTAACCTAGACAAGTTATCTGCAACGGGGTTCTCAGATCCCTTTCTATCAATATGCAAGTCAAATTCTTGCAGCAAGAGAACCCATCTAATAAGTCTAGGTTTAGCATCTTTCTTTTCCATAAGGTATTTGATAGCAGCATGATCAGTGTGAATAGTTACTTTAGAATCAACAATATAGGGTCTAAACTTATCACAAGCAAATACAACTGCTAAAAATTCTTACTCAGTAGTAGCATAATTTCTTTGGGCACTATCTAGAGTTTTACTAGCATATTGGATAACATTTAATTTCTTATCAACTCTTTGCCCTAGAACAACACCTACAGCATAATCACTAGCATCGCACATAATCTCAAAAGGTAAATTCCAGTCAGGAGGCTGGACAATAGGTGCAGAGATTAATGCTTTGTTTAGTATTTCAAATGCTTCTAGACAATCATCATCAAAGACAAAAGGAATATCTTTTTGTAAGAGATTAGTCAGAGGCCTGGAGATTTTGGAGAAGTCCTTTATGAACCTCCTATAAAACCCGGCATGACCAAGGAAACTTCGTATACCTTTGATGTCCTTGGGGCATGGCATCTTTTCAATAGCATCAACTTTAGCTTTGTCAACTTCAATGCCTCTTTCAGAAATTTTATGTCCCAAGACAATGCCTTCATTAACCATAAAGTGGCACTTCTCCCAATTCAAAACAAGATTAGTGTCTTCACATCTCTGCAAAACTCGATCAAGGTTGCTTAAGCAATCATCAAAAGAAGTTCCGTAAATGGAGAAATCATCCATGAACACCTCACAAAAATCACAGAATATAGCCATCATGCATCTTTGAAATGTAGAAGGTGCATTACATAAACCAAAAGGCATACGTCTATAAGCAAATGTACCGAAAGGACAAGTAAAAGTGGTCTTTTCTTGATCCCCTTTTGACACAAGTATTTGAGAGAAACCAGAATAACCATCTAGAAAGCAAAAATGAGTATGTTTGGATAACCTTTCTAGCATTTGATCAATGAATGGCAAGGGGTAATGATCTTTCTTAGTAGCTTTATTTAACTTACGGAAATCAATTACCATCCTATAACCTGTAACTATTCTTTGCGGGATCAATTCATCTTTATCATTAGGAACGACAGTCATACCTCCCTTCTTAGGGACACAATGGACATGACTTACCCACTTGCTATCAGCAACTAGATAGATAATACCTGCCTCTAGAAGCTTTAGTATTTCCTTCCTTACCACTTATTTCATCTTAGGATTTAACCGTCGCTGATGATCAATAACCGGTTTAGCATTTTCTTCCAAATTTATCTTATGTTGGCATATTGTAGGGCTAATGCCCTTAAGATCATCCAGAGTATATCCAATAGCAGCACGATGCTTCTTCAGAGTTTTTAATAGTTTTTCTTCTTCCTGCTCTGAAAGGTTAGCACTAATAATAACAGTATATATCTTCTTTTCATCAAGATAAACATACTTAAGATTACCAGGTAAGGGTGTAAGTTCAAACACGGGATCACCCTTGGGTGGAGGAGGATCCCCTAGGATTTCAACAGGCAAGTTGTTTTTTCAATACGGGTCCCTATTTAAAGAATATTTCATCTATTTCCCTTCTCTCATTCATATGCATATCATTTTCATGGTCTAGCAAGTATTGTTGTAAAGGATCATTAGGAGGCACGGGAATAGAAGCAAGACCAATAATTTCATCCTTACTAGGTGGTTCCTTTTCAAGGGGTTGTCTACGGAATTTAGCAAAGTTAAAATCATGAGACATATCCCCTAATCCCACAGTAACAATATCTTTCACGTAGTCTATCTTGGCATTAACAGTATTTAAGAAGGGTCTACCAAATATAATGGGACATAATTCATCTTGTGGGGAACTAAGAACAAGAAAATCAGCAGGGTAGTTAACCTTCCCACACAATACTTCAACATCTCTAACAATCCCAACTGGTGAAATAGTGTCTCTATTAGCAAGCTTAATAGTAACATCAATCCCTTCTAACTCAGCAGGTGCAATATCATGCATAATTTCTCGATATAAATCAAGAGGGATAATACTCGCACTAGCACCTACGTCACATAAACTATGATAGCAATGATCTCCTATCTTAACAGAGATAACAGGCAAGCCTACAATAGGTCTATGTTTGTTCCTAGCATTGGGTTTGGCTATTCTAGTAGATTCCTCTTGGAGATAAATAACATGTCCATCTAAATCTTCTACCAAGAGATCTTTAACCATAGCAACACTGGGTTCAACTTTAATTTGCTCAGAGGGTGTAGGTGTTCTAGTATTACTTTTACGAACTACAGTTGAAGCTTGAGCATGATCCTTTATCCTAACAGGGAAAGGTGGTTTCTCAATATAAGTTGTAGGAATAATAGGATCAACGTTATAAGTGATAGTCTTTTCTTCAACTTTAACTGGTTCAACTACTGTTACTTCAATAGGGGTATGGTATTTAAACCACTTCTCCTTGGGGAGATCAACATGAGTAGCAAAAGATTCATAGAAAGAAGCTACTATCTCAGATTCAAGTCCATATTTAGTGATAAACTCACGGAAAACATCGGTATCAATAAAAGCTTTAACACAATCAAACTTAGGGGTCATACCTGACTCCTTACCTTCGTCGAGATCCCAATCTTCAGAGTTACGTTTAATTCTTTCCAATAAATCTCATTTGAATTCAACGGTCTGCATCATAAAAGAGCTAGAACAAGAATTATCGAGCATGGTGCGATTATCGAGAGAAAGCCGAGCATAAAATTTTTGAATGATCATTTTTCTTGAGAGCTCATGATTGGGGCATGAATATAACATTGACTTAAGCCTCCCCCAAGCTTGAGCGATGCTTTCTCCTTCGCGAGGCCAGAAATTATAAATATAATTACGATCATGATGAACCTGGTGCATAGGGTAGAACTTCTGATGAAATTCCAACTTCAGACGATTATAGTTCCATGATCCCATATCATCACATAGCCTAAACCATGTCAATGCATCTCCCTTCAAAGATAAAGGGAATACCTTCTTCTTGATAGCATCCTCGGGCATACCTGCAAGCTTAAACAGTCCACAAACTTCATCCACATAGATTAGGTGTAAATCGGGATGCAGTGTTCCATCTCCTGTAAAAGGATTTTCAAGCAGTTTCTCTATCATACCCGAAGGAATCTCAAAGCAAACATTTTCAGTAGGTGCAGTAGGTTGAGGAGCAACTCTTTGCTCTTCTGGTCGGGGTGAAGATACCCCGAGCAGGCCCCGCAAAGGATTTTGAGCCATAGTAACAGGTGACAATAAATTCAGCACACTACATAAATTTTTCCTTACCAAAGGCGCTTCACTCCCCGGCAACGGCACCAGAAACGAGTCTTGATGACCCACAAGTGTAGGGGATCTATCGTAGTCCTTTTGATAAGTAAGAGTGTCGAACCCAACGAGGAGCAGAAGGAAATGATAGGCAGTTTCCAGTAAGGTATGTTCTGCAAGCACTGAAATTATAGGTAACAGATAGTTTTGTGATAAGGTAATTGGTAGAAAGTGACAAAAGGTAAAAGTAAATAAGGTGCAGCAAGGTGGCCCAATCCTTTTTGTATCAAAGTACAAGCCTAGACAAACTCTTATATGAAGGAAAGCGCTCCCGAGGACACATGGGAATTATCGCAAGCTAGTTTTCATCACGATCATCTGATTCGCGTTCGGTACTTTGATAATTTGGTATGTGGGTGGACCGGTGCTTGGGTACTGTCCTTACTTGTACAAGCCTCCCGCTTATGATTAACCTCTAATGCAAGCATCCGCAACTACAAAAGAAGTATTAAGGTAAACCTAACCATAGCATGAAACATATGGATCCAAATCAGCCCCTTACGAAGCAACGCATAAACTAGGGTTTAAACTTCTGTCACTCTAGCAACCCCTCATCTACTTATTACTTCCCAATGCCTTCCTCTAGGCCCAAATAATGGTGAAGTGTCATGTAGTCGACGTTCACATGACACCACTAGAGGAGAGACAACATACATCTCATCAAAATATTGAACGAAGACCAAATTCACATGACTACTAATAGCAAGACTTCTCACATGTCCTCAGGAACAAAAGTAACTACTCACAAGACATAATATTGTTCATGATCAGAGGGGTATTAATATGCATAATGGATTTGAACATATGATCTTCCACCAAATAAACCAACTAGCATCAACTACATGGAGTAATCAACACTACTAGCAACCCATAGGTACCAATATGAGGTTTGGGTACAAAGATTGGATACAATAGATGAACTAGGGTTTGAGAGGAGATGGTGCTGGTGAAGATGTTGATGAAGATAGCCCTCCCCAAGATGGGAGAGTTGTTGGTGATGACGGCGGTGACGATTTCCCCCTCCCAAAGGAAAGTATCCCCGGTAGAACAGCTCTGCAGGAGCCCTAGATTGGTTTCCGCCTCGGTTCCGCCTCGAGACGGTGGCGGCTGGTCCCAAAAGCCTTCTTATGATTTTTTCCAGGTCAAAACACCTCATATAGGAGAAGATGGGCATCAGGGGGCCTTCGAGGGGCCCACGAGACAGGGGGCGCGCCCCCACCCTCGTGGACAGCCGGTGGCCCCCCTCGTGAACTTCTTTCACCAGATATTTTTTATATTTTCTGAAACGGAGTTCTGTGGAGTTTCGGGGCTTTTGGAGTGGTGCAGAATAGGTTTCCAGAGTTTGCTCCTTTTCCAGCCCAGAATTCCAACTGCCGGGATTCTCCCTCTTCTTGTAAACCTTGTAAAATAAGAGAGAAAAGGCATAAGTATTGTGACAAAACATGTAATAACAGCCCATAATGCAATAAATATCAACATATAAGCATGATGCAAAATGGACGTATCACTTCTTGAGCAGAGCAATCCTCTTTGTGCCATTTCCAACAATCAGCATATCATCAACATACAACAGGAGAATAATGAAGTCACCCTCGACGAACCTCTTCATAAAGACACAGTGATCAGGTTGTGCTTTATGGTAACCAAGCCCAGTCATAAAAGACTCAAACTTCTTGTACCACTGCCGAGGAGCTTGCTTCAAGCCATACACACTCTTCTTGAATTTGCAAACTAAGTGCTCCTTGCGTGCAACCATGAATCCCTCTGGCTGCTCCATGTATATCTCCTCTCTAGGTCACCATGTAAGAATGCAGTCTTCACATCAAGTTGTTCAATTTCCAAGTCCATGGTGGCAGCCATGCCAAGCACAACTCGGATCGAAGACATCTTTACCACCGGAGATAATATCTCATCAGAATCAATGCCCTTTTCCTGACTGAATCCTTTCACAACCAATCTAGCCTTGTACCTTGTATGTGAGGTGTTTTCTTCAGTTTTCACTATGTACACTCACTTGTTCTTGAGTGCTTTCTTTCCCTTTGGCAGATTCACCAACTCAAAGGTATCATTATCATACAGGGAAATCATCTCATGCTGCATGGCTTCTGACCACTCTTCCTTGTTCTCATCAGACATTGCCTCCTCATAGCATGAGGGCTCACTTGCCTCTGTCATCAACACATATTGATGTGGTGGATACTTAGAAGAAGGAATGTGACCTCTTTCACTTCTTCTTTGTTGTTGCACTGCTGGTGAATCAGGTGGATTTTCGTTGGCATTATCATTACCAACTTCATCATCATCATCACTTGATGGTTGCTCTTCACTTTGACTTGTACTACCTTGACCAGTTGCATCTCCATTGTCTTCAGTGTCATCATCTCCCCCATTATTGTCAGGCACAAGGGGAGGATGGATTGGGTCCAAGTCAACCTGAGGTGTGTTGTTCATTGGCTTCTCTGGTTTCCCAATATCATTTATTGTTTCATCTTCAATGAACACCACATCCCGGCTTCGCACAATATTCCTATTGGCCGGAACCCACAACCTGTAGCCAAACTCTTCACTTGGTTGGCTAAGGTAGATGTAATGCTTTGTCTTGCTATCAAGCTTGGATCTCTCGTCTCTTGGAACATGTACAAATGCCCTGCAACCAAAAACCTTCAAGTGCTTGTATGATACCTCCTTCCCTGACCAAACTCTCTAAGGAATATCACCTGCAAGAGGAACTGAGGGAGATAGGTTAACCACATACATAGCATTCATCAATGCTTCAGCCCAAAATGAATTAGGCAAATGAGCATGAGATAGCATAGCTGTGACCTTCTCTGTGAGTGTCCTGTTCATTCTCTCTGCAAGACCATTGAGCTGATGTGTCTTTGGTGGACTCTTCTCAAGCCTGATGCCAAACTTTCTGCAATACCTTTTGAAAGGACCTGGTATTCACCACCATTGTCTGATCTCATGCACTTATATTTCCTGCCAGTTTCTCTTTCAACCTTGGCATGGAACTCCTTGACGGTTTCAAGTGTCTGGTATTTGTGTTTCAGCACATACACAAAAACCTTTCTGGAATGGTCATCAATAAATATCACAAAGTATAATGCTCCACCATGAGATTTTTAAGTCATGGAGCAAACATCAGTGTGCACAATATCAAGAACATTTTCTGCACGATGTGGAGGGAGTGTACAAAATGCAACACTGTGTTGTTTGCCAGCAAAACAATGTGCACATGGTTTCAAGGATATACCTTTCAACTCAGGGAGGTACTCCATGCGAGCAAGAGCGTGCATGCCCTTCTCACTCATATGCTCAAGCCTCTTGTGCCACAATTCAACCGAAGTGTCTTTTTCAGCAACGTTCAACACCTCATTGCACAACTTAGTTTTAGTCACATAGAGATTACCTTGCTTACTTCCTCGAGCCACAATCAAAGAGCCTTTGGTGAGCTTCCACTTTCCTTCACCAAAATAACAATGATGTTTGATTTCATCAAGCTTGCCCATTGACAACAAATTCAACCTTATATCGGGAACATGCCTCACATCATCGAGCACCAATCTACAGCCTGTGTTTGTTTTAATGCATATAGAGCCCTTGCCAACAATTGCTGACGAACCACTATTTCCCATCCTCACTTGGCCAGTAACACCACTAGTGTAAGATGTGAAATACTCCTTGTGTGATGTGATTGGAAGGACGAACCTGAATCCACAACCAAACTCATGGCATCATCACGAACAACACTATAGCAATCTTCATCTTCAATGACTAGATAGTCCTCATCTGTTGCAGTCATGGTTGAACTGCTCTCAGCCTTTTGCTCGGTTTTCTTTGTGAGTTTCCCCTCTGCAAGCTCTCTTTTGTACTTCCTGCACTCGCTCTTTATGTGTCCCGGATTGCCACAATGAAAGCAAGTAATATCTTTTCTCTGTTTTGACTTTGATCTTTCCCTGGATTTGCTTTTGCCTTGCTGAAATCTTGTATTGTTGCGTCCACGGTTCTCATTCTTCCCATGGGTTTTAGCCACATACGCATCAGAAGAAGAAGCATCACCCTTTTCCTTCTTTCTTGCTTCTTCATTCAGCATACTGTTCTTCACCATCTCCAAAGTCAGCTTCCCATCCGGGGCTGAATTGCTAAGTGACACAACAAGCGTGTTCCAACTATCAGGCATGGAACTCAGCAGCAACAATGCTTGCACCTCATCTTCAAATTTGATCTTCATGGCTGAAAGTTGATTTATATGGCATTGGAAGACATTTAAGTGCTCAATCACACTTGTGCCATCTCGGTACTCAAGCTTTGCAAGTCTTTTGATCATCAAGGCCTTGTTCATTGATGTCTTCCTCTCATACATATGCTCTAACTTCTGCCACATCTCATAAGCATTTGTGTCATTTGCAACATGGTGGAAAATATTGTGGTTGATGTACAACCGAATCATACCTACTGCGTTTCTGTGCAACACTCTCCATTCTTCTTCTGTGACACCTGTGGGTATCTTGTCTTTCACAATTGGCTCATACAAATCCTTGCAATAAAGGATGTCTTCCATCATGGGCTTCCATAATGGGTAATTGGAAGAATCAAGTTTTATCATGCAACTTGTAGTAGCGCTTTCTTCCAAAGCCATTGTGAGCAGCACTTCCAGAAACAATTAAGCAACTGGGATTTGCAACCTTCTAAGCAACCAAGGCTATGATGCCACTCTGTTGGAAATTAGCACACAAATGCACTTGTGGTTAACTGAAAACTGCAGTGGAAACAAGTATTCGCAGCACCACTGTACTAACTCAAGGATCGTTGCTTAGCACGGAAGGAAACATATGCAACAGCATATATGGAGGCAGAAAAAATGTTACTCGTCAGTCAAGACACTCCTCAGCCTAGTTGTTAAATTGTGATCCAAATTCTAGTACCGTGTTGGACTAGACGTAGTACAACCGGCGTGGACATTGCGTTGACGTCGACGCGTACGAGTACAACTCGTTTACTTGTCCTCCAAGGACTCTTATGTATTGCCCTCATATATACCCCATGTGGTCGCACCTAAGACGGCATGTCGTCTCGTGCTTGTAATACTCCTCCTCATACTGATTGCGCGTTCGTGCGTCCGTGGTTTTCTCCCGCAAGGGTTTCCACATTAAATCCGTGTCTCTCGTGTCTCGTTTATTCTCGTTCTTATCTAACAAGTGGTATACAGAGCTGAGGTTCGTAGATACGAGATTTGAGACAAGAGTTAGGGTTTCGTGCGCACCGCCGCACGAGACCTGTCGATCCGCCAGTCTGGTTTCGGGTCAATTTTCGCTACACCTCCGTACGAAGCCGAGATCGACAGTGCGGCGTACTGAGTGCCTCACGAGCCATCAAATCCTCAAGGCCGCTACTACAGTTTATATGTCAGCTGTTCCCGGCGAAAGTCCCGAGAAGATTGGATCACGTTGCTGTTGCTACTCATGAGATTTCAATCAGATCGTTACTGTGACTAGTACTACTTCTCGTACGTGGTAAATTCCATTGACTGGCACTAGCTCGTTGATTTCTTAAGTCGCTGCCACTGGTTACTACTAGTACTTCTACTGGTCACGTGGAGTGCTCAAAGCTAGTACTACTAGTTGAGTACTAGATCAGACTGGTTTTCCCATCAACTGCTACGTCCACCGAGCAACTATCATCAGGTGCTATTTTTACTGATTCTTTGCCCTGCAAATTAATTATGTCAAGAATTTTCTACCAGCTTGTACTACTTTGTGTACACAGATTTATCTACTCATGGCTTCCATGAAGTACGATTTTCCACTACTGGATCGTGACACAAGGTTTACCCTATGGCAAGTCAAGATGCGGGCGTTGTTGGCACAATCCGACTATGATGAAGCACTGGATAGTTTTGGGAAGAATAGAATTCAGGACTGGACTGATGAGGAGAAAAGAATTGATTGTAAGGCTTTGTCACAAATTCAACTCCATTTGCATAATAATATTTTGCAGGAAGTTTTGAGCGAGAAAACTACCGCCGCTCTATGGTTAAAGCTGGAAGGGATTTGCACGACAAAAGATGTGACCAGCAAGATGCATCTGAAGCAAAAATTATTCCTGCACGGGTTACCCAAGGGAGGTAATGTTTTGAATCATATTTCAGAATTTAAAGAGATCATATCCGATCTAGCTGCAATTGAGGTTAAGTATGAAGAGGAAGATACTGCTTTAATGTTACTTTGTTCACTGCCAAGTTCTTATACCAATTTTAGAGACACCATATTATACAGTCATGATACTCTCACACTTAATGAAGTTTATGAAGCTTTCAACTCTAAGGAGAAGATGAAATTAATGGTGCCTCATGATGGTTCGAGTTCATCCCAAGCCGAGGGATTATCTGTTCGTGGCAGGACAAAGGAGAAGAAGTCCAATAATGGAAATAGAGGCAAAAGTAAGAACGCCCACAGGGGTCGGTCGCAATCCAGAGACAAGAAGTATTGCAGATATTGCAAGAGAGACGGGCATGACATCTCAGAGTGTTTCAAGTTGCAGAATAAAGAAAATAGGAAAGTTAACAAACAAGGTGAAAATTCTGCTAACGTTGCTCGTGATGATAGTTCCGATGATGCTCTTGTCGTTATTGCTGGATGTGCTGAGACCAATGATGAGTGGGTACTTGATACTGCATGTACTTTTCATATGTGCCCGCATAGAGATTAGTTTACTACTTTTGATTCCACTATTGCTGCTGGATCCGTTTTGGGTTTTGATAATTCAACATGCAAGATTGAAGGCATAGGTTCCGTTCGAATCAAGATGTTTGATGGCACAATCAGAACTTTGACAGATGTTCGGTATATTCCAAGGATGAAGAGAAATCTTATCTCTGTGAGTACCCTTGATGCAAAAGGGTACAAGTATTCAGGTGGAGATAGTGTTTTGAAGGTCACCAGAGGTTCCCTTATTGTGATGAAAGGTGACTTAAGTTCGACCAATGGTCTTTATTACCTTCGAGGTTCTACTGTTTCAGGTAACGCTACTCCAGTTATTTCAAAGAATTCTGATTGTGATGCTGCTAACCTTTGGCATATGCGTCTTGGACATATGAGTGAACTTGGTTTGGCAGAGTTAAATAAGAGAGGTCTTCTTAAAGGATACGAAACTGGTAAATTGAAATTTTGTGAGCATTGTATCTTCGGCAAGCACAAGAGGGTGAAGTTCAATACTTTGACTCATACAACTGAAGGTATTCTTGATTATGTGCATTCTGATTATGGGGACCATCTCGCAAGAAGTCATTAGGTGGTGCTAGTTACATACTGACTATTATTGATGATTACTCAAGAAAAGTCTGGCCTTATTTCTTGAAGCATAAATGGCAAGCATTCTCAGCATTTAAGGAGTGGAAGATTATGATTGAAAGACAAAATGAAAGGAAGGTAAAAATACTTCGCACTGATAATGGTATGGAATTATGTTCTAAGAAATTTGCGAATTATTGCAAATCTGAAGGCATTGTTAGACATCACACCGTTCCTTATACTCCTCAACAAAACGGTGTTGCTGAGCGTATGAACATGACCATTATTTCCAGAGCCCGTTGCATGTTGTCCAATGCAGGTTTGCATAGGCGTTTTTGGGCTGAGGCTGCTTCCACTGCTTGTTATCTCATTAACCGTTCACCATCTATTTCTCTTAATAAGAAAACTCCAATTGAGGTATGGTTTGGTTCACCTGCTGATTATTCACAGTTGAGAGTTTTTGGTTTCACTGCTTATCTCATGTTGATAATGGAAAATTGGAGCCTAGGGCTGTTAAGTGCATCTTTCTTGGTTATAAGCCTGGTGTTAAAGGTTTTAAATTGTGGAATCCTGAAACCCAGAAGGTTATTATTAGCAGAAACGTTATCTTTTAATGAATCTGCTATGTTACATGATGTTCCATCTACTAATGTTCCCGTTGAAAGTGAACATCAGACTACTATTCAGCATCCTACTGTTCAGGTGGAGCATGTTATTGATTCAGGTGATACATCTGGTAATGAAATTGTTGATGCACATGATGAACCCGTCGTTGATGATGAACATGTCAATCCCACTCCAAATCAGCCTATTGTTCCACCCGGTTGGAATCTTGCGCGTGACAGAGTTAGGCGGGGTATTGGTAAACCTAAAAGGTTAATTGAAGAGTGCAATATTGTTTCTTTTGCTTTATCTGTTGTAGAGGAAATTGAAGGTAATGCTGAGCCATCTTCATATTCCGAGGCTATTATTTCTGGTGATAGTAATAAGTGGATGACCGCTATGCATGATGAGATGGAATCACTTGAAAAGAATGGCACTTGGGATTTAGTAAAATTACCTAGAGAGAAGAAACCTATTCGTTGCAAGTGGGTTTTCAAGAGGAAAGAAGGTGTTTCTCCTAATGATGAGACAAGATATAAAGCAAGGTTAGTTGCTAAAGGTTATAGCCAGATTCTAGGTATAGACTATAACGAAGTCTTTTCTCCTGTTGTGAAGCATAGCTCTATTCACACTTTACTTAGTATTGTTGCCATGCATGATTTTGAGCTTGAACAATTGGATGTTAAAACTGCATTCTTACATGGAGAATTAGAAGAGGATATTTATATGGAACAACCTGAAGGTTTTGTTATTCCTGGAAAAGAAAAGCTTGTCTGCAAGTTAAAGAAATCTCTTTATGGATTGAAGCAATCCCCTAGACAGTGGTACAAGAGATTTGACACCTTTATGCTCTCTCGCGGTTTCAAAAGGTCTAATTATGATAGTTGTGTTTATTTGAAAACTGTCAATGGTTCAACTATTTATTTGCTCCTTTATGTTGATGATATGCTAATTGTTGCAAAGAGTATGTTAGATATTAATGAACTAAAGAAGCAATTGAGTAATGAATTTGAGATGAAGGATTTGGGTGCAGCAAAGAAAATACTTGCATGGAAATATCCAGAGATAGACCATCTGGAAAAGTATATCTAAGTCAGAGAGGATATATTGATAAAGTTCTTCGTCGTTTCAATATGCATAATGCCAAGCCAGTAAGTACTCCGTTAGCTGCACACTTCAAATTATCATCAGCTTTATGTCCTAAGTCAGATGCAGATATTGAGTACATGTCTAGAGTTCCCTATTCGAGTGCAGTTGGTTCACTTATGTATGCCATGGTTTGTTCTCGTCCGGATTTATCATATGCATTGAGTGTTGTGAGTAGATACATGGCTAATCCTGGGAAAGAGCATTGGAGAACAGTTCAGTGGATTTTCAGATACCTGCGAGGTACTTCTAATGCTTATTTGCAGTTTGGAAAAACTAGAGATGGACTTGTTGATTTTGTTGATTCTGATTTTGCTGGTGATTTGGATAAGAGAAGATCGCTCACAGGTTATGTTTTCAACATTGGTGGTTGTGTTGTGAGTTGGAGAGCAACTTTGTAGTCTATTGTGGCTTGTTCCACTACTGATGCCGAGTATATGGCTATTTCCGAGGCATGCAAAGAAGCTATCTAGTTGAGAGGTTTATACACTGAGCTTTGTATCTTGCCCTACCGTATTTAGTGACAGTCAAAGTGCTATATATCTTACAAAGAATCCAATGTATCATCAGAGAACAAAGCACATTGATGTCAGATTTCACTATATTCGAGATGTTGTTGCTGAAGGTGATTTGAAGGTATGCAAGATAATTACTCATGATAATCCAGCTGATATGATGACAAAGCCAGTTCCGACCAATAAGTTTGAGCTTTGCTCAGGCTTAGTTGGTATTTCTCACTAGTCCTATGGACTTTGATGCACAAGGTGTTTATGCTGATTTGGATGGAGTTATTCACTTTCTTCGACTACTGGAGGGAATTTGGCTCAAGGTGGAGATTATTAAATTGTGATCCAAATTCTAGTACCGTGTTGGACTAGACGTAGTACAACCGGCGTGGACGTTGTGTTGAAGTCGACGCGTACGAGTACAACTCGTTTACTTGTCCTCCAAGGACTCTTATGTATTGCCTTCATATATACCCCATGTGGTCGCACCTAAGACGGCTTGTCGTCTCGTGCTTGTAATACTCCTCCTCATAGTGATTGCGCCTTCGTGCGTCCGTGGTTTTCTCCCGCAAGGGTTTCCATGTTAAATCCGTGTCTCTCGAGTCTCGTTTATTCTCATTATTATCTAACACTAGTGTCTTGTGGTAGGAGTAAGTTTTCCTGACAGCAGCAAGTATCAACACAGAGACACCAGATTTTACGTGGAAAACCCCTCAACTTGAGGGGAAAAACCACGGGCGAAGCCACCCAAATCCTCTTCTACTATTATCAAATGTGGGATACAACAAGTTCTTCTCTAGACAGCACTAGAGGATCTCATACATCAAGATTTCTAAATCTTGGATCAGCACAACAAGATTTGGGGCTCAAGAACTAGGGGTTGGAACAATCTCACCCAAGATGGTGGAACCGAAGCTTGAAGGAGACAAGGTAGTGGATCCTGACCATCACAAACTTGGGGAGGAGCCCCCTTTGCTTCTTCCTTCAATCTTCCTCTTCTTCCCTTGCTCTCTTGGTTTTCTCTCTTCTTCTCTCTCGGAGGATGAACTGATTTTTGTCACACTTGGTGGTGGCTGCTGGATAGAGGGTAAAACATCCCCACCCACTCATGTGCAAAGTTTAAAATGACCCTAGGTCATAACCCTAATGGGTAGTGGGCTTCTGCACCTCTTTGGGCTGCCTAAAAGGCCTCAAATGGTCATCTCCTCACAGCCCACATGAGGAGGACATCCCAACACATTAACAGCTATATACAATACTCACATTGTATGGTTTTTCCCTGTTGAATTCCAGTGTTCTAGACTAGAACTACTAATGGCCTTTAGGTTTCAGACTTAACCAGTGAGACACTACTAGCTCTAGGCTCTCTACGCATAGAACAACTTGGTTGAGCTTGAGCACAATTTCCTACACAACAGTTGCTTGGAACTTGGGAAGTGTGAAGCGGATGATTGCGTGGTATAGTATGAAGTATGAACACACGTTTGCTACGAAGAAGTTGCTTGGGGAGGAAGGTTGTGGAGATGAAACTGAAATCAATTCAAAGTTTGACTGCACTCCATACAGAAAAGTTACAACGTCATATATCTCTATTTGTGCTTATCATGTTTGTATCTTCTTGATGCGTTATTTTGAGCCAATAAAATCCACTCCACTCTTTGTCGAAAAGAGTCTCAAGACGTTCAATTTAAGGTTGAAATACCAATAGAACTCCCCCGCAAAAAAAAACAATATCACAAGGCTTTTTTTGCGGGTGAAAATACCAATAGAACCGTTGATCATGCATGTGTGTCAATCTGATGGGTTTTCCTGCAAAATAAAATAAAATCCGACAGCTTAAATTTCTACGCCCCCCGTTTCTAAATATAAGTATTTTTAGAGACTCCAATACAAACTATATACGAAGCAAAATGAGTGAATCTACACTTCAAAATACATCTATATAGTACATCTGTATGTAGGTTATATTGAACTCTCTAAAAGGACTTATATTTAGAAACAGAGAAAGTAGCAATTAATAGGACTGAATGTCAGAAGAAGAATGGAAACTGAATGAAAGGGTTTTACCGTATTCTCAGCCAGGGGATGCGACCTTTTGTTAAGAAACTGCCTAGCAAATACAGGAGTGAATGAAAGAAAAGGAATGGAAAAGGACTTATCGCGATGTTCATTGTATTCACGCTGAACCTGCTCGCTGGGAGCAAGATATTTGGCACCTCTGTTTTGACTTGTACTGCATAGGAACAAACTCTGCATACACTGCACTGACTGCCAATGGCAGAACGTGAGTGGAGTAGAGTCGTCGTATGGTTTGAACACATGCCTTAATTTCATACGGAATTGTCCGGGAAGGTTAGGCACCTGGATCTGGATCTACACGGAGGCCTCGGCGAGTTAGGCAGCACATTGCAGGGTATATATAGCAACCGAGGGAGGCAGTGAGCCATCACAGATCAGCTTTTTTTTTTGAAAGATCCAGCAAAATGCTGGCTTATATTGATATTAAGCAGGGAGCAGGGTGCATGTGAAAAACAAGGCTGTTCTGAGAAAATGGCAGGAGGGGAAGAAGAGCTATGAAAAATTTATGTTACAACTTTCATGGTGGCTCCCAGAAGGGGTGCTGCAAAAGTGTTGCTCCTGCTTGTCACCACAGCTCAAGTGTGCATCTGATGGCAGCGCAAATGCTATTCTTTGTTGGCACCCTGTTTCTGAAGACGGCTTCATTTCTTCCCTTCCAAATTTCTGAGAGAATAAGGATGATGGCTGACTTGATGGCCTTCTTGTGATCCTGCCTCGCCGTTCCAATCATTTGAGCAATAATATCCGCTGGTTTAGACTTGTTCTGCCATTTGGCAGGCTGAAGCGTGCTGCAGCCAAAACCAGCCGCCATTTCTTCCCAGATAGCAAGTGATAGCGGGCATTCCCAGAAAAGGTGAACGGAGGTTTCTAAGTTCCTGACGCAGAGTTGGCAGAAGTATCCGTTGGGCCAGCCTCTACGTTGTAGGCGATCATTGCACCAAAGCCTATTACGGAGAAGCAGCCAGGCAAAGATCTTCAACTTAGCAGGTGCCCAAGCGCTCCAGATCATCCTCTTGGTGTCCGACTTGATTGTCCCATGGAGTTGGGCCTTATACGCAGAGCTAGCCGTGTAGGTTCCTGAGGCCTCATGCGTCCAGGTGATTTTGTCTGCAGTCTGAGGTTGAAAACGAAGGTTCATGTTTTGCAGCCATCTTTGCAGCCTGATGGCCTCGGCCCAAAGTTCCTGGGTGTCTCTATGGGCGAGGTCTTGCATCCATGTGTCATTTGTCAAGGCCTCCTTAACCGATCTGTTTTTCCTCCTGGAATGTTTGAAGAGGGTAGGGAAGGCAGTCTTGAGGTTTCCTGATCCCGTCCAAGAGCAGTGCCAGAAGGTAGCCTTTTCACCATTGCCAATTGTGATTGAAGTTGAGGCGTTGAACAGGGCTTTGTCGCCGTCATCACATGGGACCGGCATGCCTTGCCACGGCCTGCCAGCATCTGTCCAAGATAGCCACAGCCATCGAAGCCGAAGCGCTCTACTGAAGCGTTGGAGGTCTAGAATCCCTAATCCACCATTATCTGTTGGTGTGCAAACCGCATGCCATGCAACTTTGCACTTGCCGCCGGTAAGCTCCTCCTCTTGGGCCCATAGAAAATGTCGTCTAACCTTGTCAATTTCCGTAAGGAATTTCTTTGGCGGGCGGAGCACGGAGAGGGCGTAGGTTGGTAGTGCCGTGAGAACGCTACGTACCAAAACCCTTCTACCAGCAATAGTCATGAGCCTGCTTTTCCATCCTGCGAGCCTAGCCCTGATCCGATCAAGGATAAATTGGATGTGTACAAGGCGAAGTCTGGAGAGAGTCAGTGGGAGACCCAGGTATCTGAGAGGGAAGCCCACTGTTGCCCCTCCGAAGTTGGCAAGAATGTGTTGTAAGTTGATGCCGTCGCAACGGATGGGAGTAACAGTTGACTTGGAAGGATTTACTCTCAGCCCAGTTGCGTGCCCGAAGTCGCGGAGAATGTTGAGCAGTGCGTCAACCTCTTCTCTGTGAGGGTTGGCGAAGATGACCGCATCATCTGCATAGAGGCTGACACGTAGGGTGATATCTCTACTAGGCATAGGGGCAATAATTTCTAGATCGGTTGCCCGTTGGAGCAGTCTATGCAGGGGATCAATGGCAATGATGAATAGGAGAGGCGAGAGCGGATCACCCTGCCTCAGCCCCTTGCGGTGACGTATGCTAATTCCTTTTGTGCCATTTAGCAGGAAGGAAGAAGATGCCGTGGCAAGAAGCAAGGCGACCCAGTCACGCCATCTTGCAGGGAAGCCTAGCACTTGAAGCAGCTCTAGTAGATACTCCCAAGAGACGTTGTCAAACGCCTTAGCGATGTCTAGTTTGAAGAGTAGAGCAGGTGTTTTTCTTCTATGGAGCGATCTAATGGCGTTCTGGACGAAGAGGAAGCTATCCTGTGTGCTTCTGGATTTTAGGAAAGCTGACTGGGCCGGTGAGATAACTTGATGTATCACCGCAGTTAATCTAATTGCTAGCACCTTGGCAATGAGCTTTGCGATTGAGTGGATCAAACTAATGGGCCTGTAGTCTTGAATTCTTTCAGCACCATCTTTTTTAGGGATGAGGGCTACTAAGGCAGTGTTGAGATTGTTGAAACCTCCTCCGGCTAGGTGATAGAACTTGTTGAAAGCCAGCAGAACATCTGATTTGATCAAGGGCCAGTAGGTTCTGAAGAAGGTACCCGTGAATCCATCTGGCCCCGGCGCTTTTTCAGCTGGAGAGGCTTGGATTGCTTGCCATATTTCATCCTCAGAAAAAGGATTGTCTAGGCCAGCCGCATGGATGGATGGCATGTCCAGGTTTTGCCATTTGATTCCAATGGAGTTTGGCATCTTTTTACCAATGCTTTCTTGGAAGTGTTCATCAATGGCTGCTAGCTTCTCTTCATGCTTTGTGACCAGTATATCATTTACCTTCAAACTATGAATGTAGTTTTTCCGAGTGCGGGACTTCATCTTTGCATGGAAGAATTTTGTGCCCGCATCTCCCGCACGAATCCAGGTCAGACGAGAAGCTTGTCTCTTTCTGGCACGGTCGATCGCCGCCAGCCCTAACAGGCATAGCTTGAGTAGCTTTCTGAGGTTGAACTCACCGTCAGTTAGACGGCGTGTCTCCTGGGCTACATCCAACCTGAGCACTATTTCAGCCGCAATGTGGAACTGGAGAGTTGCGTCGCTGAAGAGTGCTTTGCTCCAGATCTTCAGGTCATGTGCAGTGCGCATCATCTTGATGTGTAGACGATGGAAAGCACACGCGGAATGAACAAGCCTACTCCAGGCATGAGCCACCGTTTCATTGAAGTGGGGGAAACGGTGCCAGAAGCTCTCGAATCTAAAGGACGCCCGGCGCGGGGGAGCAGTTGTATCGGCGAGGATAAGTGGGCAGTGGTCAGATGTTGCCGTCGATGCCACTAGAACTGCAAAACTTGGAAAGATGGATTCCCAAGCTTGATTGCAGAAGAATTTGTCTATGCTAGCTAACGTGGGGTCTTGGCGTTCGTTGCTCCAAGTGTATCGACGGTTCTTGTATTTGATTTCCTTGAGCCCCGCTACGTCTATGGCCGATCTGAATCTCCCCATAAGTCTACGGTTGAGGTTGAGGTTGTTTTTGTCGCGTGCTTCATAGATGAGGTTGAAGTCTCCGTTGATCAGCCAAGGTTCAACACTAGGAGGGGCTGTGCGGCTAAGCTCTAGTAGGAAACTTTCCTTCCGTGCATCATCAGCAGGTCCGTAGACCGTGGACAGCCAGAAGCTATGCGGCTGGCCAAGGATGGTTACCTTCGCCGTGATGGCGAAGGCTCCGATGGCGTGGGAGGTTATAGTGGCTAGCTGCTTGTTCCAAAGGATAGCTGCGCCACCACTAGCCCCAATGGCCGGGAGGGCAATGCATCCATCTAACACAGATCCACCAAGCTCCCGCACAAGGCTTGGCGACCATGTATCAATCTTAGTCTCTTGTAAGCAAAGGATTGCTACACGATTCGACGAGGCGATCTCGCGGACGGAGGCTCGCTTTGCAGGGTTGTTTAGCCCACGAACATTCCAACACATGATTGGGAGTAGATGATCATTCATGGGGGATACTCGTGTAGCTCTGGTAACTGAGATAACTAAATGGCCTAAGGCCCAAGGAGTACACCACCACTCTAACAGGGGCACGCCGGCGACCACCAATAGGCCCCAAGACACGCCGGCGTCGAGCAAACCATCCTCTAGCTCTACTGGAAATAGCAAGACCTAACTTAAACCAGCCCATCGCCGGCCGCCACCAGAGCGAATAACATAGGGTAGCTAACATGACTAAACTGAGGCCGCCTCGGCAGCGCCATCAGGGCCAGCCATGCCCGCCGCGATCTTCAGAGCATCCGTGTCCAGGCGCGTGAGCTTGGCGATGACCGCAATGTCGAACTCAGTCAGCGGTTCCTCGAAGCGGCGCAGCAGAGCCGCGGCAACCTCCGCCGTCATCTTATCCCGTGGCCCCAGCAGCCCCAGTTCCTTGACGATGCGCAGGGAAGCGCGTTGGGCCACCGGCACCGAGGATGGGTTGGCGGCCTGACGAGCGCTGTGTCTAGTTGGTGCCGGTGCTGCGCGGCTCCGTGGTGGGGCAGAGGGGCGACGAGCAGGCGACGAGGGAAGCAGGGGCGGCGTCTTGCTACGGAAGAGGCGACGCGGCTGGGCGTTCGTGTCCTCCTCACCGGCGATCTCGAGCTGACAGACGCGGCTGGTCACGGCTCCCAGCTGCACTTCCATGGTACACGCCGTTGTGGGAGTGTTGCGGTTGTACTGACCTCCAGAGGAGGATGGAGCTGCGAGCGTTGGCCTGAAGGCGTCGGGCTGTGGCTCCGGCGACGCCGCGTCTGCCTGCTGGGCCTGATCGAAGTCGAGGGGGGCAGCCAGCATGGCGTCCGCAGCAGAGTCAACATCAGCAGCCATGTTGTCGACGACGATCGAAGCGACCGTGGGACGTTTCGCCGCCCGGAAGAACTCGTCGACAGGGTCCTTGCCGTATGGCCTAGGAGCGACAGCATCCTCCGAGGTTCGGGCCGTCGGAGCCCGAGCGGTGGATCGACGGCGCTGAGGAGCGCGCGCCGCGCCAGCGACGGGCATCTTGTTGCTGCGGCGGTGGTTTCGCGCGCCCTTGGGTTGGCGTTGAGGTGGGGAGCGACTGCGCTGACGAGGAGTAGGCGCCTGGGGTTGGGGTGGAGCAGCGCGGCCGCGGCGAAGCAGGGCGTCCTTCCAGGAGCGGCGGCTGCCACGGCCAGCATCATCGTCGTCGTCGCGACCGCGGCCATGCCCAGTTCGTGGCGCACCACGGCAGCCCAGATCAGCCACCGGTGCGCGCCCCAGCCGATGCTGGCGATCGTTGCGCTGGCCGTCCTCCACCTCCATGGTCCATGCGCCGGGGATGACTTCAGGGTAGGGGCGGCCATCGGAGTCAGAATCGGAGGACGGCAGGCCACTCTGCCCCGAGTGAGAGGAGCGCGGCGATGGCAGCGTCCAGTCTTCGACGCGGTCGACGTGGATGAGCATTGTGTAGTCCGCCGTGGCCGGCGGTGGAGCGACGCGCCTGTCAGGGGGGGAGAAGCCCTCCATCTCCTCCACCCGTCCGGCGCCCCGCGGCAGGACCCCCAACGTGTGCTTGGTGGGGATGTTGGCGATGTCGTTGGTCCAGACCCAGGTGGGGATGTTGACAGATCAGCTTTTCGCTGAGAAATTCCCCGACCAACTCGTCAAGAGAGAGGATGGCGCTTGCTCCCCGGTCGTCTCTTCACTCGCTGGTGCTGCTCATGTCGCACGGGAAGCCCCAGCTGAACGCTTTCTTCTCCTCCGCCGCCACCACCGCCGCGCCCAAGGCCGCTCCAACCGGTGGTAGTCCGGCCACTGACCCTCCAGTCGCTGCAGGTACAGATGCCTTCATGCATATGCTCCCTGCTGCTGTTTGTTCTGTTGATCTCCGCTGATAGTTACCACTGCATGATGTTGCAGTTGCGTCGTCTGGCTCGATTCACGGTGCCCCTCTCAAATGCCCAAGTACAAGTACAACATTTGGACATGTCGAACCTGAACCTGAACCTGAGGGTTCATGCCACACGCTTGGACCTGAAACTGACAAGATTTCGCCAGGCGCCACCAAGGATCCGGAGGGCTCAATATCCGAGGGCTCATGCGGCACGCCTCAACCTGTATCCGACGATCCTCCGCCTGGAGCTCGCAAAGACCCGGTGCACGGAGTTCCTGAAAACCCATAGGGCCTGTGCGATGCCGGAGAAGTTGAGATTTTTCTTGTGTTCATCACATCCAGATATAGCAATCGAATTATCCGTTAATTGTATTGGGTCATACACACAATGTATTCCCAAATTGTTAGCATCGGATCCCGTATGCATCTATTTATTGATATTGATACTTTACCTCAATCTCCCAATGCTCATTTCTTTCGCGGAAAGGCGAGAAGCTATATATGTTTAAATCGGCCAACTCTTTTTCGGTAAAAAAAAAAAAACCTTTTTGGGTAAATCGGCCAACTCTTACAAGGTCATCCTTACATAAACTGAAAATTACGCACTAGTCTTTGGGTAAATCGACGATATCTTCCTTGGCGCGGCGTGAGCAAAGTTTGGTGCCATCTTTGAAACTCTGAAATACCATCAGAGCCACTGAAACATTGTTGATGCAGCGATCGAAAAGTTATCGCTCGGACCACTTTGTATGTTGTGTCTATCTTTGTATGTCGGGAAATAATCACAATATCTATCTTTCAAAGATTCACTATAAAAGACAGTTGTTGTATGTGTGTCCAGGGAGAGGAGGACTTCATGATTTATTCATTCCCTGGAACTAGAAGAAGAAATTGTTGTGGATATGTATCATGTGAAAACATCTTTGAGGAACGGGTCAGATCTAACCATTTCTCAGAAGGGAGAATATCACATAAAAACCAACATTCAATTAAAACTTCATGGAAATCACGTTTGTAAGCTTAAAAGAATCTCAGAAGATATGGGATGTTAAGATATATTGCCCTACGAAATTCCAAGTTGAAACACATTACAAGATGTGAGCTATGAAAAAAACAAACAAATTCAACAATACAGTCCGATGTTGATTTTGTTATTTTCATAGATCATATCATGTAATGTATATGAACTTGCTTGGATCTGCAAGCTTCATGTCGATGTCACAAATTTGATATTCATATTGGTGATTTAGAGGAGATTTCTTGATAAGTCTTTGGTGCTCATTTTCAGGCGACTCTCCGTTGTCTTGCTTAACAAATTCACCACTATGTCGCCAATGTGACCACCACCGCCAAGGTGGACCATGAGTAGGGGAAACCTCATTCTTGATATGTACAACGCTACCATTGCACTACAGCCGGGAACGAAACTATTATCCTAAGAGACCTAACCACAACGCCACAACGCAGATCCGGGTCCCCACCCCCTCCTGCCATTGGAGTGGCAAGCAAAGGAGGAGACTCGTGGCCTCATCGGGAGAGGGGGGAGCAATGGCGGCTAGGTGATGCCCTTTGAGATCTAGCTTTTGGAACTGTGGAGACTTCCACAACTAAAGTTATGCCTTCAATAGTTAAAAGTACTTTTTTTGTTCTAATCCTAACACCTTCTATTGATTGTTCTAAAAAGCGAGGGCTTGGACACTCTGATTATTAACAAGCATGTATGCGGTAGTTTAAAAAAATCATGATTTCCAGTGTTTACTCAAAAAGGCTTTCGCTTCGCTTTATATATAAAGCCAACCGCCCAAGCCACAAGCATGAAACAAGAGTTCAACCACACACGCGCACAAGGCGCGAGAGTACACACCCAATGATATTGATGGGCATCTAATGTACAAATGGCCTGATGGTGATGGGCAACGTCGTCTGAGTATCGTGTGAAAGCATCGGCTGAATCGCAATGCTCTTCCCCTCTCGTGACCACGTCCGCCCCCGCGGCCGGCCGGCCGTGCCCCCCGTCCTTCTTCCCCGTAGCCTCCTACACCCATTCTCTCCTCGCCGTCGCATTCGTGCATCGTTGGGCTTGGCCCGGGCGGCGTTGGCCTGATGCTTTTCCCCTCTCAGTGAAGCTCCTGGGCGGGGCGGAGCGGCGCTGGGTGGTGCTCCCAGGCGGCGATGGTCCGGCGTGGCGACGGGAGACCGGGCACTCATGCGGGGGAGGAGGGGGGTCGACTGCGCGGCGACGCTGCCGTTGGCGGCGGAGCTCTGCGGTGGTGGGAGGTGGCGGCGCCCGCTCATCCCAGATCTTGCCCCCTTCGGGCTCAATCTAGGCCGACGCGGGCCGACGACTTCTTCATTAGCGCGAACTCCCCTGGAGGTGGAGTTGGGGCGTATGGAGGCTGGGTGGTGGCGTAGCCGTCGCCGGCTTGCTGCAGCGGGGTGACAGCAGCTTTGTGGGCATGAGTGGCTTGGTGTGCCACTTCTACCACGTCCGGCTAGCTACCGCGACGGTACTGGAGGCACATGCTATCACACCCGAGATGCGATTCTATCCCGATCACGTGGTGAACTCATTATTGGGGCACAACCGCATTTCGGGCGCTTAGCAAGATGGATATCATTACATCGTACCGTTACATAAATAGATGGAGATACATACAAGACATACAATTATCACATGAACACAACACATCATACACAAAACATCCGACTACGGATAAAAAACATGAAAATCACAACGACATCCATCCTGCTATCCCAGTCTGCCGGCCAGGAACCTATTCCAAGATCGACAAAGAAGAAGAAGAAAGAACTCCAACTCAAGAAAACATCGCTCTCGCGTCAAGTCATCGAAAACCTGCACCTGCATTTGTTGTGGTAGTATCTGTGAGCCACGAGGACTCAGCAATCCCATAACCATGGGTATCAAGACTAGCAAAGCTTAATGGGTATGGAAAGGTTAAGTGGTGAGGTTGCAGCAGCGGCTAAGCATTATATGGTGGCTAACTTACGAGTACAAGAATAAGATGAGTATCTACGCAGACGGTCGCAAATTATTAATGATCGCTAAGTGATCATGAACTACCTGCGAGTCAAACACAACCCCACTATGTTCTCTTCTCAAATTGAAAAGAGACTGTCACGGTTACTCACGCGGTTGGTGTATTTTAGTTCGGATCCTCTATCAAGTTTTCTACAATCGAACATTAACAAATTCCAATCTTTCACATAACCGCAGGCACGGCTTTCGAAATAGCATAACCCTACATGGGTGTTCCAACTTAGCCCATCCCAAGCTCTCACGACCAGTAGAGGTAAAACCTCTTATCTTAGGGACAAGCCGATCAGACTCGGAATCCCGGTGCACAAGACATTTCGACAATAGTAAAACAAGTCCAGCAAGACCTCTCGGTGTGCTGACACCCTGATAGTACCGCGCGTATCTCGTCTCAGGCCACATCCGCATAGGTCAGCCTACAGGTATGCCAGATACCTCGAGTTTCCCCGAGGCGGCCCCACAGTCCTCCCGTTTGGGACCAACACCATCAGCATTGGCCCCTGTATGTAGAAAAGAATCCTCGGGGGCGCGACCCCCTATGAAATTAATTAATTAATTAATAGTTTTATTATGTTGCAAATTAAAACCAAAGTTGGGCCTTGCTGAAGGAGTTTTATTCAAAGCGAACTGTCAAGGGGGTCTCATACCCCCAACCGTTTTAGGAACGCAAACTCAAGGAACATAACACCAGTTTATAGGTTCTTAAGACGGCATCAGTGGAACAAAACACCGAGCAAAAGGCCAAGCCTTCCACCCATTGCCAAGTTTATACGTGTGTTAATTATAGTAATAAATATTGTGATATTCCAACATCCAAGTTACCACATGGAGCAATCTTCATGTTCACCTACAACTAACAACGCTATAAGAGGGGCTAAGAAAGCGGTAACATAGCCATACAACGGTTTGCTGGGATTGTGTCAAAGGTTAGAGGCTTCATGACAACAATGAGAGGCTGATAAACAAATAGATAGGTAGCGCGACATATAGAGATAGCATCGAGACAACTAGCATAGCAATGATAGTAATGGGATCCAAGGTGACGGTCATCTTGCCTGAGATCCCGCTAGGAAGAAGAGCGATGCCATGAAGAAGACGAAGCCACGAAGACGAACCAAGCGTAGTTGAACGAATCCTCACGATCGCAACGAAACAAGCACTAACGAGAAGAAGCAAGCAACACGGTAAACACGCAACACATAAACAAGACAAGATGCTCAACCAAGTATGATGCATGACAAGGCTACATGATGCAAATCATGGCAAGGGATGAAGCATACAAGAACATCACACAAAGCAAGTTTAAATGAGGCCAGAGACAATATATAATAATTCCGGTAAGTCCTCATACGCAAATTTTGAAATTGGTCCAGATCTGAAAAAACATAATGTTAAAGTTGTTAAACAACAAGTTAACATGCACCATGATGATCTACACAAAATTCTAGTCAAGTTACATATAAAGTTCATTTAATTCGGAGTTACGACCTAGAAGATATGAGCAAAACAAGTCAAGCATGGCATTCATGCAAAAATGCATTCAAACATCAAGCGCACGTCTTCAAAACATGGATGCAACATACATGATGCATCTACATGCAAAATCAAGCAAGTTTCATAAAGAGCATGCCCAAAACGGAGCAACGGTTCGACACATACACACGAAACAAGTTTAAAGGACAAGCTGTCCAAAACAACTAGGCATATTGCGAGCATCAAAACTACATGCTACAAGTACAAGATAGGCATAAGCATGGCATGAGCTCAAATTACAGATTAAATGCTACGAGAATCAACAAGGATCAGGTTCATAGTCATCAAGATTACTCCAACATGATCGAGGCAACAAGCAAACTTTATATCACAGATTAAGACTTAGTGGAAAACAGAGCATATACATGAGCAGGGTTAATATGTTAACATGTTGGCGGCAAGAAATAATTAAGCTACATCACAAGAACATGTCAAGCAAGAGCATGGCCTGCTAGTACATAACCTGGAGCTCACATAACACAACCTGGCATATACATAGCACCAACATGTTCATGGCATTCATCAAAACAAGATGCAAACATAATATAGTAGATTCTCAGATTTGGTGAAAATCTGGGAACGCAACAACAACATCATGAGGCTGAATTTGGAGGCATATAACACCAATCATATCAATTCTAATAAGCATACAAATGTCATAAACATGTAGTAGGCACGGCATACTCCAAATGACTCCACTAGCACAACTCCATAGGAGGCATATATTAATAACAATGAGCTTTGCCAAATTGAACATGTTGTTGACAGGCTGACAGATTTATTATAATGACAACTTGAGAGCAAGAAAGAGACAAGCTACAGCAACCTATAGTTGGAACCAAGGACATGGATGGATAGAGCATAACATGGTCTTCAAGACATGATCATCGGACATCCCAAAACATGCATGGATTTGACTATAGCATCAAGCAAACATGGCATCACAATAACTCAGTTTCAGACTCAACAGTTTTTAACAAGTCCCGGGAAACAACAAACAACGAGTAGGCTACTTTACAAGCATGTTGCACTCACCACAAGGCATAACATGAAATGTGGATTGCACCACAGCAAACATGACATGATTGTGCTCCTAACACATGTTGACATGATGCTAAAACAAAAATCACACAAAAAGATATGAAAATGACAAATCAGCAAGTTATGATGATTTTCAGCAGTTAACAGCCACTTGCACTTTTGCAACAGAGATTAACATGTCAATATGCACCCTAACATGAATGCAAACTACACCATCCTGTAGAGCACATTGCAATGAACACTTTGACATATCATATGCTCCATTTGGATCTACGTGCACCAAGTTACAGGCGCTCAAACATGCATACATATGATGAACAGATAAGGACTTGGCAATTTTCAGCTCAGAGACAAAAATAAAACAACGCGAGCGACTAATAGCTATTCGGCGCACGGGCGGGGAATAGGTGAGATCACCACATGGGCTGGGCCCAAGAAGCAGAGGGGTCGACTGGGCCTGGCACGGTGGGCCGGGGAGGAGGAGCTGGGCCGGGGGGTCTCGCAGGCCGAGGCGGGGCCGGCCCACGCAGCTGGAGAGGCTGGTCGAGGCAGGCGCAGGGGCGCGTCCTCCTCCTCTTTGATCCCGCCTGGATCGGGGGAGGTAGGGCGGTAGCGGTGCCCTCGGGGCTCCGGCGAGGTGCCCAGGACGGCGGGCAGGTCGGAGAAGACTAGGGCCGACCAGATCCGACGGCTCCTTGCCGAATCTGGCCGGGGTGAGGCCTTGGCGGCAGCAGACGCAAGGCGCGGCGGTGGAACTCCTGGCCGGCGGCGGGGCACTCGGCGGAGAAGCTCGCCGGCGGGAGCGGCGACAAGGTCGCGGCGGCGGTGGTTGGCGAAGGCGGCGAGCGGCGGCGTGTGGGAGCGGAGTAGCGAGCGGGGTGCGGCCCAGGTGCGGCCCGGGCCGGGCAGGCCAGGCGGCGGCGCGTGGTGGCGGGACAGGTGGCGGCTGGCGAATGGCACAGAGGAGGTGGCACGGCCGTGTCCGGCGGCGCAGAGGAGCCAGGCTAGGGTTTAGTCTCCGAATTGGACGGGGGAGGCTGTTAATATAGGCATAGGGAGCTAGGAGAGGGCTATTGAGGTGCGGTTTTCGGCCACGCGATCATGATCCAACGGCGAAGAACATGGAGGGGGTTTAGCTAGGCTAGTGGGCTGTTGTTGAGGGGTGTTGAGCTACAAAGAGAGAGGGGTCCGGCGGTTAACATGATTAACCGTCGGGGCATCAAATGACCTCCAAATGGAACGAAATTTGACACGCGGTCTACCTACACTATAATAAGACCGCACGCCAACTTTAATCCCATTCTGAGAACATTTTCCGGCCACTTACGAAACAAGGTTTCGGAGGTGCCTCGGGCACGTGCGAGTGTGTCTGGGCTCAGAACGGACAACAGAGAGGACTGGGAGACGGGCAACTACGAACGGATGCAAGTTTTGAAAAGCATACACATGGCATGCACATGATGACATGGCAAAATGCAACAACATACAAATGACATTGCAATGACGACGAATAACTGGAAGACAACACTCCCCTACTAACAAGAGATCTCATCCCTAGATCTTAGGAACGAGACGGAAGATGAATACTAAGAACACAGGTTCTTCTTGGACAAATGATTGAAACCAAAGAACCTTGAGAGGTTGAACGAATCGGAAGAAAGAATACAACAAAGATGAACAAGATTGAGAAGCTCCGTTGCAAAAGAGGAACAATGAGAATTACGAGGATCTTGTGGTTGAAAGACACGAGACCAGAGCTTAACAAAACACAAGAATATGAAACTCACTGATATAACGAGATAGCCACGTGACAAAATTAAAGAGTTTGGATAGAACACCGGTTGAACATGGAATGAAATAGAACATAAACTTGATAAAATAGAATAATACTTGACGAGAGAAACAACACAATGCCTCCGGATGAAATTAAGAATGGAACAAAAACAACGGAGAAGAAGATGAGAACTTTCATCACGAATGAATTTGAAAGAGCTTCTTCAAAAGAAAGGCTCGAACGAAGTTGTTGAGAAAATCAACAAGAAAATAATTAGCTTGTTGTGGACTTATGGAAATCATCCCAAAACTTGAGATGAATTATACCACAACCAAAAGATTGAATAGATGAGATGAAGGAATAAATGCAAACTGCACTTGCAAAAGAATACACAGACTTATTTGCATCTCGAGGTGCAAGAAGAATAATGCTTGCGTTGCTCCAGAAGAATTAGATGAACACTTGAAGAAGGAATTATGTCATGAAGAACCACCATGAAGAACTCCGGTAACAAAAGGATGATGATAGAAGTGAAGGATGCAAGAATAAGAATAAAGCCTTGCGATTATTTAGATGGACGTTCCGACGAGATGGCCGAGTAAACTTTGAACTCCGGAGAAGAAAGATGAAAAAACACTTGGGACTAGAATTTATTCCTCATGAACAAACTCCGAAGGAAGGAATTAAACAACTTGAAGAATAAGAATTATGTTATGCTTATCCTTCATCAATTAAATTGGTGCGAAGCAATGGATTTGCATACTACTTATTCACATTAAAAAATGATTAAGGGGAGATATAGCACGAACTTGAGAAAGTCTTCATGAACTAAAGGTAGGATTGGAAGAACGAATGAATTAACATGAATAAAGAAAAAGAATTCTGAGTGAACCGCCGTAAGAATTGAAATCTGGTGAAGAAAAAGAATGAACCACCGGAAGAATTGAAATTGAATGAAGAAAAGAGAATGAATCGCCAGGAAGAATTAGAATTCGAACGAAGAGACCGCGAGCTGATTAAAGAATGATTGAATGAAGCACCAGAAGAAATACGGAGACGAACGAAGAGGCATCAATGAAGAATAGTTGGAGGACGAAGTTGTAAACTGAGAACGAAGAAATCTTCTGAAATGATGGCCTTCGAAGGAACACAATGGAAATAATTGATGAAATGCTTCGGATGGGTAAGAAAAAGAATTTGTGACAAACGGAATAATTCGAGATGATAACATGAAGCTAGAATCACGAATCTTCGAGAGGACGAACAAGATTCATAGGAAAACTCTTCTTCGGTCTTCAAATGACGAGAATGACGACGAGAAACACAACCAAAATTTATTGAGATACTCCGGAAGAATGAAAAGAGGGAAGACTGAACCAACGATGAGGAGAATTTGAAAGCGATTTTGGAGAAGGCATATGACTGATGGAATCCATACTTACGTCACACTTTGAAAATAGTTTGGGAATGGCTCCAGAAAATTAGAAGAGTCAGGTAAGATCCTGGGAAAGACCTGTGGGTTATGAGCCCACCGAAGAGAAACACCGTTGGAAAGGATTGAAAAGGAGATAATGCGCCAGAACAATTGAAAGACTCGAATGAGGTGACAACCTCGAATTAATTGGAAGACAGACGAATCTCCCTGAGATGTCTTCAGCACTCCGGAACAATTAAATGGCGAGAGGCGACGAGAAAGAGGAAACATCTGAGCAAGGAAAAGAATAAGATCGACACTGAATACTTGAATTGAATCCATCGGAGAAGAAAAGAGATGAAGAGTGATGAACTAGACGAGAATTCACCCGTTGAATAATTGAGGAAAGAAAGCAAAGGCTTCGCAAAGATAAAATGGATACACGATTCCGGACTCCGGCTCCGAGAAGAAAAAGGGGTGGCAGGGTGGGAAAAAGAAAGACCACATCGGATGGGGAAAACGATGCTGGTTGGAAAGAACAGAGGATTGAACTTGCAGAAGGCGAAGAGGGTCGAATCAACTCGACGATAAATGCATCGGATGAAAAGAGCTGACATCGCAACGATCGGAAAGCTAACTGCGTGATCCTAAAAAAATTGAAGGGGAAGAGGAGTAATTCAAAACTCATACGTCAAGATTTCTCACCAGAGCGACGAAGGGGCTGAGGAGTAAAAAGAATTCCTACTTTCCGACACAACTAGACTCCGAAAAAGTTTTATTCTAGACTCGACAATGGCCAAGCTACGATCAATCAAGGGGTCTCCTATGGTCGGTCGAGGCTTTGATACCAACTTGTCACGCCCAAGATGCGATTCTATCCCGATCATGTGGTGAACTCGTGATTGGGGCACAACCGCATTTCAGGCACTTAGCAAGATGGATATCATTACATCGTACCATTACATAAATAAATGGGGATACATACAAAATATACAATTGTCACATGAATACAACACATCATACACAAGACATCTGACTACGGATGAAAAATATGAAAAGCACAACGACATACATCCTGCTATCCTAGGCTGCCGACCAGGAACATATCCCAAGATCGACGAAGAAGAAGAAGAAGAAAGAACTCCAACTCAAGAAAACATCGCTCTCACATCAAGTCATCGGAAACCTGCACCTGCAACGGTTGTGGTAGTATCTGTGAGCCACGAGGACTCATCAATCCCATAACCATGGGTATCAAGACTAGAAAAGCTTAATGGGTATGGAAAGGTTAAGTGGTGAGGTTGCAGCAGCGGCTAAGCATTATATAGTGGTTAACTTATGAGTACAAGAATAAGATGAGCATCTACGCAGACGGTCACAAATTAGTAATGATCGCTAAGTGCTCCTGAACTACCTACGAGTCAAACATAACCCCACCGTGTTCTCTTCTAAAATTGAAAAGAGACAGTCACGGTTACTCACGCGGTTGGTGTATTTTAGTTCGGATCCTCTATCAAGTTTTCTACAACCGAACATTAACAAATTCCAATCTGCCACATAACCGCGGGCACGGCTTTCGAAATAGCATAACTCTGCAGGGGTGTTCCAACTTAGCCCATCACAAGCTCTCACGATCAGCAGAGGTAAAACCTCTTATCATAGGGACAACTCGATCAGACTCGGAATCCCAGTGCACAAGACATTTCAACAATGGTAAAACAAGTCCAGCAAGACCTCTCGGCGTGCCGACACCCTGATAGTAGCCGCGCATATCTCGTCTCGGGCCACATCCGCATAGGTCAGCCTACAGGTGAAAGGATCGATATGGTTGACTAGAGTGGGGGTGAATATGCAACTAACAATTTTTAGCTTTTCTTAACCAATTTAAATTAAGCAACAAAGTAAGTTGTCTAGATATGCTACTATGATGACAACTTATAGGAAGCAAAGATAACAACCTCACAAGCAAGCTATATAAGATAAACAAGTAAAACTTGCACAAGTAAAGGGAAGAAATAACCACAAGGGGAACCGGTGAAGACGAGGATGTGTTACCGAAGTTCCTTCCCTTTGAGGGGAAGTACGTCTCCGTTGGAGCGGTGTGGAGGCACAATGCTCCCCAAGAAAGCTACTAGGGCCACCGTATTCTCCTCACGCCCTCACACAATGCAAGGTGCCGTGATTCCACTAGTGGTGCCCTTGAAGGCGGCAACCGATTCTTTACAAACAAGGTTGGGGCTATCTCCACAACCAAATTGGAGGCTCCCAACGACACCACGAAGCTTCACCACAATGGAATATGGCTTCGAGGTGACCTCAACCGTCTAGGGTGCTCAAACACCCAAGAGTAACAAGATCCACAAGGATTAGTGGGGGGGATCAAATATCTCTTGGCGGAAGTGTAGATCGATGCCTTCTCAACCAATCCCGAGGAAATCAACAAGTTTGATTGGCTAGGGAGAGAGATCGGGCGGAAATGGAGCTTTGAGCAACAATGGAGCTTTGGGGAGGAAGAGGTGGGTCTTCTTGGAGAAGAAGACTCCCTATATATAGTGGGAGAACAAATCCAACCGTTATCCCACATTTCTGCCCGCAGAGCGCGGTACTACCGCACGTAAGTTACGGTACTACTGCTTGGCCAGCAGTACTACTGCTCTGGGTGCGGTACTACCGCTGGAGCAGTACTAGCCTAGACTTAACTCTGTTGCGTTGACACATGGGTGGTAGTACTTCCTGAGCGGTACTACCGCTCGTCCCTGCGGTACTACCGCAAGGCAGAGATAAGCAGGCTGAGGACAAGCATGGATGAAATAAAATACATCCGTAGCTACATCCGCAGAAATACGGTAGTAGCAAAAACACGACACGGTACTACCGCTTGACCCAAGCGGTACTACCGCGTAGGATGCGGAAGTAAAAAATTACTTCTGCACCTACTACCGTACTAGGTACTGTGCCGAGCCAGCTACACGGTACTACCGTGCTCATGATGCGGTACTACCGCTTGGTGCGGTACTACCGTGCCCTGAGGCGGTACTACCGTGTGGCTGTGCGGTACTACCGCTTACAATGAGCGGTACTACCGCCTGCCAGGCAGTTGTACTAGTAGGAAGCCATGGTTTGTACTTACGAGGAGAACAGCCGGAGCTCCAGAGAAGCAAAGGAAAGGTGGTGTGAGAGTATATACGTGTACGTGTTGATTCCACCCAAACCTTTCCGAAGCAGACCCCCTCTTAATAGTACAGCTTTCCTATTACTCAAATCCACCGAAAAAGAAGCAAAAGCAAACACCGTCTTCCATAGATTCCGAGGGGCACACAATCATCTTGTGCCTAGGTGAGATATATCTGAAAGAGCTTAGAGCACACGATTAGTCCGCAAATGCATTGTCATCAATCACCAAAACTACTTAGGGAGAAATATGCCCTTACAACAGGTATGCCAGATACCTCGAGTTTCCCCGAGGCGGCCTCGCAGTCCTCCCGTTTGGGACCAACACCATCAGCATTGGCCCCCCTGTATGTAGAAAAGAATCCTCGGGGACGCGACCCCCTATGCAATTAATTAATTAATTAATAGTTTTATTATGTTGCAAATTAAAATCAAAGTTGGGCCCTGCTGGAGGAGTTTTTATTCAAAGCAAACTGTCAAGGGGGTCCCATACCCCCAACCGTGTTAGGAACACAAACTCAAGGAACATAACACCAGTTTATAGGTTCTTAAGGCGGCATGAGTGGAACAAAACACCGAGCAAAGGGCCAAGCCTTCCACCCATTGCCAAGTTTATAGGTGTGTTAATTATAGTAATAAATATTTTGATATTCCAACATCCAAGTTACCACATGAAGCAATCTTCGTGTTCACCTACAACTAACAACGCTATAAGAGGGGCTAAGCAAGCGGTAACATAGCCATACAACGGTTTGCTGGGATGGTGTCAAAGGTTAGAGGCTTCATGACAACAATGAGAGGCTAACAAATAAATAGATAGGTAGCACGACATATAGCGATAGCATCGAGACAACTAGCATAGCAATGATAGTAATGAGATCCAAGGTGACGGTCATCTTGCCTAAGATCCCGCTAGGAAGAAAAACGATTCCATGAAGAAGACGAAGCCACGAAGAGGAACCAAGCGTAGTTGAACGAATCCTCACGGTCGCAACGAAACAAGCACTAACAAGAAGAAGCAAGCAACACGGTAAACACACAACACATAAACAAGACAAGATGCTCAACCAAGTATGATGCATGACAAGGCTACATTATGCAAATCATGGCAAGAGATGAAGCATACAAGAACATCACACAAAGCAAGTTTAAATGAGGCCAGAGACAACATATAATAATTCCGGTAAGTCCTCATACGCAAATTTCGAAATTGGTCCAGATCTGAACAAACATTATGTTGAAGTTTTTAAATAGCAAGTTAACATGCACCATGATGATCTACACGAAATTCTAGTCAAGTTACATATAAAGTTCATTTAATTCGGAGTTACGGCCTAGAAGATATGAGCAAAACAAGTCAAGCATTGCATTGATGCAAAAATGCATTCAAACATCAAGCACACAACTTCAAAACATGGATGCAACATGACATGATGCATCTACATGCAAAATCAAGCAAGTTTCATAAAGAGCATGCCCAAAACGGAGCAACGGTTCAACACATACACACGAAACAAGTTTTAAGGACAAGCTGTCCAAAACAGCAACTAGGCATATTGCGAGCATCAAATCAACATGCTACAAGTACAAGATAGGTATAGGCAGCAAGTTTCATAAAGAGCATGCCCAAAACGGAGCAACGGTTCAACACATACACACGAAACAAGTTTGAAGGACAAGCTGTCCAAAACAGCAACTAGGCATATTGCGAGCATCAAAACAACATGCTACAAGTACAAGATAGGCATAAGCATGGCATGAGATCAAAGTACATATTACATGCTTTAAGAATCAACAAGGATCAGGTTCATAGGCATCAAGATTACTCCAACATGATCAAGGCAACAAGCAAACTTTATATCATAGATTAAAACTTAGTGGAAAACAGAGCATATACATGAGCAGAGTTAATATGTTGACATGTTGGAGGTAAGAAATAATTAAGCTACAACACAAGAACATGTCAAGCAAGAGCATGGCCTACTAGTACATAACATGGAGCTCACATAACACAATATGGCATATACATAGCACCAACATGTTCATGGCATTCATCAAAACAAGATGCAAACATAATATAGCAGATTCTCAGACTTGGTGAAAATATGAGAACGCAACAAAAACATCATGATGCTGACTTTGGAGGCATATAACAACAATCATATCAATTCTAATAAGAATGCAAAGGTCATAAACATGTAGTAGGCATGGCATACTCCAAATGACTCCATTGGCACAACTCCATAGGAGGCATAGATTAATAACAATGAGCTTTGACAAATTGAATATGCTGTTGACATGCTGACAGATTTATCATAATGATAACTTGAGAGCAAGAAAGAGACAAGCTACAACAACCTATAATTGCAACCAAGGACATGGATGGATAGAACATAACATGGTCTTCAAGGCATGATCATTGGACATCCCAAAACATACATGTATTTGACTGTAGCATCAAGCAAACATGGCATCACAATAACTCAGTTTCAGACTTCAAAGTTTTTAACAAGTCTCGAGAAACAGCAAACAACGAGTAGGCTACTGTACAAGCTTGTTGCACTCACCATAAGGCATAACATGAAAAGTGGATTACACCACAGCAAAGATGACATGATTGTGCTCCTAACACATGTTGACATGATGCTCAAATAAAAATCACACCAAAAGATATGAAAATGACAAATCAGCAAGTTAAGATGATTTTTAGCAGTTAACAGCCACTTGCACTTTTGCAACAGAGATTAACATGTCAATATGCACCCTAACATGAATGCAAAGTACACCATCATGTAGAGCACATTACAATGAATATTTTGACATATCATATGCTCCATTTGGATCTACGTGCACAAAGTTACAGCCACTCAAACATGCATACATATGATGAACAGATAAGGACTTGGCAGTTTTCAGCTGAGAGACAAAAAAACAATGCGAGCGATTAATAGCTATTCGGCGCACGGTCAGGGATAGGTGAGCTCACGAGATGGGCTCGGCCCAAAAAGCAGAGGCGCCGGCTGGGCCTGGCGCGATGGGCCGGGGAGGAGGAGCTAGGTCGGCGGGTCTGGCAGGCCGAGGCGGGGCCGGCCCACGCAGCTAGAGAGGCTGGTCGAGGCAGGCGCATGGGCGCGTCCTTCTCCTCCTCAATCCTGCCTGGATCGAGGGAGGTAGGGCGGCAGCGGCGCCCTCGGGGCTCCGGCGAGGTGCCCAGGACGGCGGGCAGGCCGGAGAAGACCGGGGCCGACCGGATTCGGCGGCTCCTCCCCGGATCTGGCCAGTGCGAGGACTTGGCGGCGGCAGACGCAAGGCGCGGCGGTGGAACTCCTGGCTGGCGGCGGGGCACTCGGCGGAGAAGCTCGCCGGCGGGTGCGGCGACGAGGTCGCGACGGCGGTGGTTGGTGAAGGCGGCGAGCGGCGGCATGCGGGAGCGGAGGAGCGAGCGGGGCGCGGCCCAAGTGCGGCCCGGGGCGGGCCGGCCTCGGGCCCGGGCAGGCCAGGCGGTGGCGCGCGGTGGCGGGACAAGTGGCGGCTGGCGTTTAGCACGGAGGCGATGGCGCGGCCGTGTCCAGCGCGAGCGGACACGACCGGCGGTGCAGAGGAGCTAGGCTAGGGTTTTCTCTCCGAATTGGACGGGGGAGGCTGTTAATATAGGCATATGGAGCTAGGAGATGGCTATTGAGGTGCGGTTTTCGGCCACGCGATTGTGATCCAACGGCGAAGAACATGGAGGGGGTTTAGCTGGGCTAGTGGGCTATTGTGGAGGGGTGCTGGGCTGCAAAGAGAGAGGGGTCCGACGGTAAACATGGTTAACCGTTGGGGCATCAAATGGCCTCCAAATGGAACGAAATTTGACAGATGGCTGCCTACACTATAATAAGACCGCACGCCAACTTTCATCCCATTCCGAGAGCATTTTCCGGCCACTTACAAAACAAGGTTTCGGAGGTGCCTCGGGCACGTGTGAGTGTGTCTGGGCTCAGAAAGGACAACAGAGAGGACTCGGAGACGGGCAACTACGAACGGATGCAAGTTTTGAAAAGCATGCAGATAGTATGCACATGATGACATGGCAAAATGCAACACGCAAGCAAATGACATGGCAACGACGATGAATAACTGGAAGACACCTGGCGCATCGGTCTCGGGGCGTCACACATGCCTCCCGCACGGTGGCGGTGGAGGAGGTTCCCTCTAGTGCGGCTTCGGTGCTGCTCCTCCCGATTCCTGGTGTTCCTCTCTTCGTCTTCTAGGCCTCGTGATGCTGATCTCAATGAGACGACATGGATGACTTCGAGAACGTGGTGGCAGGCTGGCTGGCTGGCTCTGGATCAGGCAGATAGTGGTGGTTGGGATGCGGGAGAAATCCATGTCGGTTCATCCGGCCCCCACGCGGTGTCGCCTGCAGGTGGCCCCTTTCTTTCATGAAGGGCGTCGGTGTTACCCACCCCCACTCCTGTCCGCGTGCCCGGGGAACCCTAGGACACGTCCGGGCAGCAACGGCGTCGATGCCGCATCCTTCTTGAATGTGCTGCTTGGTACGCGGCGCTTCACAACCTTGGTGTGCGGTGGGATGAACTCGGAGGGAGCAGCGGTGGCGGATCATCCGTGTTTTGTCGAGCTGCCGCTGTTAACATTTAGTTACTTCTTTCTTTCTCTTTTGGGCTTGATGTGATGTTTACCCCATCGATTATCATTTGTTCGAACGAAATTGCTCTACACACGACAAACAATGGACGATGTGTGCACGACTAAAGAATATAGCGGCTGCTGTTCGGCATTGGACAAGGTTCATGTAACCATGGTCCATAGACCGTCCAAATATTTGGCGTCCACATAGCACTGCATTTATTTTTCTTTTGCATGGTAATACGTGTCTCATTTATATAGAATAAAAAACAAATTATAAGGCACGTAAGCACCGATCATACAAGACTGAAAAGATAGAAAAATCCTATGCAAAATACCAGCGTCTATCCCTCTCCTTCGACGCCACCGAAGTGGCCACCAAAAGACAAAAAGACAGATCGCTTCTTCACCCAAGCTCGACGCGGCTCAATCGCTGATCAGCAGCTTTACGTACCTCTAAAGTAGTTTGCCAGAAGCAAAACCATAGCCGTTGAAAGAATCAGACCGGGGTAACATGTCCCCGGACACGCCATCAAACTTCAGAACTGACACCCCCGTATGACGACGACGTCGGAGAAGGAAACCAGAACTGTCAGCCTTCAACCACAAACCCAACATAAGATTCTTCATCTTCTAGCTGTCACTTGCGTAGACAACCGCCTGCGCGTACTCCTAAACAACAAAACCTCCCTGCTCCACCATGACGTCGGAGACAACGCCACAACAACAGGGACAGAGCAGAAGGCAAGACAGACCTGATGGAGTCGTCGCCGCCGCCTCGCCAGCAACATCCATGAACCCTAATACGGATCGGCAGAGACACGATGCCATCAACTCCGATACGCCGCCGTGAAGGGCACCGCTAATGTGGAAGTGAAATTGAGGCAGATTTATTCGTCCGCGCGCCGCTTGGACCACCCGAGCGACACACCACGTACATCGTACAACTATCGTATGCGTAGAAATCAACACACAACAGTTTCGCCCGTGAAACAACAGGGTGAGCCCCCCGTGCTGGCACGACCACGCTGCAGGCGGCCCGAGCTTCGACGACGGCGGAGCCTTCAGGCTTGCGAGGATAGGGCCAATGTGTGGCGGGGCCCAAGCAGCGGCAGCACCAGCGGGCCCCGGTGGCAGTCGGCGCGAAGCAGCGCCGCCGCTAGGTTCTCCGGCGAATAGGTACAAGCGCCATGTATGTCTGCTTGATCTGGGGTGATCTTCCACGGGGATCGGGCGAAATAGGCTGGGGTCTTGAGAATCTCGGCCCAGTTCGAGTTACTCTGCAGTGGATTTTATTCTTTTATTGAATTCATGTGCAGATTTTATTTTATTTTGAAAGATTCAGCAAATTGCTGGCTTTGATTGATGATTAGCAGGAAGCAACGGAAGATAAAATGCTGGTCATCCTAAGATCAAGGATGAAAAGGAAGTGAACTGAAAATAAAGAAAACTACAGCCCTATTGGCTGCCAGAGAATTAACAGTCTCTCATGGAGGTTCCTCAAAGGGGGCCTCAATGCATTTTGCCCCGGCTAGGCGCCATAGCTCCATTGCTGTCTGATTGCGGCGACAACCTCGTGTGCGGAGGCGATCTCGCCCCTGAAAGTGCACTTGTTCCTTTCCTGCCAAATATCCCATAGGACCAGCATTTGCATTCATGTGCAGATTCGAGCTTTGATTCTCATTCGGATCCAAAATCACCTTCTGAAAACATTGTAAATCAATCTGATTGGAGATTTGAGCCTTAATCCCTTGGACGGTGCTTACAGTGTTACTACTCAATAAAACTAAAAGAAAAATTACATTAAATGCTATTGCAGCAAGAGAATATTACTGCAGTTTGGAAATGCCAGTAACTGAATCCTAAAAGGAAAACACCATTAGGTAGTTACATCACTTTTCTTCTTTAGATGCGGCTTCTGTCGCAAGCTGCCATCTTCCAAATCTTTGCTTCATCTGGCACGCATGTGTGAGGCCGCGTGCTTGATTCTAAGGATCTCAGTAGAAACTTGTCCCATATCGGGCCGGTCTTTTGGTGATGCCGTGGAGCAAGAGAGGCTGATTGCAATCAGTGGGATAACACAATTCTTCATCAGGTCAGCTGCATTCCTGTCATCTTGTAGTATCGTGGGATCAACAACCTCATGAATATTCTTTGTAAATGCTCTATCAACAAATTCATGAAGGCTTATACCATCACTGAATTTGTCATCAGTTGGACTGCACCCTGTTATCAGTTGTAACATAAGCACCCCAAAACTGTAGACATCGCCCTTGGTTGATATCTGTCCACTCATGCCGTACTCTGCATTGACATTCACAAACACAATAAAATTAGAGGATAATCATTATTTGTACAACTCTATAAACAGAACTAATTTCTTTTGAGAATAAGCTTATCAAACCTGGTGGAATGTATCCTATGGATCCTTTTAGGTGGCAGGCACTTATTGAACTGTCTTGATGTGCATTTGGTGCGCTGAACAAAAATCTTGCTAGGCCAAAGTCGATGACGTATGCAGCCATATCAAGACCCAAAAGAATATTGCTTGGCTTCAAGTCGCAATGTATAATTGGAGATGCACACTGGTTGTGAAGATAATCCAAAGCAAATGCTACATCCAAGGCTACATTAATCCTTTGGCTTAATGACAGAGTATTTCTTTCACCATGTTCATGATCTGCCGGGTGTAGCCACATTTCTAGGTTACCATTTGGCATGTATGGGAACACTAGGGCCTTGAAATCTGCCCCAGTATGATCCACTGAAGAGCATGAGGTAATGATTTTTACAAGATTTCGATGGCGCACATTACGAAGGGCTTCACACTCTGCTATGAAGCTCCTATGTGCTCCATAAATGTCAAGGTCAAAAATCTTGATGGCAACTTGATGATCTTGAAACTGGAGACTGCCCTTATAAACCCTTCCAAATGATCCAGAACCAATTAAGTTTGCAGAAGAGAATCGATCGGTTGCCCTTACAACGTCTTCATATGACACGTTCTTTATGTGCTCGTTGACATGTTGCAAATGGGAATTGGATTGCATTCTCTTCTTCCGATAAATTACCACAATACATGACAAAATAATTATAGTGACAACAACAATCGGCAACACAATCTCTAGGACCAGAACCAATGACTTGTGTTTTCTTTTCTTGTCAACCAGTGCAGAACAAAGGGACATGCCTCCTGTTGGAATGCTTGTACAGAGATGATAATTTCCTTCAACTGACACTGCACCAGCAATGTCGAAAACACCACCTCTTGGAACTGCACCATGAAAATGGTTGAAGGATAAATTGAGGTACTGGAGGGATTTCAAGGATTTGAGGGGCTCTGGTATTTCTCCGGATAAATTATTCTGAGAAATATCCATATTTTTTAAGCTGGATAATCTGGCAATAGACTGTGGAATGCTTCCTACAAAGAAATTGCTTTGCATGTCAAGATACTCCAGATCCACACACTGGCTGAGAGTTGACGGGACGTTGCCAGATAGCCTGTTATTTGACATGTTCATTTTCTTCAGATGAATGAGGCTACCAACTTCCTCTGGCATTCTTCCCGACAAATAATTGTATGACAAGTCTAACTCTTCAGAGAGTGTAGAGATTTTGAAGATCTTACTTGGTATTGGCCCATCCAGTGAGTTGTGAGCAAGATTGAATATTTTGAGCTGAGTACATCTTGCTAGACGTGCGGGTATCCTTCCACTAAAGCTGTTGTGATCCAATTCCAGCATACTCAACTGAACGAGATTACCAGTAATATCTGGAATTAGGCCTGAAAGCATGTTCTGTGAAAGGGATTCTTCAACCAAACTTTGTAATTTCCCAAGTGTTGCTGGTATATTACCAGTGAGACTATTGTTACTCATGTACAAGATGTTGAGGCTCGTAAGGTTACCAATCTCCAGTGGTATAGGTCCAGAAATGTTGTTGCTACTTAGCAGCAACCACTGAAGACTATTGGAAAGATTACCGATTGAACTTGGCAGTTTCCCTTGGAGGTTGTTGCCATCCAGCATCAGTTTGGTTAACCTAGTACAATGTGAGAGTGAAGAGACAAATCCCCAATTACCTGCCTCTAGGTTGTTGTGTGCCAAATCAAGTTGCTCTAAATTTGGCAATGAACCGAAGAATGGTATGGATCCAGTAAAGCTATTATGATTCAGGTAAAGCATGTATAGGTGGTAAGCTTTGAGGAGGGAGGCTGGGATTGGGCCATCAAAATTGTTCTTTGAGAGCAACAAGGCCTGAATATTCGGGAGCGTGTAGCCTATGTCAAATGGCAATCTTCCGATTAGTGAGTTCTCCGATATGGTAAGAATTCTCAGGGATGACATGTTGAAGAGAGACAATGGAACTGGCCCAGATAAATTGTTTACACTCAAGCTCAGTTTCTGCAGTGTTGGAATATAGCCTAAGCTCTCTGGGATGCTCCCAACTAAATGATTAGCTGTCAGACGAAGATGTACCAGGGAGGAAAAGTTCCCTAGTGAGAAAGGTATCCTTCCTGAAAGATGGTTGTTCCTTAAATCAAGATATTTAACAGGGGTGGATGTGGCAGTAACAGGAGGTATTGAACCAACAAGACTGTTCTGTTGGAGGCAAACGGCAATAAGCGACGAGGTGGTGAAGAGAGCCTTGGGGAGTTCTCCAGTAAAATTATTTGCCATGAGTCTAAGTACCTGAAGAGCTGAACTATTTGCCAAGGACTCTGGGATGACCCCTGCGAGAGCATTCCTCCCAAGATCAACGTACGTGAGGACATGGCTGCTGCCAAGAGATGGCGGTATGTTGCCGGTGAGCCCGTTACTAGCGAGAACTAGTATGCGCAGCTCAGGAAGATTTCCAAAAGCAGAAGGGATGCCCCCTTGGAGTTTGTTATTGCTAAGGTTAATCTCTCGAAGATGCTTGCATTGACTAAGGCTAGGTGGAATCTCGCCGCGGAGGGAATTGTTCCCCAAACCCAGGACCTGGAGCTGGGAACATGCAGAGAGTTGAGACGGGATGTTACCTTCCAAAGCGTTCATGCTGAGGTTGAGGTCGGCGAGTCGGGTCAGGAGGCCGAGCTCGGACGGTATGCCGCCGTGGAAGCTGTTGTTCGATAGGTGGAGCCTTGCCAGCGAAGTGAGGTTGGCAATGCAAGGCGATATGGAGCCTGAGATGCCTTTTGATTCAAGGTCCAGCGCAATGACACGCCGCCGAGGCGGCATTGCGCTGCAGGTGACCCCACGCCAGTCGCAGAATTCCCGGGACGCGCTCCTCCATGAAGCTAAAACTCTGCTTGGTCCGGAGAGCTGGGACTTGAAGCATAGCAGGGCTTGTCTATCATTTTCGGATTCATCGCAGATGGTTAGTGGCAGGCCGCAAAAGAAGCTGCAGAGGCAAAGGAACCTAGCAAGGCCTGTGAGCAAAGATGCCATTACTGTGAGTTAGAGCTATGCTACGGGAGATGAAACCTCAATCGCCTGTGGAATCAGATGCGTATCCGTGGTGTCCAACTGTAGATCACAGATTTATTTTAGGTAAGCAGTACGCACATGTGTGCAGAACATATACTAGGTGCAGTCAAGTCAAGATACGTTTCGATGGAAAATGGGACGTTGACATCCATCATCCATGAACGCATGCTCTGGCCGGGATTGATACGACTTGAATTTGCTGGAGTCAGTCGTTGATCTGATCCACGTAGCAGGTTGTTCCTTGCTTGCTGGGTATGGACTCCTCGCAACTGAGTCGAAGACTAACAGATATAGTAGTTTCCTGGAAGTATGCGAGACGACGCATAAGCTGTACTTAATTTGTATTAGTAGTATTAGTAGTATGAAGTATGAACGCACGCCTTGTAGTAATTTTTTGTCTATTTTCTCATTCCAGTTGATGGTCATGCCTAGAATGCACATGCTAGTTCATTTTGTCGTTGGGGAAGGTGCCAGGTAAGTGCCTCGTTGAGCTACCACATTTCTGATATGGAGTACTAGTACTATTTAAACGTATAAATACCCATACAAGCGGCTAATTTAGAGGCAGTCATCATAGATCCAGACTTCCTTCTGAGCTTTCACAGAAGCACTGATCAACCAACTGTCCTGTAGGTAGCTGGTGAGAAATGGCACTCGCTCCGCGCTCCCTGGTGCGGCTCATGTCGCACAGCAAGCCATATCTGATCTCTTTCTCCTCCTCTTCCTCCTCCGACGACGCCATTCTGCTGGCAGCTCCAGGAACTGCCACTCCAGTTGCTCGTGCCGTTCAGCCTCCAACCGCTCCAGGTAGCTTGCTGCCAAGTGCTAACCCACTCAATTAGTTAGTACTGTATGTACTTTCTGCACACACGCATGTGCGCGGAAATTTGTGTTGTCATTTGATATCTGCTAATTGTTACAACTACTCTCTGTCAGGTTCGAGTTGTGGCCGGTCCGTTACCCAGGAGCAAAAAGTTCTTCACCCACTTCCATCTAGCACACCTAAAATTCCAATCCACAAGCCTTCTCGTCCCACCCTCTGCAACACACTAAAGCCTCTGAAAGACACGCCTTTGCCGGCAAAACATGGTGATCACAAAGCTCCCCGAAGCCCAAAGTTTAGTCACTTCCCTAGCCAGTCGATTCCTGAGCCTGTTGGCAAGTCTTTGACGCCCACCCTGGAAGATCCAAAACACTCGGTCCCTGGTGATTCATGTAGCACACTTCAACCTGTAACTCACAAGTATTCACCGAAAGCACATCCTAATCACAAAGTTTGTGAAGATCCTGATATTCGAGATGGCAGAGTTACCAAGGATGGCTCTTTCCGTGAGCCGCCGCACCCAACTCCTGACCCTTTTGTCAACGAGCACGCTTACAAGCCTTCGCCGAAACCACATCCTGATCACAAAGTTTGCGAAGATCATGATATTCGAGTTCGCCCAATTCCCAAGGTTGGCTCTTTCCGCGAGCCGCCGCACCCAACTCCGGACCCTTTGGTCAACGAGCATGAGTCTGTTAGAATAGCAACTAGCTTTACTGAGGGGCCAAAGGCCAGAACATATACATACATGCGATGAACAGTAACTGAACAGTAACTAAGGCACAGTAACTATACACATCTAACACCCCCCCTCAAACTTATGGTGGATCAACCACACTGAGTTTGGAGAGAAGAAACCTATGCTGCGCTCGAGTTTGTGCCTTCGTGAAGAAGTCTGCCAACTGTAACTCAGAGGGCACATAGTGAAGAGCGAGAGTCTGGTTCTGCACAGCAGCACGCACAAAGTGGGCATCCACACCGATGTGCTTGGTGAGCTCATGCTTCACCGGGTCACGCGCAATACTGATAGCACCGGTACTGTCGGACAGTAAGGAAGTCGAGGTAGTAGCCGACACACCAAAATCCTCAAGTAACCACCGTAACCAGATCACCTCAGCAGTCACCATAGCCATGGCTCGCAACTCAGCCTCTGTACTCGAGCGAGAAACTGCAGTCTGCTTCTTTGTCTTCCAGGCAATAAGAGAGCCACCAAGAAAGACACAGTAAGCAGACAGCGAGCGTCGATCAGAGGGATCACTAGCCCAGGTAGCATCAGAGTAGGCCTGGAGCTCAAGAGAGCTGGAGCGGGGGAAGAAAAGACGCTGAGAGATTGTGCCACGAAGATATCGTAGAACACGGAGGAGATGACTATAGTGGACAGAGGTGGGGGCTGAAACAAACTGACTCAGGATGTGGACAGGATAGGAGATGTCAGGACGCGTAACAGCAAGATAGACAAGACTGCCAACGAGGTGACGATAGCGAGTGGGATTAGGAAGAGGGTCACCATCAGAGGCACGAAGCTGAACGTTGAGCTCCATTGGAGTCACAACTATGCGCTCATCACCGAGAGCAGCGCGAGAAAGAAGATCCTGAATATATTTTTCTTGGGAGATGTAGAACCCATCAGAGGTCGAGGAGATCTCAATCCCAAGAAAATAGCGAAGTGGACCAAGATCAGTCATGAGGAACTGGTCGCGAAGGCGAGCCTTAACAAAGGCAATGTAGTCGGAGTCGTCACCAGTGATGATCATATCATCGACATAGAGAAGGAGAAGAGTCCGACCACGAGGAGACGTGTGAACGAACAAAGCGGGATCATGATCACTGGGCGAGAAGCCCGCGGCAGTCACGACAGAGGCGAACCGCTCGAACCAGGCATGAGGGGCCTGTTTAAGACCATAGAGAGAGCGGCGAAGTCGGCAGACCATACCATCAGGAACAAAGTACCCTGGGGGTGGCTGCATATAAACCTCCTCACGCAACTCACCATTGAGAAAGGCGTTCTGAACGTCAAGCTGAGACACAGACCAATGACGAACAGAAGCGACAGCAAGGAGAGTGCGGACAGTGGTCATGTGGGCCACAGGAGCGAATGTCTCATCATAATCGCGGCCATGCTCCTGCTGAAAACCACGAGCCACAAGACGAGCTTTGTAGCGCTCAAGAGAACCATCAGAGCGAGTCTTAATCTTATAGACCCACTTGCATGTGATGGGACGAATACCAGAAGGAAGGGAAACCAGATCCCACGTGCCAGAACGCTCAAGGGCAGCAAGCTCCTGGGCCATCGCAAGCTGCCATTCAGGCTGAGTGAGGGCAGCCTGATAGGAAGTCGGCTCAGCAATAACAGAGAGGGCGTACTGGGAAGGAGAGTAGCGATCAAGAGGGGGCCGAGGTCGAGCACGGAGATGATGAACTGGTGAAGGCGTGGAAGGAGGAACATCGGAAGTAGAAGGTGTGTCAGGAGAATCATCCTCAACACGAGGGCGGCGAGTGTAGTGGAGAGGAAAAGGAGAGAGAGGCCGACGGATCGGAGAGGATGGTGGAGAGGAGGATGGAGGGGATGGTGGTGGCGGTGGCATGTGAGGAAGAGGGAGACGGGTCGGAGGAAGGGGAGAGACCTGAGACACAGAGGATGTGTCAGGAAGGAGAAGGAAAGAAATATCGTCCACAGAGAAACTCGAGGAGGAAGGGCGGGGGTAGTAAGAGCGAGACTCATCAAAGGTCACATCACGCGAGATGCGCAAGCGACGACCAACAGGGTCCCAACACCGATAGCCCTTGTGCTCATCACTGTAGCCAAGGAAAACACACTCAACCGACTGAGCAGTCAGTTTGGTGCGTTCTCGCGGGGCAAGCAGGACATAGCACACACATCCAAACATACGAAGAGCTGAGTAGTCAGGAGATCGACCAGTGAGACACTCCATAGGAATACCACCCTGTAGAGCTGTCGAGGGATGAATGTTAATGAGATAGGTGGATGCAGAAACAGCCTCAGCCCAAAAGTGGGGTGGAAGAGAAGCGGCAATCATCAGCGCACGAGCCGTCTCAAGCAGATGACGATGCTTCCGTTCAGCAACGCCATTCTGAGCATGAGCACCAGGACATGAGAACTGGGCAAGAGTACCCTGTTCCGCGAGAAAACCACGCAACAACTGGGAGATATACTCGCCAGCGGAGTCAGCACGAAAAGTACGAATGGGCGTGGAAAACTGGGTGTGAACCATGGCAGCAAATCGTTTGTATATAGAGAGAACCTCGCTACGAGATTTCATGAAGTAGAGCCAAGTGTAGCGAGAGAAATCATCAATAAACAAAACATAGTAACGATGACCACCTTTCGAATCAAAGGGAGCAGGACCCCAGACATCAGAATGAACTAAGTCAAAGGGATGCTGAGATACAGACTCACTGGTAGGATAAGGTAACTGGGTCTGTTTGCCAAGTCTGCAACCATTACAATGTAAGGAGACATCTCCAGATACAGACCCTAAAAGGCCCTGACGAACTAAAGCAGACAAGCGAGAGCCACAAATGTGACCAAGGCGATGATGCCACTGCTGGAAGGACGCAGACGAAGAGGCAGCAAAAGCATGAGAGCTGGCAGAAGTGGTGGCAGCGGAAGGAACACAAAGCCAGTCAACCTCCCAAAGGCCCTCTGACTCACGGCGCCGGGGGCCAGCACCAACCAAAGCCTTGGTGCGACGATCCTGAATGGAACAAGAGTCGGTATCAAGAATGACACGACAACCAGAATCAGTAAGTTGGGCAGCGGAAAAAAGATTCATGGTAAGACGAGGAACATGAGAAACACTAGGAACAGAAAAGGATGAAGTAGAAAGAATGCCACGACTAGCAACAGGAAGAGGTGTGCCATCGGCAGTGAGAACATTAAGAGGAAAAGCAAGAGGTCGAAGGGAAGATAAAGCAGAAGAATCAGAGGACATATGAAAAGAAGCTCCAGAATCCAGAACCCACGAGGATGTACCTGACTGAGTAGGCTCCGACGGGGGCGGAGTGGTGGTGGCAGTCACAGCAGCAGCAGAACCCGTCGAGGAAGAACCAGAGGAGGCCAGCATGCGCTTGAGTCGCATAATATCCTGGTCAGTGAGTGACGGAGTCGGGGGAGACGCATGAGTCCCACTGGAAGCAGAACGCCTCTGGTCTCGCTGTTTCTGGCGGCAATCAGACTCTGGGTGACCGTGCCTGGAGCAGTAGCCACAGAAAGTGTCACGGCGCGATCTGCCCTTCTCAGCAGAAGGAGGGCGACCCACCCCCCCTGAAGGTGTGGGCAGAAGCGGTGGAGCGGTGAGACGAGCAGACGACACAGGAGCTCGAGCAGCCAACACAGAGGGAACAGCAAGCAACCCAGCAGAACGGAGACGGGTCTCCTCAGCACGAAGCTCAGCAAGGACCTCCGGGATAGGAACACAACCACGAGCAAGCAAGTGAGCGCGTCGAGGCTCAAACTCGGAGCGGAGGCGAGATAAGAACTCATGGACACGCTGAAACTCCAAGTCGGACCTCATAGTCTGGCAGCAACGGCAAGTTCCACAAACAACTGTCCGAAGTGAGTCAAGCTGGCGCCAGATGGCAGAACTCTGTGTGTAGAACTCATCAACAGAAGTGTCACCCTGCTGAAGAGCATGTTCCTGACGCACCACAGATAAGTAGAGCGCATCACCAGAGGGTTGATAGCGCTGACAGAGGAAAGAACACATCGCTGCAACAGTACCGAGGCTCATGAACTCCGAAGCAAACTGAGGTAGGACACTAGCAGTGAGAACAGCAGCAGCCCGAGCATCATCATTGCACCACTGAGTGTAAGCAGACAGAGCATCCCGGTAGAGAGAAAGAGCATCAGAATAGGCTGATACCTGCTGATCATAAGCATCCACCGCAGCATCATCGAGAGCCTTGGCTGCATCCCGGTCAGCCTGAGAAGCATCAGCAGCAAGGACCGGTGGCACCGGGGGTATTGGGGCCACGGGTGTAACAGGGCATGGCGGACAGGGGACCTCGCCAGAGAGAACACCCCACAGGAGAAGGCCGCGCATGTGGATCCGCATGAAGCCCGCAAACTCGGCATAGTTGGTGCCATCAAAGATCACCGAGCACCGAGGAACAGCAACGTAGCCTGAAGCGGACATGAGGAGCTCTCTGTTTTTTTTTTTTTTTTTTTTTTTTTTTTTTTTTTTTTTTTTTTTTTTT
>LR738715.1:656006371-656019025 GCA_902687465.1 Secale cereale | reverse complement strand
GCGCCGGGGGGGGGGGCGCCTGGGCCCCCCGAGCCCCGTCTGGTGCCCCCCTTCGGCATATATTTAGAGCATCCTTCGAAACCCTCGGGACGGGAACTCTTTTTCGCGATCTCATCTCTGTTCCGCCCCCGCCGCCGCTTTCAAGATCGGGAGCACCAGGAGAACTCTTCCCGGCACCCTGCCGGAGGGGAGGATCACCATCGGGAGCTTCTCCACCACCATGGACGCCTCCCGGATGAGTTGTGAGTAGTCTCCCTTGGATCATGAGTCCATGACCAGTAGCTATGTGATGTTCTCTTCCCGTTCTTGTGCTTCACTAATTAGTCCTCGTGAGCTGCCCTACATGATCGAGGCACATATGTAATCCTTATGCTGTTGCTATGATGAGTTTGCTGGGATCCGATGGATTATGAGATTATGTTCAGATTGTGATTGAGTAATATATTTGATCTACCTCTTTTATATTTATGTTCATAAGTAATTCTTGCATGTTCTCCGTTGTTATTTATTGCTTTGGCCAAGTAATACGTAGTGACTCCAAGAGGGAACGTTATGCTCGATTGTGGGTTCATGCCCCTCGATGACTAGCTTGAGTGACAGAAACATGAGTCTAGGGGATGTGCTGTTGCCACAAGGGGGAAAACAACGGTGCTTGTGCCCGCGGGTGCAAGGATTGTTTACTTTACGCAAATTTCTTTTAATGCAGTTGTCTGTTGCATTGAGTTTACACTATGGGTGGGACTCGCAACTTAATACCAGCGAGATGTTCTGGATAGATATCTCAAGGTGGATGATTAGTAGTAGATATTGATGGATTTCGGTCTACTTACTTTGGCGTACCGCCCATGCTTTGAACCTCAACCTTTCTTGCAATGTAATCAGCATTGGTTTGTGTTCGTGGTCCTGTCAATTGCCCAGCTGTAATTTGTTTACCTCACATAGCTGTTTTATCGTCTTTTGGGAGAGAGACATCACTAGTGAACATCATGAGACTCCGGTCCATATTACCATCATTGATCACATCCACTATTTACTTTTCGCTATTTTATTTACTATTGCAAAACACTATCTATCACTACTATCATATTGCTTTTAACCCTTTGTGAACTACAAGGCCGGAGAGATTGACAACCTCTCTGTACTCGTTGGGAGCAAAGTTATTTGTATCTGTGTGCAGGTCCATGTTGATTGCTAATTGCGCCGTTAGCAATTGACACCTACTTGTTGAACCTAGGAGTCTCTGGGGATTCGATCCTTGGCATCTTTGCTAGGGGAAAACACTTCTACTTACTACATCTTACACCTTCCACTTGGGGTAACCAACGAGGGGTTCGAGGCCCATCAAGGAGTATTTTCTGGCGCCGTTGCCGGGGACTCCACTCTTCAGGATAGGGGAGTTGCATGCTATCTTTTACCTTTGCTTTTTAGTCTTGTTAGTTTACCTTTCATTTTTGCTTTAGTACCTTTTTATCGAAAATCACAAAAAATAGTTATCTTGCTTGCTTGCTACTATGGGTTCCACCGAGAACACCAAGTTGTGTGACTTCACTAGTCACAACAACGATGACTTTATCAGCACACCTATCACTACACCTGCCACTTAGTCATGAGAGAACAATTCTCCGGTGCTGGAGATGATGCTGCTTTACACTTGAACAACTTTGTTGAACTTTGTGATATGCAAAAGTACCAAGAAATAGATGGTAATATTGTTAAGCTTAAGCTTTTTCCTTTCTCCTTGAGAGGAGGAGCTAAAATTTGGTTTCAGTCTTTGCCTAGAAATAGCATAGATTCATGGGACAAGTGCAAAGATGCTTTTATCGGAAAATACTATACACCTGCTAAAATTATCCAACTTAGAAGTAACATAATGAATTTTAAACAATTGGATAATGAACACGTTGCCCAAGCTTGGGAACGTATGAAATCTCTTATCAAGAACTGCCCTACTCATGGTTTGACTACTTGGATGGTTATCCAAACTTTTTATGCAGGCTTGAACTTTACCTCGCGGAACTTGTTAGATTCGGCCGCGGGAGGAACTTTTATGTCAACTACACTTGGTGCTGCCACAAAGCTTCTCGATGAGATGATGACCAACTATTCCCAATGGCACACCGAACGCGCTCCAACAGGTAGGAAGGTAAACTCTGTCGAGGAGATTTCCTCCTTAAATGAAAAGGTTGACTTGATCATGTCTCTACTTTCGAAGCAATCTTCTGTTGATCCTCGTGATGTTCCTTTAAATTCTTTGATTGCTCAAGAACAAGTAGATGTGAACTTTATCTCTAGAAACAATTTTAACAACAATGCTTATAGGAGTAACTTTGGTAACAATCCTAGACCGTTCCCCTCTAATTCTTATGGGAACAACAATGCTTATCCTATCACCAAGAACTCCACTACTGAACTAGAGACTATGCTTAAAGATTTCATCACTACCCAAAAAGCCTTTAATAAGAGTGTAGAAGAAAAACTACATAAACTAGATGATCTTTCTTTTAAGGTAGACCATTTAGCCAATGAGGTAAAATTGCTAACAATTAAAACTTCTCCTCTTGAGGAGAGTGAAGTCACTCCTATAAATGCTATTCAAGTGCAAATTAATGAAAACATTAGGATGATGGCTAAACTTAAAGAGAGATGGGCTAGAGAAAGGGAGGAAGAAGATAGAATTAAGAGCCTTCCTACCCACCACACCGTTGCTACTATCCAAGTTGTTGAGGATATCCAAACTCTTAGCACCCAATGTACTCCTGGTCCCAATGGACCTATTAATGGTGATTCTATGACTATAGAAACTACCAAACAAGTGAACCTAAAGGACACCACTACCACCTTACTTGATGCTAATGACCTTGATTTTGATAATTGCACTCTTACCGAAGTTATTGATTTCCTTCACAAGATGTCTAGAGACCCCCGCACTAGCACACTTAATCTTGCCTTCACAGAGCATATCACTAATGCTCTCATCAAAGCTAGGGAGGAGAAACTTAGAGTAGAAGCCTCCATACCTAGAAAGCTAGAAGATGGTTGGGATCCTATGATAAAAATTAAATTGAATGACTTCTCTTGTTATGCATTATGTGATGTTGGAGCTAGTACCTCTGTTATGCCCAAAAGAATATATGATATGCTTAAATTGAAACCTTATGATTCTTGTTCTTTTGGTGTTAGTCTCATTGATTCTTCCATAAAGAAACCTTTGGGGAGGATCGACGATGTTCTTATCGTTGTTAATGATAATTATGTTCCCGTTGATTTTACTATTATGGATATTGAATGTGATCCTTCATGTCCAATTATTTTGGGACGTCCCTTTTTACGCACCGTTGGTGCTATCATTGACATGAAAGAGGGTAATATAAAATTTCAGTTTCCTCTCAAGAAAGGGATGGAACACTTCCCTCGAAAGAAGATCAAGTTACCTTTTGAGTCCGTTGTACGGGCTAGCTATTCTTTTACTCTTGATAAAACTTGATCTATATGCAGTATGCCTAGCTTAAAGGCATAAAAGAAAGCGCTTTTGGGAGGCAGCCCACATGAATAAATTTATTTTGCTTTTGTTGTGTCTTGATGTTGTTTACTACTGTAGCATCATCATTGTATCTTTGCTTTTCATATTTGTGCCAAGTATAGCCTCTTATTGCTAGAAAGTTCAAAAGTTGTGAGGTGCTGTCCAGGAAACAGATTCTGTTCTTGGATAGAAAACTTCGTATAAAATCACCAGATCATCTTTTTGGTCTGAATTTTTTCGACAGCGTTCTCTATATAATTGTCTTTCGTGCGTCTGTTCTGAGTTTTTTGATTTGAGTTGCAGAAGTGCCCCGAACAAATCAATTACTACCTGCTGTTCTGTTTTTCACAGATTCTGTCCTGTTTTGCCTTTCCTTCATTTTGCAAACCAAGAGCTTGCTTTTTCTTTGCAAAAACCTTTTGGCAATCTTGAGAAACAGTAGACCTTCAAGAATATCTTTATTTCCAGCAAGGTATAATTATTTTATTAAGGGTACTAACCTCGCTAATCAGATTATGATGAGTTATGTATGAAGGGAGTTTTCAAGTGTGCGAGGGAAGATGATAAAAAGATTCAGGAGTGTCAAGCGCTCAAGCTTGGGGATGCCCCCGTGCACCCCCAAGAAATATTCAAGGATACTCAAGAGTCTAAGCTTGGGGATGCCCCCGTGCATCCCCTTCTCCATCAACATTATCAGTTCGTCTTTCGTTTCGCTATATTTTTATCACTTCATGTGTTAAGTGCTATGCTTGGAGCGTCTTGCTTTTAGTTTTCTTTTTAGTTTTTCATAACGAGTCGGAACTCAGCGATCTTTATGTGGGAGAGAAACACGCTCCACTTCTACCTAGAACATAACATAGAATTTTCATGTCTATCTTTGCTGTGTGTGTTCTTTGTCTTTTAATAGCTACTATCATGCTCTGCTCTTAGTATTCATGCTTATCTTTTCAAAGAGCTTTTGTTTAGTTGGTTGCTTGAACTCTCTTTAATTATCATGCTTACCTTATTAAGAGAGTTTGCTTCCGTTGCATTGGTTGATATGTCTATGATAAAGATGCTACGTGCATAATGGCGCTTATTAGTTCAGGTTTTCTTATGGTTAGTCTCAAATAGCTGGGGGATTCCCAATGTGTTATTGGAGTACCAACTTGATTTGTGTACCTATGATGTGGTATGGTTTAGTAATATCTTCCTTCGAGAATTTATTTTGATTGACTTGGCGTATGCTCACGCATATCTAAGACTGTAAAGAAAGTCTGTCAAGCCTTGATGATCTTTTATTTCTGAGTAGCGATATAACTTCCATGCCTGATTCAATATTGCTTTGTCGCTCTGCATGATTATGGCCGTCATTGCTCTCTTAGTTGGTCGCTCCCAGTCTTTTGCTAACCTCCACCTGTACTAAGCAGACTAACTTTGCAATACATAGCTCATGGGAAAGTAGCTTAAAAACTATTGTGGTAAAGAATATGTTGCCTATGTATCTTATTTCTTATAAGTTGCTTGCTGAGCGGTAACCATGTTTCTGGGGACGCCATCAACTGTCACACTTTTGTTGAATATCATGTGAGTTGCTATGCATGTTCGTCTTGTCTGAAGTAAGGGTGATTTGCCATGGGTTGAATGAGTATGCATATTGTTAGAGAAGAACATTGGGCTGCCAACCAAAGCCATGTATCATGGTGGAAGTTTTAGCTTGGACATTAATCCTCAATCTCTTATGAGAATATGCTTAAGCATTAAAGAGGAGTCCATCATCTATTTTCTATGTTGTCCCGGTATGGATGTCCTCAAGTTGAGATCTATCAAAAACGAGAAATCAAATGCGATTTATCTCCTTGGACCTTTGTACAGGTGGCATAGAGGTACCCCTTTGTGACACTTGGTTGAAACATATGTAATGCAATGATAACCCATGGAAAGCCGAGTTAATTAGGACAAGGTGCGAGCACTATTGGTATTCGATGCATGAGGCTTGCAACTTATAGGATGTCTTATGCATGACACATATGAAGTACTACTACCGTTGACAAAATTGCTTCTATGTTTTCAAAATAAAAAGCTCTAGCACATAACCATTCTTTTACTTTTTGAGTCTCCACTTTCTTTCTTCAAGCACCAACTACTGAGAGCATGATTGTCATTCTAAGTGTAATGTGCATTGTTCCAAAGTAGCATTGTCTTTTGCATGATTGTGATATCGTTTATTTTGAAATCATTGTATCTAGTCATCACTTAAACCTTGAAGGTGCCCCTGCATTTATGTTTTGCTTCACTAAAGGGGGCAAGCTAGATATCACTTTATCATATTTGCACATCATGTTCATTGCAAATCTTTTTGATGCTTCAATATCATGTTGTAAAACTTTCAGTCATTTGTGATTTTCTCATGAGGCAACTTAATTACTATAGAATCATTGTCTCAGTAAGCTTTTGTCATATGACTATGAATAAGTCCTATATGGTTAATAGCATGTCACCACAGAAATTATTCTTGTTATCATTTACCTACTCGAGGACGAGCAGGAATTAAGCTTGGGGATGTTGATACGTCCAAAACGTATCTATAATTTCTGCTTGCTCCATGCCTCTTTTGGGTGATATTGCTATGATATTCATACACTTCCATACACTTTTGATCATATTTGGACTAACCTATTAACTCAGTGCACCCCAGTGCCAGTTTCTGTTTTCGGCTGTTTTTGTATTTCAGGTTTTCTCGTTACGAGAACTGCCAGGCAAAATCCAGAAAAATTATATAAAAAATCAGCGTTCCAGAACCTAACGTGCGCCCGAAGGATAGCCGGGGGGGCACCAGGGCTCCAGGCGCCCTGGCGGCGCGCCCCCCCCTGGGCCCCCCGAGCCCCGTCTGGTGCCCCCCTTCGGCATATATTTAGAGCGTCCTTCGAAACCCTCGGGACGGGAACTCGTTTTCGCGATCTCATCTCTGTTCCGCCGCCGCCGCCGCTTCCAAGATCGGGAGCACCAGGAGAACTCTTCCCGGCACCCTGCCGGAGGGGAGGATCACCATCGGGAGCTTCTCCACCACCATGGACGCCTCCCGGATGAGTTGTGAGTAGTCTCCCTTGGACCATGAGTCCATGACCAGTAGCTATGTGATGTTCTCCTCCCGTTCTTGTGCTTCACTAATTAGTCCTCGTGAGCTGCCCTACATGATCGAGGCACATATGTAATCCTTATGCTGTTGCTATGATGAGTTTGCTGGGATCCGATGGATTATGAGATTATGTTCAGATTGTGATTGAGTAATATATTTGATCTACCTCTTTTATATTTATGTTCATAAGTAATTCTTGCATGTTCTCCGTTGTTATTTATTGCTTTGGCCAAGTAATACGTGGTGACTCCAAGAGGGAACGTTATGCTCGATTGTGGGTTCATGCCCCTCGATGACTAGCTTGAGTGACAGAAACATGAGTCTAGGGGATGTGTTGTTGCCACAAGGGGGAAAACAACGGTGCTTGTGCCCGCGGGTGCAAGGATTGTTTACTTTACGCAAAGTTCTTTTAATGCAGTTGTCTGTTGCATTGAGTTTACACTATGGGTGGGACTCGCAACTTAATACCAGCGAGATGTTCTGGATAGATATCATTAGGTGGATGATTAGTAGTAGATATTGATGGATTTCGGTCTACTTACTTTGGCGTACCGCCCATGCTTTGAACCTCAACCTTTCTTGCAATGTAGTCAGCATTGGTTTGCGTTCGTGGTCCTGTCAATTGCCCAGCTGTAATTCGTTTACCTCACATAGCTGTTTTATCGTCTTCTGGGAGAGAGACATCACTAGTGAACATCATGAGACTCCGGTCCATATTACCATCATTGATCACATCCGCTATTTACTTTTCGCTTTTACTTACTATTGCAAACATTATCTATCACTACTATCATTTGCGTTTAATCCATTGTGAACTACAAGGCCGGAGGGATTGACAACCTCTCTGTACTCGTTAGGAGCAAAGTTATTTGTATCTGTGTGCAGGTCCACGTTGATTGCTAATATCTGGCGCCGTTAGCAGTTGACACCTACTTGTTGAACCTAGGAGTCTCTGGGGATTCGATCCTTGGCATCTTTGCTAAGGGAAAAACTTCCACAACACTGCATCTTACACCTTCCACTTGGGGTAACCAACGAGGGGTTAGAGGCCCATCAGGTGTACCCAATCGTTTCCTTTGGGTATCCTATGAAGACGCATTTTTCCGATTTGGGTTCGAGCTTTTCAGGTTGAAGTTTCTTGACATAAGCATCGCAACCCCAAACTTTTAGAAACGACAGCTTCGGTTTCTTGCCAAACCAAAGTACATATGGAGTCGTCTCAACGGATTTCGACGGAGCCCTATTTAAAGTGAATGCGGCAGTCTCTAAAGCCTAACCCCAAAAAGATAGCGGTAAATTGGTGAGGGACATCATAGATCGCACCATGTCCAACAGAGTACGATTTTGACGTTCGAACACACCGTTACGTTGAGGTGTTCCGGGCGGTGTCAACTGTGAAACAATTCCACAGTTCCTAAGGTGTGTGCCAAATTCATGACTTAAATATTCACCCCCACGATCTGATCGCAAGAACTTTATTTTTCTGTCACGTTGATTCTCAACCTCATTCTGAAATTCCTTGAACTTTTCAAAAGTCTCAGACTTGTGTTTCATCAAATAGATATACCCATATCTACTCAAGTCATCTGTGAGGGTGAGAACATAACGATAGCCTCCGCGAGCCTCAACACTCATTGGACCGCACACATCGGTATGTATGATTTCCAACAAGTTGGTTGCTCGCTCCATTGTTCCGGAGAACGGAGTCTTGGTCATCTTGCCCAAGAGGCATGGTTCGCACGTGTCAAATGATTCATAATCAAGAGACTCTAGAAGTCCATCTGAATGGAGCTTCTTCATACGTTTGACACCAATATGACCAAGGCGGCAATGCCACAAGTATGTGGGACTATCATTATCAACTTTACATCTTTTGGCATCTACACTATGAATATGTGTATCATCACGTTCGAGATTCATCAAAAATAAACCATTGACCAGCGGGGCATGACCATAAAACATATCTTTCAAATAAATAGAACAACCATTATTCTCCGATTTGAAAGAGTAGCCATCTCGCATAAGACGAGATCCAGATACAATGTTCATGCTCAAAGCTCGTACTAAATAACAATTATTAAGGTTTAAAACTAATCTCGAGGGTAGATGTAGAGGTAGCGTGCCGACGGCGATCACATCGACCTTGGAACCATTCCCGACGCGCATCGTCACCTCATCCTTCGCCAGTCTCCGTTTATTCCGCAGCTCCTGTTTTGAGTTACAAATGTGAGCAACTGCACCGGTATCAAATACCCAGGAGCTACTACGAGTGCTGGTAAGGTACACATCAATAACATGTATATCATATATACCTTTGACGTTGCCGGCCTTCTTGTCTGCTAAATATTTGGGGCAGTTCCACTTCCAGTGACCTGTTCCCTTGCAATAAAAGCACTCTGTCTCAGGCTTGGGTCCATACTTTGGCTTCTTCCCGGCAACAGGCTTGCCGGGCGCGGCAACTCCCTTGCCGTCCTTCTTGAAGTTCTTCTTACCCTTGCCTTTCTTGAACTTAGTGGTTTTATTGACCATCAACACTTGATGTTCTTTCTTGATGTCCACCTCCGCTGATTTCAGCATCGAATACACCTCGGGAATGGACTTCTCCATCCCCTGCATATTGAAGTTCAACACGAAGCTCTTGAAGCTTGGTGGGAGCGACTGGAGGATTCTGTCAACGACCGCTTCATCTAGGAGATTCATTCCCAGCCGAGACAAGCGGTTGTGCAATCCAGAAATCTTGAGGATGTGCTCACTGACAGAACTGTTTTCCTCCATCTTACAGCTATAGAATGCGTCGGAGACATCATATCTCTCGACTCGGGCATGAGCTTGGAAAACCATTTTCAGCTCTTCGAATATCTCATATGCTTCGTGGTGCTCAAAACGTTTTTGGAGCCCCGACTCTAAGCTGTAAAGCATGCCGCACTGAACCAGGGAGTAATCATCACTACGCGGCTGCCAGACGTTCAAAACATCTTGGGCCGCATCGGGAGCAGGTGCATCACCTAGCGGTGCTTCAAGGACATATGATCTCTTGGCAGCTATGAGGATAATCCTCAGGTTACGGACCCAATCCGTATAGTTGCTACCATCGTCTTTCAGCTTGGTTTTCTCTAGGAACGCGTTGAAGTTCAGGGAAACTGGAGCGTGGGCCATTTGATCTACAAGAGATATTGTAAAGAATTTAGACTAAGTTCATGATAATTAAGTTCATCTTAATCAAATTTTAATGAACTCCCACTCAGAATGACATCTATCTAGTCATCTAAGTGATACACGATCCGAATCGACTAGCCCGTGTCCGATCATCACGTGAGACGGACTAGTCATCAACGGCGAACATCTTCATGTTGATCGTATCTTCTATACGACTCGTGTTCGACCTTTCAGCCTTCCGTGTTCCGAGGCCATGTCTGTACATGCTAGGCTCGTCAAGTGAACCCTAAGTGTATCGCGTGTGTAAATCTGGCTTACACCCGTTGTATGCGAACGTTAGAACCTATCACACCCGATCATCACGTGGTGCTTCGGAGCAACGAACTTTAGCAATGGTGCACAGTTAGGGGGAACACAATTCTTGAAATTTTTAGTGAGAGATCATCTTATTTACTACCGTCGTTCTAAGTAAACAAGATGCATAAACATGATAAACATCACATGCAATCAATTAAAGTGACATGATATGGCCAATATCATCTTGCTCCTTGGATCTCCATCTTCGGGGCACCATGATCATCTTGTCACCGGCTCGACACCATGATCTTCATCATCGTGTCTTGAAGAAGTTGTCATGCCAACTATTACTTCTACTACTATGGCTAACGTTTAGCAATAAAGTAAAGTAATTACATAGCATTTATTCAGTGACACGCAGGTCATACAATAATTAAGACAACTCCTATGGCTCCTGCCGGTTGTCAAGTTCATCGACATGCAAGTCATGATTCCCTATTACAAGAACATGATCAATCTCATACATCACATATATCATTCATCACATCTTCGTTTTGGCCATACCACGTCACATAGCACATGCTGCAAAAACAAGTTAGACGTACTCTAATTGTTGTTGCAAGTTTTTACGTGGCTTCTATAGGTTTTCTAGCAAGAACGTTTCTTACCTACGCCAAAACCACAACGTGATTTGTCAATTTCTATTTACCCTTCATAAGGACCCTTTTCATCGAATCCGATCCGACTAAAGTAGGAGAGACAGACACCCGCCAGCCACCTTATGCATCTAGTGCATGTCTGTCGGTGGAACCAGTCTCACGTAAGCGTACGTGTAAAGTCGGTCCGGGCCGCTTCATCCCACAATACCGCCGAAACAAGCTTGACTAGTAACGGCAAGAAAGTTGAACAAACTCAAACGCCCACAACTGTTTTGTGTTCTACTCGTGCAAGATGCTACGCATAAAACCTAGCTCAGATGCCACTGTTGGGGAACGTAGCAGAATTCAAAAAATTTCTACGCTTTCACCAAGATCCAACTAAGGAGACATCTAGCAACGAGCAAATAAGAGTGCATGCACATACCATTATGTAGATCGCGAGCGGAAGCTTTCGAAGAAGCGTGGATGAAGTAGTCGTACTCTTCGCGTTCTTCGTCATCGATGATCTAGCGCCGAACGGACGGCACCTCCGCGTTCAACACACGTCCGGTACAGCAACGTCACCTCCTTATTGATCCAGCAAGGGGGAGGAGAGATCGTCGGAGATCCAGCAGCACAACGGCGTGGTGGTGGATGCAGTGGAGAATCCTGCAGGGCTTCGCCGGCGCCCTGCGGAGGGAGTATGGAGGTGTGACGGGAGGGGGAGAGGCGCCAGGGCAAAGGTGCGGCTGCCCTCTCCCCCCCCCACATATATATAGGAGTCCAGGGGGGTGCACCGGCCCTACAGATGGCATCTGCAGGGTGGGGAGGCGGCCAGGGGGGAATCCTTGCCCCCCAAGGCAAGTGGCGCCCCCTCCCCCCTAGGGTTTCACCCTAGGCGCATGGGGAGGAGGGCCCATGTGGTGCGCCAGCCTATTAGGGCTGGCCACTTCCCCCTTGCGGCCTAGGGGCCCCACAGGGATGGGTGGCCCCACCCGGTGGACCCCCGGGGCCCCTCCGGTGGTCCCGGGACACTCCCGGTGACCCCCGGAGATCACCCGATGGCCGAAACTGGACTTCCTATATATCATTCTTTACCTCCGGACCATTCCGGAACTCCTCGTGACGTCCGGGATCTCATCCGGGACTCCGAACAACTTTCGGGTTTCCATGTGCATGTATCTCTATGACCCTAGCGTTACCGAACCTTAAGTGTGTAGACCCTACGGGTTCGGGAGACACGTAGACATGACCGAGACCACTCTCCGGTCAATAACCAACAGTGGGATCTGGATACCCATGTTGGTTCCCACGTGTTCCTCGATGATCTTCATCGGATGAACCACCGTGTCAAGGATTCACTTAATCCCGTATGTTATTCCCTTTGTCCATCGGTACGGTACTTGCCCGAGATTCGATCATCGGTATTCCCGATACCTTGTTCAATCTCGTCATGGCAAGTCTCTTTACTCGATCCATAATCCATCTTCCCGTGACTAACTACTTAGTCACATTGAGCTCATTATGATGATGTCTTATCGAGTGGGCCCAGAGGTACCTCTCCGTCATACGGAGTGACAACATCCCAGTCTCGGTTCGTACCAACTCAACAGACACTTTCGGAGATACCCGATGCGTACCTTTATAGCCACCCAGTTATGTTGTGACGTTTGGCACACCCAAAGTATTCCTACGGCATCCGGGAGTTGTACAACCTCATGGTCTAAGGAATAAATACTTGACACCGAAAAGCTTATGCATTACGAACTATACGATCTTGTGCTATGCTCAGGATTGGGTCTTGTCCATCACATCATTCTCCTAATGATGTGATCCCGTTATCACTGACATCACATGTCCATGATCAGGAAACCGTGATCATCTGTTGATTAACGAGCTGGTAACTAGAGGCTTACCAGGGACTC
>LR738715.1:655945394-655989308 GCA_902687465.1 Secale cereale | reverse complement strand
GACAGCCATCCAGTGATTGGCTCAAAGTTTTACCCATGGCCCTCTGGACAGTCGACAGCCATCCAGTGATTGGCTAAAGTTTTACCCATGGTTTCATGGAACCATGGAGGCCCTCTGGACAGGCGACAGCCATCCAGTGATTGGCTCAAAGTTTTACCTATGGTTTCATGGAACCATGGAGGCCCTCTGGACAGGCGACAGCCATCCAGTGATTGGCTAAAGTTTTTTCTTATGGTTCCTATGGATGGTACCCGCATCCATCGACCGGCCCTCTGGATGGTAAGCCCATTCCATTGATTGGCTGAACCTTGCTTTGAGCCTGGCAGCTCGTAAAAAGCCTCGACTACATGGTCTTATTTGCAAAACTTGCTTTTCTGGTGTTTACGTTTTATGATTCTCTAAACCGGAGTGGAACAGCTCCAGAAGTTGACCACATATATATAATGTTAAAAGTCTGGGTCATGAACACCAGCATGAGTTAAAAGTCTGGGTTACAAAACACCAGCAAGAGTCAATCTAGTGTTCATCATCACCCGGAACAATCATCATGATCTAAACCGGTAACTTTTATAAGACCCGGATTATTAATGGGTCTATCAAAAGACTCCCTTCAAAGAGGCAAAATTCGTCGAATTAAGAGTATCAAGCATACTTGATCTCAGGTATAAAGTTATTTTTTGATATAAGTATACACTTGTTTGATATGTTGTGAGAACAATTTAATGGGTCCAACGGTAAAACCGTTAGGACATATCTTCATTATCTATGCAGGAACAGATGATATATAAGATAACCCATCTCAGACCAAATTGGCAATATTAAAGCAAGAAGTATCCGGATCAGCACGAACACGGCTTTCAGCTATCCTATTACAAGGCATAGCAAGCCTGACGGATTAAAAGATTGTTCGGTAAAATGGGACTGCAACTACAACAATAAGCTATGAGCTATGCTCCTTCCTGCTGAGACGGCTGGGCATCAACTTGATCCGGAGTCTCCTCTTCTTCTTGAAGCGGCTGGAAGTCCGGGACGCACCAGTCGATTTTCGTTAAGGCACGAAAATACATCTCTTCATTGATGAGTTCAGACGGATCGATATCTGGAGCGAAGGTATGAGGGCGCACTGGTGGGATTAGATTGACGGTATCATAAACCGGTCGCTCCACCCGCTCGTTCTGCAAATCGTACCCCGGATGATACCTGGATAAATCTGATTCGGCCGCAAGTTTGCTGGCGAGAGGACGCATCTCCTTCGTCAAGGCATGGAGATCCTTTGCAGTAAAAGCTGATCCGTCTTCTTTAGTATCGGGATACCCACTAAAGGCTTCTTCCGGATCAAAATCTGGGACCCAAGCCTTCGCTCTGGTAAGCGCCATGAGAGAGCCGGCTCGAGCGGCAGACTTCTTAACTTCCTCCAAACGCACCGGCAAGACAGACATCTTTTGCAAGGTGCCTTGGATAGTAGTAGGGGCCGGTTTATTGAACGATGTTGCACTTATGATCCTTTGAGCGCCGGAATACAGCTGCTCAACCAAAGTATAACACACCTTGAGTTTTTTCCGTAAGTCATCCCCAAGATGGGTGACGCGGCGCCCTGTATATGATTATCACAATTAAACCGGCACGGATGGATGATTGCAAGGATGAAAGCAGGAATACAGATTAAATACTTACTGAAGACTGCAGAAGTCATCAACTCTATTTGCCGCTTTAAGCCGGTTAACTCTTCAGTCACCGGATTAAGAGCTTCTTCAGCATCCTTGGCCCTTTTCTCCAGATCTTTCTTCTGAACCTCAAAGGCGGTCCGCTCTTCTTCAAAGAATTTCTTCAGCTGTTCAGCAGTCTTTAAACTCAGCTTCAAATCTTTCTTGGCCTTAGAAGCAGCAACCTCCGTTTCAGCAAGTCTGCTCCGGAGTTCACTGATTTCTTCAGCTCTCCGGTTTAAATCAGCCTGCAAGGAAGATCAAGTGGTAAGCGGAAGTAATTCAAAGACAAAGTCTCAAGTACACAAACAAGTTGTCTACTTGATACTTGGGGGCTAATGGGCAGTTGAAGCAATAAGCAGAAGTAATTCAAAGACAAAGTCTCAAGCAAACAAAAAAAGTTGTCTACTTGACACTTGGGGACTAATGGATAATTGAAGTATTGAGGGAAAAGTCAGGCAAGTCCCAGGCACATAAACCGAGTTATGCCCCTGGCACTTGGGGGCTAATGTAAGATCATTTGATTCATCAGGAAGTACCGGTTCACCTTCTAAACATAGCTAAACCGGAACTTGGGGGCTGATATGGTATAGACAGAAGGGCATTGAAAGTCAAAAGAAGATGCAAGGGATTACCTCATACTTGTCCTTCATCATGTTAATCAAGCCTGCTTCATAGTCTCGACCAGTGTGGAGCCGGTTCAAGTACCCGGAATAGAGCTCCTGGGCACTCATGTCAGCAAAGCTGGACTATTCAGTACTCCATTTACCCTTTTCTTTGTGCAGCTTCTCCGCTTTAGCCGTATGCTTGGCTAAGACGGTGGGCTCAGCAGGAGCAGTATAAGCTGTGTGAGTTATTTCAACTTCCGGAGAAGCAGTTGTTGGTGGTGGGGTCGCAGTGTGAACCGGACTGGAAGGAGCCGGATTGGTCTGAGGAGAATTGACCCGGGCAGGACTTGCCGGTTCACGAACATCTGCAGTATTAGGATTCTCAGGTGCAGTGGTATGATCCATAGGAGCGGGATCTTCAAGCGGCATTGTGGGCTCGCCTTCTGGAGGGACGGTTGTATCCGGATCAACCGCCGGATCATCAATGGCAGCCTCAGTAGTGGTTTTGTTGGCCTTCGGTTTTTTGCTAGGTTTTGGCTTGCTGAAAGAAGTTGGAAAAACAAGTTAGGACTATAAAGCAAAGTGCAATCATAAACCGATTAAATTAAAAGACTTACCCTGGGATAGTTTTCAGGGGTGGGAGTTGTGTGGCAGTTGATTCGCCGGAACAAGACAAGGGAGTGTCCTGATAATCAGGGTCAGACGGTTTAAGAGGTTTGCGTATAAGCCCGGCCTTGGGATGAAGGAGAGTTGGAGAGAGTATAACCTCAGAGCGGCGCCTCCGAGCTGGAGTAAGAGATATTCCGGATGATTCCACTGCAAGGCCGCTATGGCGAGTGGTCCGGCGAAGGGCTTCATGTTGCTGTTTCTTCAAAAGAAAATTGGGATCCAATTGAGCATAAGGGTGAGAAAACTGATATTTTCGGACTGTCCGACGACTTCTTTGTGGAAGTGGTTCTGAATCGGAAGAAAGGATAGTTACCTCAATTTCGTCCGGTTTATCTCCTTCAGCCAACTCCTGTGAAAAGTTACCGTTAAATATAGATATGGGTGAAGGTGAACAAGTCAAAGCTGGATTAATTCATACCTCAGAGTCCGGATCGTCATCCTCAGCATGAGAACCGGAGCCACCAGCCGCTTTTCTCTTCTTGGTAGCGAAGGCTTTCCGGCGTGGCTGTTTTCCGGCCTTCTCCTGAGGTTTCCTCTTCCAAAAGGGATCGTCAGACTGTTCAAAAGGAGAAAGATAATTGAAAGAACGATTTAAAGGAACGGCTTACAAACACATGACAGAGAGTAAGACAAACTCCGGGCAGTTTGTTTTTCTTGTAGTACGGAGCTAATCCGGTTTGGCTGCATTCGTCTAAGGAGACATTGAGCATCTTCTTGGTCGATTCAATAACCTCCGATTCGGAAAGTGTTTCCTTGGAAAACCGTTGAGGATCATCCGGTTTACCAGAATATTTACACATCAAGCTTGAGCGCCGGCTCAAAGGAAGAATACTCCAAGAAAGCTAGCAGCGCGTAAAATCTACTCCGGTTAAGCCATTGGCCATAAAGGCCTTTAGTCTGGCAAGTTGAGAAGCAGACCGGGGCCGCTCTGAGGAGCTGAGGCGCTGTGGCACAGGGTGGTCCTCCGGAAGACGGTGCTCGCGATAACCCGGCAGTGGGTTTTCCCCTTCAGGTGAAGTGTCAATACAATAAAACCAAGACTTGTTCCACTCCTTGGGGTGCGTGTGGAGAGCAGCATGAGGAAAGACGGCATCTCTCCTTTTCTGAATACTGACCCCGCCTAGTTCTTGATGAGGTCCGCTGGTGAACTCAGTACGGCGGTTCAGGTGGAAGAAGTCCCGGAACAGATCGACAGACGGCTCTTCTTGTAAGTACACCTCTGAGAAAACTTGAAAATCACAGACGTTGGAAACAGAATTGGGACCTATGTCCTGAGGGTGAAGTTGAAAAGCGGCAAGCACGTCCTGGAAGAACTTTGAACCGGGAGGAGTAAAGCCTCGAGCAATGTGGTCGAAGAAGACAATAATTTCCCCCTCTTTGGGAGTAGGAGGGCATTCATCTCCTGGAGCCCGCCACTTTAAAACGGATTGAGGGCCTAAAGTGCCGATTGTGGTAGCATTTACTAAATCTTCTTCCGTAATAATGGAAGGAACCCAGTTGCAAGAGACAAACTGTTTGGCCATAGCAATGGAAGAACAAGTGCTGAAAGGGTAAGGTGTAAAACCGGATTATTCGAGTACAGAGGCATAAACCGGGAAATATATGCAAAGATCACGCAACGGTTTAGACAAGGGACTAATGATATGGCTAAACCCGGCGATAAACAGGAAACTATATTACTGCCGGTTCATGACAACAAAAGAGAAAAAGCTAAACCGTCGCGTTCGTCATGGAATTTTTACAGAAGCAGCATATGACTGTTTAAACCGGGGCATACTTAACAGATCTACGAAGGAGAAGAAACAGGTTTTCACAGACAGCTAAAGTAAAACAGATCTGAGCATCCAGGAAAAGAAAAGTAAATACAAGGATATTACGGGAAGAACTACAAGGGTCTTATATAGAATGGATAAATCTACAGGTTGAACATAAATGTTGGGATTTAAGGCATATAGCCGCGGAGTAGAAGCAAGATCTAAAGGCAAGATTTAAAGGTCAAAAATTCTGTGAACTTGGCGCCTATGAAGAACGAACGAAGCTACCGCGAAGGTTTAATGGCGGAGATGCGAGAAAGAACCCTAGAGGTTACGGATCTACAGTGAGGAAGAAGATGGAGTACCTGAGAAGTGGCGGTGGAGTTCTCTCTGGTCAAGCTCAGGTCGATGCAGCAGCCGGCGAAGACTTAGATTCAGCGGTTGACGGCGGCGGCTTGAACTCGGGCGACAATGGAGTCTCGAGCTCGGGCGACGGAGGAAGAAGAACGAACGGAGGGAGATAAAAGAATGGAAGCAGCGGTATTTATAGAAAGGCAGATCCGAAACGACAGGTGCGAGATTCGAGGAGGCAAAGGATTGGATAAAGATCCTCTGTCGCCTTGATTTTCGGGACAACCCTTAAACAAAGCCGATGGACAGCTCGCGGTGTTAAATGCGAAAGTGATGCCACGGTCAGATTAAGTGATTCTCGAGGATGACGTCAGGGCCGGTTTACCAAAATGAGAAGACACAAGAAGGAAGATTATACGAGATTGGGAAGATTGATGTGAACAAGTTCAATTCATTCTGGGGCCTAATGTCAGGGATATTACTAGCAGGTATGAACCGGCTAGTGTAAACCGGATTACTAGAATGTATTTATCATTGTAATATTTAGTAAAGGCTACGGCCCACGAGATCTTAGGGCCCATGTATAGAGTTATGATTTGTAAACCGCCTGATCATGTAACTTGAGAGATAAGGAAGAAAGAGCAGAGACCGAGGCGGACACGAGTATGAGCCGGCCTCGGGACTCTGTAAACCAGACCGGGCGTCGCCTCTATATAAAGGGACGACCCGGCGACGGTTCGGAAAAAGGAAGAAACAATCCGTCGAGACACAGGCAAGCGATCCGCTCCCTGTTCATCGACGCCCAAGCAATACCAAACCAAACTAGACGTAGGCTTTTACCTTCACCGAAGGGGCCGAACTAGTATAAACCCTCTGTGTCCTTTGTGTGCTTTTAACCCCTTCAAGCTAACCCGTGCGATGGTTCATCAACTAAGTCCGTTAAACCGGACATCTGCCGTGTTATTTCCACGACAATTATCAAAGACGTAAGGAACATCTTTTTGAAAGAGATTAGTGAGAGGCCTAGAGATTTTGGAGAAGTCCTTAATGAACCTCCTATAAAACCTGGCATGACCAAGTAAACTTCTTATACCTTTGATGTCCTTGGGACACGGCATCTTCTCAATAGCATCGACTTTAGCTTTATCAACTTCAATACCTCTTTTAGAAATTTTATGCCCCAATACAATACCTTCATTAACCATAAAGTGGCACTTTTCCCAATTCAAGACAAGATTAGTTTCTTCACATCTCTGCAAAACTCGATCAAGGTTGCTTAAGAATCAAAAGAAGTTCCATAAATGGAAAAATCATCCATAAAAACCTCAACAATCTTTTCACAAAAATCAGAGAATATAGCCATCATGCATCTTTGAAAGGTAGCAGGTGCATTACATAAACCAAAAGGCATACATCTATAAGCAAAGGTACCGAAGGGACAAGTAAAAGTGGTCTTTTCTTGATCCTCTTTTGGCACAGGTATTTGAGAGAAACCATAATAGCCATCTAGAAAGCAAAAAATGAGTGTGTTTGGATAGTCTTTCTAGCATTTGTTCAATAAAAGGTAGCGGGTAATGATCTTTCTTAGTAGCTTTATTTAATTTGCGGAAATGAATTACCATCCTATAACCTGTAACAATTCTTTGCGGGATCAATTCATCTTTATCAATAGGAACAACAGTAATGCCTCCCTTCTTAGGAACACAATGGACAGGACTTACCTATTGACTATCAGCAACTGGATAAATTATACCTACCTCTAGAAGCTTCAGTATTTCTTTCCTTACCACTTCTTTCATCTTAGAATTTAACCGTCGTTGGTGATCAACAACCGGTTTAGCGTCATTCTCCAATTTAATTTTGTGTTGGCATAGAGTGGGACTAATTCCCTTAAGATCATCAAGAGTATATCCAATAGCAGCACGGTGCTTCTTCAGAGTTTTCAATAATTTCTCTTCTTCCTGCTCTGAAAGGTTAGCACTAATAATAACATGATATATCTTCTTTTCATCTAGATAAGCGTACTTTAGAGTTTCAGGTAATGGCTTGAGTTCAAACACGGGATCACCCTTGGGTGGAGGAGGATCCCCTAGAATTTCAACAAGCAAATTGTGTTTCAATAAGGGTCCCTATTTAAAGAATATTTCATCTATTTCCCTTCTTTCATTCATATACATATCATTTTCATGGTCTAGCAGATATTGTTCTAAAGGATCGTTAGCAGGCACAGCAATAGAAGCAAGACCAATAATTTCATCCTTACTAGGAAATGCTTTATCACGGGGTTGTCCATGAAATTTAGCAAAGTTAAAGTCATGAGACATATCCCCTAAACCAACAGTAACAATGTCCTTTTCGCAGTCTATCTTAGCATTAACAGTATTCAAGAAGGGTCTACCAAATATAATGGGGCAAAAATCATCTTGTGGGGAACCAAGAACAAGAAAATCAGCAGGGTATTCAACTTTCCCACACAAGACTTCAATATCTCTAACAATCCCAACTGGTGAAATGGTGTCTCTATTGGCAAGCTTAATAGTAACATCGATACCTTCTAGCTCAGCAGGTGCAATATCGTGCATAATTTCTTCATATAAGGAATGAGGTATTGCACTAGCACTAGCACCCATGTCACATAAGCCATGATAGCAATGATCTCCTATTTTAACAGAAATAATAGGCATGCCTACAACAGGTCTAGGTTTATTCTTACTATCGGGTCTAGCAATTCTAGCAGCTTAATCACAGAGGTAAATAACATGCCCACCAATATCATCGACCAAGAGATCCTTAACCATAGCAATACTAGGTTCAACTTTAATTTGTTCAGAGGGTGTAGGTGTTGTAGTATTACTCTTACAAACCATAGTTGAAGCTTTAGCATGATCCTTTATTCTAACAGGGAAGGGTGGTTTCTCAATATAAGCAGTAGGAACGATAGGATCAACATTGTAAGTGATAGTCTTTTCTTCAACTCTAATAGGTTCAACTACTTTTACTTCAATGGGGGATGAAATTTAAACCACTTCTCCTTAGGGAGATCAACATTAGTAGCAAATGATTCACAAAAAGAAGCTACTATCTCAGAGTCAAGTCCATATTTAGTGCTAAATTCACGAAAAACATCGGTATCCATAAAAGATTTAACACAATCAAACTTAGGTGTTATACCTGACTCCTTACCTTCGTCGAGATCCCAATCTTCAGAGTTGCGTTTAATTCTTTCTAATAAGTCCCATTTGAATTCAATAGTCTTCATCATCAAAGACCCAGTGCAAGAAGCATCGAGCATTGAGTGATTATTGAGAGAAAGTCGAGCATAAAAAAATTGAATAATCATTTGTCTTGAGAGCTCATGATTGGGGCATGAATATAACATTGACTGAAAACTCCCCCAAGCTTGAGCGATACTTTCTCCTTCGCGCGGCCAAAAATTATATATATAATTACGATCACGATGAACCTGATGCATATGATAGAACTTCTGATGAAATTCCAACTTCAGTCGGTTGTAGTTCCATGATCCAATATCATCGCATAGCCTAAACCATGTCAATGCCTTTCCCTTCAAAGATAAAGGGAAGACCTTCTTCTTGATCACATCCTCGGGCATACCTGCAAGCTTAAATAATCCACAAACTTCATCCACATAGATTAGGTGCAAATCGGGATGCAGGGTTCCATCTCTTGTAAAGGGATTAGCTGGCAGTTTTTCTATAATACCCGAAGGAATTTCAAAGTAATAATTTTTGGTAGGTTCAGTAGGTTGAGGAGCAACTCTTTGCTCTACCGTTCAGGGTGAAGATACCCCGAACAAGCCCCTCAAAGAATTAAGTTCCATAGTAACAAGTGACAGTAAATTTTAGCACACTATATAAATTCTCCTTACCAAAGGCGCTTCACTCCCCGGCAACGGCGCTAGAAAAGAGTCTTGATGACACACAAATGTAGGGGATCTATCGTAGTCCTTTCGATAAGTAAGAGTGTCGAACCCAACGAGGAGCAGAAGGAAATGATAGGCCGTTTTCAGTAAGGTATTCTCTGCAAGCACTGAAATTATCGGTAACAGATAGTTTTGTGATAAGGTAATTGGTAACAAGTAACAAGTAGTAAAAGTAAATAGGGTGCAGCAATATGGCCCAATCCTTTTTGTAGCAAAGGACAAGCCTGGACAAACTCTTATATAAAGGAAAGCGCTCCCGAGGACACATGGGAATTATCGTGAAGCTAATTTTCATCACGTTCATATGATTCACGTTCATTACTTTGATAATTTGGTACGTCGGTGGACCGGTGCTTGGGTGCTTCCCTTACTTGGACAAGCATCACACTTATGATTAACCTCTATTGCAAGCATCCGCAACTACAAAAGAAGTACTGAGGTAAACATAACCATAGCATGAAACATATAGATCCAAATCAGCCCCTTACGAAGCAACGCATAAACTAGGGTTTAAGCTTCTGTCACTCTAGCAACCCATCATCTACTTATTACTTCCCAATGCCTTCCTCTAGGCCCAAACAATGGTGAAGTGTCATGTAGTCGACGTTCACATGACACCACTAAAGAAAAGACAACATACATCTCATCAAAATATGGAACGAATACCAAATTCACATGACTACTTATAGCAAGACTTCTCCCATGTCCTCAGGAACAAACGTAACTACTCACAAAGCATATTCATGTTCATAATCAGAGGGGTGTTAATATGCATAATGGATCTGAACATATGATCTTCCACCGGATAAACCAACTAGCATCAACTACAAGGAGTAATCAACACTAGTAGCAACCCACAGGTACCAATCTGAGGTTTTGATACAAATATTGGATACAAGAGATGAACTAGGGTTTGAGAGGAGATGGTGCGGGTGAAGATGTTGATTAAGATAACCCTCCCCGAGATGGGAGAATTGTTGGTGATGACGGCGGTGATGATTTCCCCCTCTCGGAGGAAAGTATCCCCGGCAGAACAGCTCTACCGGAGCCCTAGATTGGTTCCGCCAAGGTTCCGCATCGAGACGGCGGCGCTTTGTCCCGAAAACCTCCTTATGATTTTTTCCAGGTCAAAACACCTCATATAGCAGAAGATGGGTATCGGGGGGCTGCCAAGTGGCCCACGAGGCAGGGGGCGCGCCCCCCACCCTCGTGGACGGTGGGTGGCCCCCCTCGTGTACTTCTTTCGCCAGATATTTTTTATATTTTCCAAAACTGACTTTCGTGGAGTTTCAGGGCTTTTTGAGTTGTGTAGAATAGGTCTCCAATGTTTTCTCCTTTTCCAGCCCAGAATTCCAGCTGCTGGCATTCTCCCTATTCATGTAAACCTTGTAAAATGAGAGAAACATGGCCTAAGTATTGTGACATAATGTGTAATAACATCCCATAATGCAATAAATATCAATATAAAAGCATGATACAAAATGGACGTATCAACTCCCCCAAGCTTAGACTTCGCTTGTCCTCAAGCGGAAGCCGATATCGAAAAATATGTCCACATGTTAGAGATAGAGGTGTCGATAAAATAAAATACGGACATGAGGCCATCATGGTCATTCTTATAGCAGCAACATATATAAATTGTCATACGATTTCTTATGCTAAAGTAACAATCTATTGACAATGTCGAGTATGAATCAGAAACTTCATTGAAAACTAACAAACTATGATCTCGGTCATTGAAGCAATTGCAATTTATCATAACATCAGAAAGATTCAATATAAGAGCTTTTCAGCAAGTCCACATACTCAAGTATCATTTAGTCTTTCATAATTGCTAACACTCACGCAATACTTACGGGTATGGCGTTTTAATCGGACACAGAGAAAGATAGGGGCTTATAGTGTTGACTTATGGGTATGCAGAATACTCGGGTTAAATTTGACGAGCCTAGCATGTACAGACATGGACTCGGAACACTGGAGACCGAAAGGTCGAGCGTGAATCATATAGTAGATATGATCAACATAATATGTTCACCATTGAAAACTACTCCATCTCACGTGATGATCGGACATGGTTTAGTTGATTTGGATCACGTGATCATTTAGATGACTAGAGGGATGTCTATCTAAGTGGGAGTTCTTTAGTAATATGATGAATTGAACTTTAATTTATCATGAACTTAGTCCTGATAGTTTTTGCATATCTATGTTGTTGTAGATCAATGGCCCGTGCTACCGTTCCCTTGAATTTTAATGCATTCCTAGAGAAAGCTAAGTTGAAAGATGATGATAGCAACTACACGGACTGGGTCCGTAACTTGAGGATTATCCCCATTGCTGCACAGAAGAATTATGTCCTAGAAGCACTGCTAGGTGACGTGCCTGCTGCAGGACCAACTGCGGACGTTATGAACGTCTGGCAAGCTCATTCTGATGACTACTCGATAGTTCAGTGTGCCATGCTTTACGACTTAGAATCGGGACTTTAAAGACGTTTTGAACATCATGGAGCATATGAGATGTTCCAGGAGTTGAAGTTAATATTTTAAGCAAATGCTTGAATTGAGAGATATGAAGTCTCCAATAAGTTCTATGGCTGCAAGATGGAGGAGAACAATTCTATCAGTGAACACATGCTCAGAATGTCTGGGTACTACAATCATATGACTCAACTTGGTTGCAAAGTTGACGAAGATAGTGTTATTGATAGAGTTCTTCAATCACTGTCACCAAGCTATAAAGGCTTCGTGATGAACTATAATATGCAAGGGATGCAGAAGACAATTCCCGAGCTCTTCGCTATGCCCAAAGTTGCGGAGGTAGAAATCAAAAAGGAGCATCAACTGTTGATGGTTAACAAGACCACTAGTTTCAATAAAAAGGGTAAGGGAAAGAAGGGGAACTTCAAGAAGAATAGAAAGATACTTGCTACTCCCGTGAAGAATCCCAAGTCTGGAGCCAAGCCTAAAACTGAGTGCTTCTACTGCAAAGGGACTGGACACTAGAAGCGGAACTGCCCCAAGTATATGGCGGATAAGAAGGATGGCGAAGTGAACAAAGGTATATTTGATATACATGTTATTGATGTGTACCTTACTAATGCTTGTAGTAGCACCTGGGTATTTGATACTGGTTTGGTTGCTAATATATGTAACTCGAAACAAGGGCTACGGATTAAACGAAGATTAGCTAAGGACGAGGTGGCGATGCGCGTGGGAAATGGTTCCAAAGTGGATGTGATCGCCGTCAGCACGCTACCTCTACATCTACCTTCGGGATTAGTTTTAGACCTAAATAATTGTTATTTGGTGCCAGCGTTAAGCATGAACATTATATCTGGATCTTGTTTGTTGTGAGACGGTTATTCATTTAAATCAGAGAATAATGGTTGTTCTATTTATATGAGTAATATCTTTTATGGTCATGCAACCTTGAAGAGTGGTCTATTCTTGTTGGTCTCGATCGTAGTGATACACATATTCATAATATTGAAGCTAAAAGATGCAAGGTTGATAATGATAGTGCAACTTATTTGTGGCACTTCCGTTTAGGTCATATTGGTGTAACGCATGAAGAAACTCAATGCCGATGGACTTTTGGAATCACCTGATTATGAATCACTTGGTGCTTGTGAACCATGCCTCATGGGCAAGATGACTAAAATTTCGTTCTCCGGAACAATGGAGCGAGCATCTGACTTGTTGGAAATCATACATACTGATGTATGTGGACCGATGAGTGTTGAGGCTCGCGGCGGGTATCGTTATTTTCTGACCTTCACTGTTGATTTGACCAGATATGGGTATATCTACTTAATGAAGCATGATGACCCACAAGTGTAGGGGATCTATCGTAGTCCTTTCGATAAGTAAGAGTGCCGAACCCAACGAGGAGCAGAAGGAAATGATAGGCAGTTTTCAGTAAGGTATTTTCTGCAAGCACTGAAATTATAGGTAACAGATAGTTTTGTGATAAGGTAATTGGTAGCAAGTGACAAATAGTAAAAGTAAATAAGGTGCAACAAGATGGCCCAATCCTTTTTGTAGCAAAGGACAAGCCTGGACAAACTCTTATATGAAGTAAAATGCTCCCGAGGACATATGGGAATTATCGTCAAGCTAGTTTTCATCACGATCACCTGATTCGCGTTCGGTACTTTGATAATTTGGTATGTGGGTGGACCGGTGCTTGGGTGCTGTCCTTACTTGGACAAGCCTCCCACTTATGATTAACCTCTAATGAAAGCATCCGCAACTACAAAAGAAGTATTAAGGTAAACCTAACCATAGCATGAAACAAGTGGATCCAAATCAGCCCCTTACGAAGCAACACATAAACTAGGGTTTAAGCTTCTGTCACTCTAGCAACCCATCATCTAATTATCACTTCCCAATGCCTTCCTCTAGGCCCAAACAATGGTGAAGTGTCATATAGTCGACGTTGACATTACACCACTAGAGGAGAGGCAACATACATCTCATCAAAATATCGAACGAATACCAAATTCACATGACTACTTATAACAAGACTTCTCCCATGTCCTCAGGAACAAAAGTAATGTAATGCCCCAGATGTAACATTTTCCAATTATGGCAATATATGAACTTTGACTTCATCAATTCCATTCTGGGCTCTTCTTTCATTTCGGGTTTCTTCGTTTTGTCATGTGCGTGTGTGCATTTCATCCATGTCATGTTATCATGTGCATTGCTTTGCATTCGTGTTGTCACTTGCACGCGGTCCCACTCGCCTCTTCCCGTTGTCCGTTTCGAGTTCCGACACTCACACACGTGCCCGTGGCACCCCCGAGTTCTTCTTTCGTGTGTGGCCGTGTAACGTTCCCGGAATGAAGTGAGACTTGTCGTGTGTTGTTGTTTTGGTACGTGTAGGCCGCCTGTCAAGTTTCATCGTGTTTGGAGTTCGTTCGGTACTCCAACGGTTAACCTAGTGGGCTAAAAACACCTCTTCCTTTTGGCCCAAGACCCCCTCCACAACATCCCAATAACCCAGCACAACCTCTCCCATCATCTCGGTCGTCGGATCACGAACGTGTGGCCGAAAACCGCACCCCATTTGGACCTTCCTACCTCCATATGCCTATAAAAACGTCCTCCCCCTCCATTTTTCGGGTAAAAACCCTAGTCCCGCAGCTCCTCCGCGCGCCGGACATGTCCGCCGTCGCCGGACGCATCCGACCGCACCTCCCCGCCAACCACGCTGCGCCACGTGGCAGTTCCACCCTCCCGCGCCGCCGGGCCCACGCGGCCCGACTCCGGCCCTCCACCGCCCGCCTCCCGGGCTGAGCCACCGCGCCTCTCGCGCGTTCTCCCCGCTGCCTCCGGTGGCACGCCGCCGCCGCCGCCTCGAAGGATCTGCCGCCGCAGAGCTTCACCGCCGCTCCCTCCGCCGCGGAGCACCTCGTCGCCGCCTCGGGCGCCCGCGCGACGCCGCCCCAGCGCCGCCCTCCTCCGCGCCCGGCCGCCGCAGCCCTTCGCCGCCGGTGCCGCCCCTCCCCGTCGCCGGCTCCTCGCCGGATCCCCCGCCGGCCGGCCAGATCCCGCCCGGATCCATCTCCTCCGCCGTCCGCCGCAACCCTAGCCGGGCCAGGCGGACCCGAACCCATCGCCCGATCCCTCCGCCCCGATCCGCCGCATCGGACAAGTCCAACCCATTCGGACGTGTCCGCCCGACCCACCCCCCCTTGAGGTTGTTTTTTTGCTAAGTCCCAGAATTGTATATTTTGTTGGCATCTTGTGAGTGTTGTAACTTCTTGTGTGCTTATCCAAATGATGCAATAATATGTCAAAATGATCGTGGATGTGCTCTTCATTTTGTTCCATTGTGGTATGCTTGTTTGAGTTCATCTAGATGCCCTAATCATCATGACAAGAGTGCTACTTGTTATAAACTATTGTTACTTGTTAATTTGATGCCATGTTTGAGATATGATAACTTGGTGCATGTTTATCCAAATGGAACATATGATATGTCAAAATGTTCATTGTGAAGTGCTCTACATGATGGTTGCTGTAGCATTCATGTTAGGTGTCATATTGCCATGTTAATCTCTGTTGCAAAAGTGCATGTGGCTGTTAACTGTTGAAACTTGTTATGAGATACTGATTTGAAGTGCTCTTTGCTATTGATGTGTTTGTCCTCATGTCACATGCCAATATGTTTTAGAAGCACCATCATATGGTATTTGCTATGGTGCAAACCACTTTCCATGATATGCCTTGAGGTGACTTAAACAAGCTTGTAAACATGCCATGCCAATGTTACTGTTTTATACTTAGTGAAAAAACTACTAAGTCTGGAATCTGTTTTAACCTGATGCTATGTTTGCTTGATGCCACACTCAAATCCATGCTTGTTTTGGAGTGGCCAATGATCATTCCTTGTTGTCCATGTTTTTGTTTATCCATTCATGCCCTTACTTGCACATATGGCCTGTTGTAGCTTATTTATTTCTTGCTCTCAAGTTGCTATAAATTATAACTGTCAGGCTTTTATCAGCATGATTAATTTGGTGTAGCTTGTTGCTATTGATCCATGCCTCCTATGGAGTTTCTCCAATGGAGTTGTTTGTTGTATGATAAGTCTTATACATGTCAATGATCTTTATATTCTTAGTGGAGTTGATATGCATGTTGTTTTGTGCCTCCGAAGGCAGCATCGTGATGATGTTTTGCCTTCCCAGATTTTGGCTAAGTCTGGATAATTTTATTGCAACTTGCCATGCTTGGTTAATTGTGTTCCAGTAGGTTTTTGGGTGTGTTCTAAGTTCATGCTTGTTAAATAACATGTCTAATTCACATCCATGCTTCTTGTCATCATGTTTGGGTGCTGTAGCGTATATATCTCTTGCTCCAAAGTTGCTATGTGGCTGTTAACTTCAGCTTTGCATTGTATCTTGTTTCGTGTGTATGTGTTGAACCGTTGCTCCGTTTTGAGCTTGCCCTATATGAAACTTGTGTGATTTTGCATGTAGAATCATAATATCATGTTGTTTACATGTTTGGAGTGTGTTTGCTTGATGTTTGGATGCATCTTGCATCGTTGCCTTGCTTGTCTTGTTTTGCTCATATCTTCTAGCCCGTAGCTCCGAATTAAACAAATTTTATATGAAACTTGACTAGAATTTCGTGTAGATCATCATGGTGCATGTTAACTTGCTGTTTAACAACTTTAACTTAAGGTTTATTTAGATCTGGACCAATTTCGAAATATGCATATGAGGACTTACCGGATTTGCTATATGTTGATTCCAGCCTCATTTAAACTTGTTGTTTTGTGTGGTTCTTGTGTGCTTCATCCCTTGCCATGAAATGCATCATATAGACTTGTCTTGCATCATGTTGATTGTGCATTGCACCGTTTTTGATATTGTGCCATGTTGTGTTCTTGTGTTGAGTAGATCCGGGAGCCGAGTCCGAGAACGAGGTTCCTACCGAGGTTGAGTACGAGGAGCCGTCTTACGATCCCATCGACGACTCGATGGGCAAGATGACCTGACCCAGATGTCATTACTATCTTTGCCTATTGCTAGATGTCTCGCTCTTTAGCTTATTGCCTCGATGCCCATGTTTGTTTGTTAGCCTCCTATTGTAGCCTTGAATCTCTCTAACCACCCAACCTAGCAAACCATTGATTGGCTACGTAAGCTTCGCTCAGCCCCTCTTATAGCATTGTTAGTTGCAGGTGAAGATTTGAAGATTCTTGCTTCATGATGAAGTTATTGTTGGGATATCACAATATATAAACTGTTAAACTAAATCATCTATATATTGGTAATGGGTGGAAGGCTAAGCCTCTTGCTTGGTGTTTTGTTCCACTCATGCCTCCCTAGGAACCGTTTAAATCGGTGTTATGATCCTTGATTGTGTGTCCCTAACACGGTTGGGGTTTATGGGCCCCCTCGATAACCCGCTTAGCGTTAAAGCTTTTCCAGCAAGGCCCAACATTGGTTTTACATTTGCCTAACAACTCAAACTTGCATAGGGCGTTGCAAACCCGAGGTCTTAATCAACAACCCGGGCCAGTGCTCCTCTTGAGTGTTGGTCCAAACTGGGGGTTATGCGGGGCCACCACGAGGAAACTCGAGGATTGGTTTTACCTGTAGGATCGCCCATCCGGTCGTGGCCTGAGACTAGATACGCGCGGCTACTATCAGGGTGTCGGCACGTCGGGAGGTCTTGCTGGATTAGTTTTACCTTTGTCAGTATATCTTGAGCACGGGATTTCGAGAATACTCGGGTCTTCCCACCTTGGAGTTGCGACTCCGCAGATCGTGAGCTTGTGATGGGCTAAGTTGGGACACCCCTGCAGGGTTTGATCTTTCGAAAGCCGTGCCCGCGGTTATGTGGCAGATGGGAATTTGTTAATATCTGGTTGTAGAAAACTTGACACCATGTTCAGAATACACTACCAGCGTGAGTAACCGTGACGGTCATTTTCCGAAAGGGCTTCGGGAAGTGAACACGGTGGGGTTATGTTTGGCGTGCTTAGATAGGATCACTTCATGATCACTTTGGCGCTCGTGGCACTTCTCTTCTCGCTCTAAACACGTAAGCTAGTGCTAGTGCAGCTGCAACCTTATTCTTCAGCCTTGTTCCACACCCAAGGCTTAGATAGTTTTGCTACTCGGGAACGGGATTGTTGAGTCCTCCGTGGCTCACAGATTCTACACAACACCAGATGCAGGTACTATGGTGAACTACACAGGAGATGGGACAGATCTGTACTGGGAGTTCAACGAAGAACGTGGGTGATACTATGTGTCTTACCCAGAGGATCAGTAGTGGCTTCTACTAGGGGTGATTCGAACCTTGTGGCTTTATTTATTTGGTATCTTTCATTTGGATCTTCGTCCGTAGTCGGACTGTGATGTTATTTGGATGATGATTGCTTATGTAATGTATTGTGTGACGTGGCGAGTGTAAGCCAACTACTCTTTTGCAATGTTATCCCTCTTTTACATAAGTCATGCAAAGATACCATACTTGAGATCATTCTAGTATGAGCTTATGCCTTTAAGTTGTGCCTCGACACGTAGGAGGTATAATCTCATACTGAGCATTACAAGTAACTACTCACAAGACATAATATTGTTCATGATCAGAGGGGTATTAATATGCATAATGGATCTGAACATATGATCATCCACCAAATAAACCAACTAGCATCAACTACAAGGAGTAATCAACACTACTAGCAACCCACAGGTACCAATCTGAGGTTTGGGTACAAAGATTGGATACAAGAGATGAACTAGGGTTTGAGAGGAGATGGTGCTGGTGAAGATGTTGATGAAGATAACCCTCCCCAAGATGGGAGAGTTGTTGGTGATGACGGTGGTGATGATTTCCACCTCCCGGAAGGAAGTATCCCCGGCAGAACAGCTCCGCCGGAGCCCTAGATTGGTTCCGCCAAGGTTCCGCCTCGAGACGGTGGCGTCTGGTCCCGAAAGCCTCCTTCTGATTATTTTTTCCAGGTCAAAACACGCCCTATAGGATAAGATGGGCATCGGGGGGTCACCGGATGGCCCACGAGGCAAGGGGCGCGCAGCTACTTCTCGAGCTTGCGTTGTATTCCCTCAAAGAGGAAAGGATGATGCAGCACAGTAGCGTAAGTATTTCCCTCAGTTTTGAGAACCAAGGTATCAATCCAGTAGGAGACCACGCGCGAGTCCCTCGCACCTGCACAAACAAATAAGAACTTCGCAGCCAACGCGATAAGGGGTTGTCAATCCCTTTACGGTCACTTATGAAAGTGAGATCTGATAGATATGATAGTTTGATATTCCTGGTATTTTTGGATATAAGAACAGAAAGTAAAAACAGAAAAGTAAAGTAGATTGTAGATTGATATGTTGAGAATAGACCCGGGGGCCATAGGTTTCACTAGTGGCTTCTCTCATGATAGCAAAAATTCTACGGTGGGTGAAAGTATTACTGTCGAGCTATTGATAGAAAAGCGAATAATTGTGAGAATATCTAGGCATGATCATTATATATAGGCATCATGTCCGTGACAAGTAGACCGAAACGATTCTGCATCTACTACTATTACTCCACACACATCGACCGCTATCCAGCATGCATCTAGAGTATTAAGTTCATAAGAACAGAGTAACACCTTAAGCAAGATGACATGATGTAGAGGGATAAACTCAAGAAATATGATATAAACCCCATCTTTTTAACCTCGACGGCAACAATACAATGCGTGCCTTGCTGATCCTACTGTCACTCGTAAAGGACACCGCAAGATTGAACCCAAAGCCAAGCACTTCTCCCATTGCAAGAACTATAGATCTAGTATGCCAAACCAAACCGATAATTCGAAGAGACTTGCAAGGATATTATAATCATACATAAAAGAATTCAGAAAAGAACCAAATATTTCTCATAGATAATCTTGATCATAAACCCACAATTCATCGGATCTCGACAAACACACCGCAAAAAGAGATTACATCGAATAGATCTCCTCGAAGACCAAGGAGAACTTGGTATTGAGATCCAAAGAGAGAGAAGAAGCCATCTAGGTACTAACTATGGACCCGAAGGTCTGTAGTAAACTACTCACAACTCATGGTGAGGCGATGGTGTTGATGTAGAAGCACTCTGTGGTAGATCCCCCCTCCGGTGGAGCTCCGGAACAGGCCCCAAGATGGGATCTCACGGGAACAGAAGGTTGCGGCGGTGGAATTAGGGTTTTCTCTCCTCTTCTGAAGTTTTTGGGGTACATGGATATATATAGGAGGAACGAGGGCATCGGGGGACCAACATGGGGCCCATGAGGCAGGGGGGCGCGCCCTGTAAGGGGGGGGCGCCCCCACCCTCGTGGATGCCACGTGTGCCCTATTATGCGGTTCTCAAGTCTCCCGTGAAGATATTGCTCCAAAAATATCTCTCCCGAAGGTTTCATTCCGTCTGGACTCCGTGTGATATTCCTTTTCTGTAAAACCCTGAAATAGGCAAAAAAAACAGCAATCTGGACTGGGCCTTTGGGTTGATATGTTAGTCCCAAAAATAATATAAAAGTGTATAATAAAGCCCATTAAACATCCAAAACATCATAAATAATAGCATGATACAATAAAAAATTATAGATGCGTTGGAGACGTATCAAGCATCCCCAAGCTTAATTCCTGCTCGTCCTCGAGTAGGTAAATGATAAAAATAGAATTTTTGATGTGGAATTCTAACGAACATAATTTTCAATGTAATTCTCTTTCTTGTGGCATGAATGTTCAGATCTGAAAGATTCAAGACAAAAGTCTATATTGACATAAGAAATAATAATACTTCAAGCATACTAACAAAGCAATCATGTCTTCTCAAAATAACATGGCTAAAGAAAGTTATCCCTACAAAATCATATAGTCTGGCTATGCTCCCTCTTCATCACACAAAATATTCATATCATGCACAACCCCAATTTCAGCCAAGCACTTGTTTTCATACTCTATTCTTTCAAACCTTTCAACTTTCACGCAATACATGAGCGTGAGCCATGGATATTGCACTATAGGTGGAATAGAGTGATGGTTGTGGAGAAGACAAAAAGAGGAAGATAGTCTCACATCAACTAGGCATATCAATGGGCTATGGAGATGCCCATCAATAGATATCAATGTGAGTGAGTAGGGATTGCCATGCAACGGATGCGAGATATAAGTGTATGAAAGCTCATCAAAAGAAACTAAGTGGGTGTGCATCCAACTTGCTTGCTCATGAAGACCTAGGGCATTTGAGGAAGCCCGTCGTTGGAATATACAAGCCAAGTTCTATAATGAAAATTCCACTAGTATATGAAAGTGACTAAACATGAGACTCTCTATCATGAAGAACATGGTGCTACTTTGAAGCACAAGTGTGGAAAAAAGATAGTAGCATTGTCCCTTTTCTTTTCTTTTCTTTTTTTCCTTTTTTTCTTTTTTTGGGCCTTTCTTTTTCTTGGCCTTTCCTTCTTTTTTTATTTTATTTTCTTTGGGACAATGCTCTAATAATGATGATCATCACACTTATATTGATTTACAACTCGATATTACAACTCGATACTAGAACAAAGAATGACTCTATATGAATGCCTCCGGTGGTGTACTGATGTCTACACACGCTTCTATTCTTGTAGACTATGTTGGGCCTCCAAGCGCAGAGGTTTGTAGGACAGCAGCAATTTCCCTCAAGTGGATGACCTAAGGTTTATCGAACTCAGGGAAGTAGAGGTTGAATATGGTCTCTCTCAAGCAACCCTGCAACTAAGATACAAGAAGTCTCTTGTGTCCCCAACACACCTAATACAACTAGGAGTTGTATAGGTGCACTAGTTCGGCGAAGAGATGGTAAAATATGGATGATAGGAGTGGCAAAGCAAAGTAATATAAATCTGTAATAAAAAGTGCAGCAAGCAAACAAGTGGTAAATGTGAGCACAAATGGTATTGCAATGGTGGAAACAAGGCCTAGGCTTCATACTTTCACTAGTGGCAACTCCCAACAACATTAACATAATCGAATCACATGATATTTCCCATAATGGAGACGCACTCGGAGGTCATTCCTTTGTGGTCAAGAGAGGACGAGATTATGTAGGGCTACAAAAGCACACCTCTAAGTTCGTAGTTCTCAATCTATGGATTTCCCAATGTCACCGCGGCCATCCAAAGAGAGTACCACAATCACCACAACATATCTCAAGGATAGTCGAAGACAAGCACCAAGAGACTCTCAATCTTCAATCAACACACAAAAGAGGAAATCACTCATGAAAATATTCTTCTAATCCATGTCCAATAGACCGCTGTCACCTTGGTCTCGGGGATTATACTAGATAAAGACAAGTGAGTACGTCAATTCAATACATAGAGGAAGGGGAAATATCATGGGATCACCCTAGATTAACATAGCCTATGATCACAACAAAGATCACATCATGGGAGAGAGAATTGACCACATAGCTACTGGTAGAAACCTCAGCCCCGAGGAGGAACTACTCCCGCATCATGGAGGGAGGAAGCAACATCGATGGAGATGAATTCGGGGGCACTTCCCCGTCCCGGCAGGATGCCGACACATGAATTCTGGTCCCCCAAAACTTGGTGGCGATGGCGGCGGAGATCGGAATTGCTTCTGGAGAAAAGGGTTCTGTCCTCGAGGGTTTCCGGACGCGAGGAGTATATATGCCAAAGGGGGTCACCAGAAGCAGAGAGGGGGGCCCAGGCGCCCCCCCCCCCCCCCAGGCGGCCAGGTGTGGGGCCGCCTGGGCTGCCCCTGGCTCCCCTCTGGCCCTGCTTTGGTTTTTCTTGAAGCTCCCGATACGCTGATTTTTCCTGTATTTTTCCCGGAATTTTTAGAGCACTTTTAATATGGGGGAAACCTGAAATAAAAAAATAGCAGAAAACAGGAACTGACACTGTGGTGCACTGAGTTAACAGGTTAGTCCAAATATGATCAAAAGTGTATGGAAGTGCATAAATATCATAGCAATATCACACAAAAGAGGCATGGAGCAAGCAGAAATTATAGATACGTTTTGGACGTATCAACATCCCCAAGCTTAATTCCTGCTCGTCCTCGAGTAGGTAAATGATAACAAGCATAATTTCTGTGGTGACATGCTATCAACCATATAAGAACTTTTTAAGTAAAGCAATCAAGGCATGTAATTCAATTCAAGTCATAACAAGCAAGAGTCTGTATTAGCATTGTAACAAGTAACATAAGAACATAAAGGTGCAAGAGCTCTCGCTGTCCGTGACTCGAATGTCTCCAAATGGTGTTTGCGTGCAAGAAAGGGGATAGGGATATATGAGAGAGTAAAACATAGTTTTTGTATTGTTGAGAACTTAATCTACTAAAGTTTCACACTTGGTCTTCTTTGGAATCTTATCTTGACTCATCCCCAGACCGTCAGCCAGGTACAAGTCAATATGATCCACTCCCTTTCGATATTTTGAGCACTCATGCAATGGATGATCGTAAGCAAGAAAGTTGACACTTAGGATGGCAAAGAGAGAAAAATGATAGAGGGGGAAGACAAAAAAAAGTGTGAAAGGCTCACATCAACGAGGACAATCATCGGCGAGAGAAAGCCAAATGATAGATATGATGTGAGGAGTAGGGATTGCCATGCAACGGATGCACATATGAGCTAAGGTAAGCTCTCCAATGGAACTAGTGGGGTGCATCCAACTTGCTTGCTCAAGAAGACCTAGAGCTCTTTTGAGGAGGCTCATCATTGGAATATACAAGCCAAGTTCTATAGTGTGAAGGTCCCCACATAGCTATATGCATGAATGATAATCTCTATAGAGTACAAGGTATAAGATGGAGTACGAGTGTGTATCTCTCAAAAGAAATAGTAGTGTGCCCCCTTCTCTCTTTTTATTTCTTTTTCTCTTTTTTTTATTTTTTTTATTTTTTTGTGGCCTCAATGGCTTTTTCTATTTAACTCTCATTTGTCCTCTTTGGGATCTTTTGATTTTGTCCTCTTTGGGATCTTTTCCTCACTTTAGGGGCAACACTCTATGTATTACAAGAAGTATAGAAGATCTTTCACACTTTACAAAAGTACTCAACATAAAGAAAATGAAACTATCATGATGTATGCAAATGTATGCCTCTGTCGGTGTAGCAGGAAATGCAATGATACTAGCGCATCATGTAGCAATGATTAGGCCCAACTAGCATGCGGCTCATCGATCAAGCAAAAAGCATGTATGACATGAAGATCAAGTCATGAGAAGATGGCTGTTGCATGGCAATGTATCTCGGAAAGGCTATGGAAATGCCTTAATAGGTAGGTATGGTGGCTGTTTTGAGGAAGGATATAATGAGGCTTATGATGACAGAGCGTATCGTGCCAAGGATTTGGATGCACCGGCGAAGTATGCGCCAACTTTCGAGGTGAGAAAGGGCAATGCACGGTACCGAAGAGGCTAGAAAAATATGGATAGGTGGAAGTGTCAACCTTCGAATACTCACATTAGTCCGAAGAACTCATGCACTTATTATCGGTAACTCTCAATCTAATTAGGAGGTTCACAAAGAGACAAGTACCCCGAGGAGGTGTGTATGGGGGTTTGGTTACCCTTGCGCATCCTCGACCCATGGTACGTGAGTGTACTCTAATATTCGATCCCTCCAAAGATTAGTGATCCATTTAGTAGCTAAAGTTCTCAACTATTTTGTAGGTTTTCGAAAATAAACACGGATTGCCCAAAATACGACATCTATCACTAATAGGCTAAAGCTCTTGACACCAAAAGTTCAGACATTACTCATGGCAATACCTCAAAACTATTGCAAATTACTACTAAAATTAAATAGCAACCTCTATTACCTACTTTAAGTCAAGACACACAACTCAGTGCAACAGGCAAACTCTCTTAACAAGATAACATGAAAACTCAAGAGAGTTCAGCAACCAACTAAACAAAAGCTCTTTAAAAAGAAAAGCATGAAAACTAAGAGCTAAACATGACAGTAGCTATGGAAAGACAAAGAACACACACAGCAAAGATAAGCATGAAAATCCTATGTTGTGTTCTAGGTAGAAGTGGAGCGTGTTTCTCTCCCACACAAAGAAAGCTGGGTTCTAACTTGTTATGAACAACAAGCAAAGCTAAAGAAAACTAAAAAGGAAACTAAGAGCAAGATGCTCCAAGCATAGCACATAACGCATGAAGTGATTAAAATATAGTGGAACGAAAGACGAACTGATAATTGTTGATGGAGAAGGGGATGCACGGGGGCATCCCCAAGCTTAGACGCTTGAGTCTTCTTGAATATTTCTTGGGGGTGCACGGGGGCATCCCCAAGCTTGAGCGTTTGACCCTCCTGAATCTTCTTTCATCATCTTCCCTCGCACACTTGAAAACTCCCTTCATACATAACTCATCATAATCTGATTAGCGAGGTTAGTACCCACAATAAAATAATTTTTCTCTACTGGAAACAAAGATATTCTTGAAGGTCTACTGTTTCTCAAGATCGCCAAAAAGTTTTTGCAAAGAAAATGCAAGCTTAAGGTCTGCAAAACGAAGAAAAGGCAAAACAGGGCAGAATCTGTGAAAAACAGACCAGCGGGTAGTAAATAATTTTTTCGGGGCACTTCTGCAACTCAAATCAAAAAAACTCAGAACAGACGCTCGAAAGCCAATTGTATAGAGCACGCTGTCAAAAAAATTCAGATCAAAAAGATGATCTGGTGATTTTATTCGAATTTTTTTCTGTCCAAGGACAGAATCTGTTTTCTGGACAGCACGTCACAACTTTTGAACTTTCTTGCAATCGGAGGCTAAACTTGGCACAAAGCTGAAAAGTAAAGATACAATGATGTTGCTACAGTAGTAACAAACATCAAGACCACTAAAAACTGAAAGAACAAACTGAAAGCAAAGATAACAAGGGTTGTCTCCCTAGAGCTCTTTCTTTATAGCCATAAAGATAGGCTTAAGACTTTAATGATGCTCTCGTAGGAATAAGAGTTGAAGAACAAAAGAGAGCATCAAGAAGCAAATACCAAACACATTTAAGCCTAACATGCTTCCTATGCATAGGAATATTGCAATAGAATAATTCATTGAAGCACAAAGCAATAAGCATAGGAAGACAAAACAAGTGCAGCTTCAAAACCTTCAACATAAAGAGAGGGAACTTGATATTATTGAAATATCTATAAGCATATGTTCCCTTCTCATAATAATTTTCAGTGGGATCACGAATAAACTCGACAATATAAGCATCACATAAAGCATTGTTACCATGATCCACATGCAAAAAGGTACTCTTACTCTCCACATAAGCATCTTTGGGGAGCCCATGGTTAGGACATTTTAGCATTAACGTTTTCAGTCTCCCCCAAGCTTGAGCTACGCTCTCTCCGTAATGAGGATAGAAATTATAAACATAATTCCTATTCTCATGGACTTCATGAAGAGGATAAAACTTGGAGTAAAAGAGAGACTGGATCTCTTCCCAATCCAGTAGGTGAGAGTCATCTAGTAGCCTATACCATTCCAATGTTTTTCCTTTCAGGGACAAGGCAAATAATTTCCTCATGACTCCATCTCTTGTCAAACCTGAAATCTTAAACAACTCACAAAGTTCTGTAAGTTTCAACAAATGAATACTAGGATTGACTGTCCCATCATAACGATCATTCATAATTATTTCTATTATCCCAAGTGGTATTTGGAACGGGATACATTCAGTAGGTGGAGAATACTTCTCTACCACGGGTGTGGTAAAGCGGCCTTCCCCAAGCAGCGAACTAAGAGTGCGGTTTTCCATAAACATAACTAGTGAAACTAAAAACAAGAAACGAAAAGATTTAATTGCAAGATCTAAAGATATACCTTCAAACACTTACTTCCCCGGCAACGGCGCCATAAATAGCTTGATGTCTACACACGCTTCTATTCTTGTAGACTATGTTGGGCCTCCAAGCGCAGAGGTTTGTAGGACAGCAGCAATTTCCCTCAAGTGGATGACCTAAGGTTTATCGAACTCAGGGAAGTAGAGGTTGAAGATGGTCTCTCTCAAGCAACCCTACAACTAAGATACAAGAAGTCTCTTGTGTCCCCAACACACCTAATACAACTAGGAGTTGTATAGGTGCACTAGTTCGGCGAAGAGATGGTAAAATATGGATGATAGGAGTGGCAAAGCAAAGTAATATAAATTTGTAATAAAAAGTGCAGCAAGCAAACAAGTGGTAAACGTGAGCACAAATGGTATTGCAATGGTGGAAACAAGGCCTAGGCTTCATACTTTCACTAGTGGCAACTCCCAACAACATTAACATAATCGAATCACATGATATTTCCCATAATGGAGACGCACTCGGAGGTCATTCCTTTGTGGTCAAGAGAGGACGAGAATTATGTAGGGCTGCAAAAGCACACCTCTAAGTTCGTAGTTCTCAATCTATGGATTTCCCAATGTCACCGCGGCCATCCAAAGAGAGTACCACAATCACCACAACATATCTCAAGGATAGTCGAAGACAAGCACCGAGAGACTCTCAATCTTCAATCAACACACAAAAGAGGAAATCACTCATGAAAATATTCTTCTAATCCATGTCCAATAGACCGCTGTCACCTTGGTCTCGGGGATTATACTAGATAAAGACAAGTGAGTACGTCAATTCAATACATAGAGGAAGGGGAAATATCATGGGATCACCCTAGATTAACATAGCCTATGATCACAACGAAGATCACATCATGGGAGAGAGAATTGACCACATAGCTACTGGTAGAAACCTCAGCCCCGAGGAGGAACTACTCCCGCATCATGGAGGGAGGAAGCAACGTCGATGGAGATGAATTCGGGGGCACTTCCCCGTCCCGGTAGGATGCCGTCACAGGAATTCTGGTCCCCCGAAACTTGGTGGCGATGGCGGCGGAGATCGGAATTGCTTCTGGAGAAAAGGGTTCTATCCTCGAGGGTTTCGGGACGCGAGGAGTATATATGCCAAAGGGGGTCACCAGAAGCGGAGAGGGGGGCCCAGGCGCCCCCCCCCCCCCCAGGCGGCCAGGGGTGGGGCCGCCTGGGCTGGCCGCCTGGGCTGCCCCTAGCTCCCCTCTGGCCCTACTTTGGTTTTTCTTGAAGCTCCCGATACGCTGATTTTTCCTGTATTTTTCCCGGAATTTTTAGAGCACTTTTAATATGGGGGAAACCTGAAATAAAAAAAAACAGCAGAAAACAGGAACTGGCACTGTGATGCACTGAGTTAATAGGTTAGTCCAAATATGATCAAAAGTGTATGGAAGTGCATAAATATCATAGCAATATCACACAAAAGAGGCATGGAGCAAGCAGAAATTATAGATACGTTTTGGACGTATCATGTACCGGGATGTGCAATGAATCAAGAGTGACATGTATGAAAAATTATGCATGGTGGCTTTGCCACAAATACGATGTCAACTACATGATCATGCATGGCAATATGACAATATGAAGCTTGTCATAGCAAACGGAACGGGGGAAAGTTGCATGGCAATATATATCGGAATGGCTATGGAAACGCCATGATAGGTAGGTATGGTGGCTGTTTTTAGGAAGGCATATGGTGGGTGTATGGTACCGGCGAATGTTGTGCGGTACAAGAGAGGCTAGCAATGGTGGAAGGGTGAGAGTGCGTATAATCCATGGACTCAAAATTAGTCATAAAGAAATCATATACTTATTGCAAAAAAATACGAGTCATCAAAACAAATCAATCAACGCATGCTCCTAGGGGGGAGGTTGGTAGGAGTTAACCATCGCGCGCCCCCGACCTCCACACAAAGGATGACACTCAATAAATACCTCATGCTCTAACTTCGTCACATAGCGGTTCACCATACGTGCATGCTACGGGAATCACAAACTTTAACACAAGTATTTCTCACTTTCATAATAACTCCACTAGCATGACTCTAATATCACTATCCTCATATCTCAAAACAATCATCAAGTATCAAACTTCTCATCATATTCAATGCACTTTGTATGAATTTTTTTACTACATTCATCTTGGATGCATATCATATTAAGGCTAGTTTTATAGCCAAAGCACATTCCCATGTTGTTCTAATAGACTCTCAAAAGGATATAAGTGAAGCATTAGAGATCAACAATTTCTACAAAATAAAATCACCACCGTGCTCTAAAAGATATAAGTGAAGAACTAGAGCAAACTATTTAGCTCAAAAGATATAAGTGAAGCACATAGAGTGTTCTAACAATTCCTAGGCCATATTTATCTCTCTCAAAAAGGTGTGTCCAGCAAGGATAATTGTGGCAAACTAACAAGCAAAGACTCAAATCATACATGACGCTCCAAGTAAAACACATATCATGTGGTGAATAAAAATATAGTCCCGAGTATAGTTACCGATAGATGAAGACGAAAGAGGGGATGCCTTCCCGGGGCATCCCCAAGCTTAGGCTTTTGGTTGTACTTGAATTTTACCTTGGGGTGCCTTGGGCATCCCCAAGCTTAGGCTCTTTCCACTCGTTGTTCCATAGTCCATCAAAGCAATACTCAAAACTTGAAAACTTCACAACACAAAACTTAGCCAAAAATCTCGTGAGCTCCGTTAGTATAAGAAAACAAACCACCATTTAAAGGTACTTTAATGAACTCATTCTTTGTTTATATTGGTGTTGAACCTACTGTATTCCAACTTCCCTATGATTCATACTCCCCAATACTACTCATAGATTCATCAAAATAAGCAAACAATACACCAAAAACAGAATCTGTCAAAAACAGAACAGTCTATAGTAATCTGTAACTTTCGCATACTTCTGTAACTCCAAAAAAATTGAAATAAATTGGTAAACGTGGGGAATTTTTATATACAAAAAGAATCAAATAAATAGCACACTCCAGTAAAATCTGGTGACTATTCTAGTGAGCGCTAACGATTCTGTTTTTTACAGCGAGATCATATAAACTTCACACAAGTCATCCCAAAGGTTCTACTTGGCAAAAACACTAATTAAAACACAAAACCACATCTAAACAGAAGCTAGATGCAATATTTATTCCTAAACAGAAGCAAAAACAAAATATATAAAATTGGGTTGCCTCCCAACAAGCGCTATCGTTTAACGCCCCTAGCTAGGCACGATACAAGGATAGATCTAGGTATTTCCATCTTTGGAAGGCAATCCATAAGTGACTCTCATAATAGATTCATAAGGTAATTTAATTTAATTTCTAGGAAAATGTTCCATGCCTTTCCTTAATGGAAATTGGAATCTAATATTTCCTTCCTTCATATCAATAATTGCACCAATCGTTCTAAGGAAAGGTCTACCAAGAATAATAGGGCATGAAGGATTGCAATCTATATCAAGAACAATGAAATCTACGGGCACATAATTACTACTGGCAACAATAGGAACTTCATTAATCCTTCCCATAGGTTTCTTAATGGTAGAATCTGCAAGATGCTAATTTAAAGAACAATCATCAAGTTCATGGAAACCTAACAAATCACACAAAGTTTTTGGGATAGTGGAAACACTTGCACCCAAATCACACAAAGAAAAGCATTCATGATCTTTAATTTTAATTTTAATAGTAGGTTCTCACTCATCATAAAGCTTTCTAGGGATAGAAACTTCTAATTCAAGTTTTTCTTCATAAGATTGCATCAAAGCATCAACTATGTGTTTGGTAAAAGCTTTATTTTGACTATAAGCATGCGGAGAGTTTAGTACGGATTGCAATAAGGAAATACAATCAATCAAAGAGCAATTATACTAATTGAATCCCTTGAAATACAAAGTGGTGGGTTCATCACTATGCAAAGTTTTAATCTCTTCAATCCCACTTTTAACAATTTTAGCATCAAGATCCAAAAACTCTGAATCATTGGGACACCTTTTAATTAAAGTAGACTCATCTCCAATCCCATCTTTATCAAGATTCATACTAGAAAACAAGGACCTAATAGGAGACACATCAATAACTTTCAGATCTTCACCTTTATTTTCATGATAACTAGAAGAACACGCTTTTATATATCTCTCTTTTTTAGCACGCATCCTAGCGGTTCTTTCTTTGCATTCATCAATGGAAATTCTCATGGCTTTGAGAGACTCATTGATATCATGCTTAGGTGGAATAGATCTAAGTTTCAAAGAATCAACATCAAGAGTAATTCTATCCACACTTCTATCCAATTCATCAATCTTAAGCAATTTTTCTTCAAGCAAAGCATTGAAATTCTTTTGCGAATTCATAAACTCCTTAACACTAGTTTCAAATTCAGAAGGCATCTTTCCATAAGGGTTATTGTAGGAATTACCATAATTATTAGAGGAATTACTAGGAAAAGTCCTAGGATTAAAGTTCCCTCTATAAGCATTGTTACCAAAATTATTCCTACCAACAAAATTCACATCCAAAGATTCATTATTATTTTCAATCAATGTGGATAAAGGCATATCATTACGATCAGAAGAATCACTCTTAGTAGCAAATAATTTCATAAGTTCATCCATCTTTCCACTCAAAACACTAATCTCTTCAATAGCATGCACTTTTTAACTAGTAGATCTTTCGGTGTGCCATTGGGAATAATTGACCATAATATTATCTAGGAGTTTGGTAGCTTCTCCTAAGGTAGTTTCCATGAAAGTGCCTCCTGCCGCCGAATCTAAAAGATTTCTAGAAGCTAAATTCAAGCCAGCATAAAAGTTTTGAATAATCATCCATAAGTTCAAACCATGTGTAGGGCAATTACGTATCATTAATTTCATTCTCTCCCAAGCTTGTGCAACATGCTCATGATTTAGTTGCTTAAAATTCATAATATCGTTTCTAAGAGAGATGATCTTAGCAGGAGGGAAATACTTAGAGATAAAAGCATTTTTGCACTTATTCCATGAATCAATACTATTTCTAGGCAAAGAGGAAAACCAAGTTTTAGCACGATCTCTAAGTGAAAACGAAAATAACTTCAATTTAACAATCTCATTATCTGTATCCCTCTTCTTTTGCATATCACAAAAATCAACAAAGTTGTTTAGATGGGTAGCGACATCTTGACTAGGAAGGCCGGAAAATTGATCTTTCATGACAAGATTCAACAGAGCAGCATTGATCTCACAAGATTAATCATCGTTAATAGGAGCAATCGGAGTGCTAATAAAATTGTTATTGTTGGTATTTGAGAAGTCACACAATTTGGTATTGTTCTGAGCCATAGTGACAAGCAAGCAATCCAACACACAAGCAAACAAGAAGCAAGCGAACGATAAACACACGGCAAAGAGAAGGGCAAATAAAACGGCAAGGGTGAAGTGGGGGAGAGGAAAACGAGAGGCAAAAAATGTAATGCGAAGGATAAGGGTTTGTGATAGGTATTTGGTATATGACTTTTGCGTAAGCCTCCCCGGCAACGGCGCCAGAAATTCTTCTTGCTACTTCTCGAGCTTGCGTTGTATTCCCTCGAAGAGGAAAGGGTGTTTCGTGGAGTTTCAGAGCTTTTTGAGTTGTGCATAATAGGTTTCCAGTGTTTGCTCCTTTTCCAGGCCAGAATTTCAGCTGCCGGCATTCTCCCTCTTCATATAAACCTTGTAAAATAAGAGAGAAAAGGCATAAGTATTGTGACATAACGTGTAATAACTGCCCATAGTGCAATAAATATCAACATAAAAGCATGATGCAAAATGGACGTATCAAAGCACAAGTCTGAAACATTTGAAAAGTTCAAAGAATTTCAGAGTGAAGTAGAGAATCATCGTAACAAGAAAATAAAGTTTATACGATTTAATCGTGGAGGCGAATATTTGGGTTACGAGTTTGGTCTTCATTTGAAACAATGTGGAATAGTTTCACAGCTCACGCCACCCGGAACACCACAGCGTAATGGTGTGTCCGAACGTTGTAACCGTACTTTATTAGATATGGTGCGATCTATGATGTCTCTTACCGATTTACCACCATCGTTTTGGGGTTATGCTTTAGAGACAACTCCATTCACGTTAAATAGGGCACCATCTAATTCCGTTGAGACGACACCTTATGAACTGTGGTTTGGCAAGAAACCCAAATGGTCGTTTCTTAAAGTTTGGGGCTGCGATGCTTATGTGAAAAAGCTTCAACCTGATAAGCTCGAACCCAAGTCGGAAAAATGTGTCTTCATAGGATACCCAAAGGAAACTGTTGGGTACACCTTCTATCACAAATCCGAAGGCAAGATATTTGTTGCTAAGAATGGATCCTATCTAGAGAAGGAGTTTCTCTCGAAAGAAGTGAGTGGGAGGAAAGTGGAACTTGATGAGGTAATTTTACCTTCTCCCGAATTGGAAGTAGTAAATCACAGAAACTAGTTCTAGTGATTCCTACACCAATCAGCGAGGAAGCTAATGATGATGATCATGAAACTTCAGATCAAGTTACTACTGAATCTCGTAGGTCAACCAGAGTACATTCCATGCCAGAGTGGTACGGTAACCCGGTTCTGGAAGTCATGTTACTAGACCATGATGAACCTACGAACTATGAGGAAGTGATGATGAGCCCAGATTCTGCAAAATGGCTTGAGGCCATGAAATCTGAGATGGGATCCATGTATGAAAACAAAGTGTGGACTTTGGTTGACTTTCCCGATGATCGGCAAGCCATTGAAAATAAATGGATTTTTAAGAGGAAGACTGACACCGATGGTAATGTTACTGTCTACAAAGCTTGACTTGTTGAGAAAGGTTTTCGATAAGTTCAAGGAGTTAACTACGATGAGACTTTCTCACCCGTAGCGATGCTTAAGTCTGTCCGAATCATGTTAGCAATTGCCGCATTTTATGATTATGAAATCTGGCAAATGGATGTCAAAACTGCATTCCTTAATGGATACCTCAAAGAGGAGTTGTATATGATGCAACCAGAAGGTTTTGTCGATCCTAAGGGTGCTAACAAAGTGTGCAAGCTCCAGCGATCCATCTATGGACTGGTGTAAGCATCTCGGAGTTTGAATATACCCTTTGATGAGGTGATCAAAGCATATGGTTTTATACAGACTTTTGGAGTAGCCTGTATTTACAAGAAAGTGAGTGGGAGCTCTGTAGCATTTCTGATATTATATGTGGATGACATATTGTTGATTGGAAATGATATAGAATTTCTAGATGGCATAAAGGGATACTTGAATAAGAATTTTCCAATGAAAGACCTTGGCGAAGTTGCTTATATATTAGGCATCAAGATCTATAGAGATAGATCAAGACGTTTAATTGGACTTTCACAAAGCACATACCTTGATAAAGTTTTGAAGAAGTTCAAAATGGATCAGTCAAAGAAAGGGTTCTTGCTTGTGTTACAAGGTGTGAAGTTGAGTAAGACTCAATGCCCGGCCACTGCAGAAGATAGAGAGAAAATGAAAGTCATTCCCTATGCCTCAGCCATTCGATCTATCATGTATGCAATGTTGTGTACCAGACCTGATGTGTGCCTTGCTATAAGTTTAGTAGGGAGGTACCAAAGTAATCCAGGAGTGGATCACTGGACAATGGTCAAGAACATCCTGAAGTACCTGAAAAGGACAAAGGATATGTTTCTTGTTTATGGAGGTGACAAAGAGCTCGTCGTAAATGGTTACACATTCCAGCTTTGGCACTAATCCGGATGACTCTAAGTCACAAACCGGATATGTATTTTTATAGAACGGTGGAGCTGTCAGTTGGTGCAGTTCCAAGCAGAGCGTCATGGCGGGATCTACGTGTGAAGTGGAGTACATAGCTTCTTCGTAAGCAGCAAATGAAGGAGTCTGAATGAAGGAGTTCATATCCGATCTAGGTGCAATACCTATTGCATCGGGTCCAATGAAAATCTTTTGTGACAACACTGGAGCAATAGCCTTGGCGAAGGAATCCAGGTTTCACAAGAGAACCAAGCACATCAAGAGACGCTTCAATTCCATCCGTGATCAAGTCAAGGAGGGAGACATAGAAATTTGCAAGATACATACGGATCTGAATGTCGCAGACCCGTTGACTAAGCCTCTACCACGAGCAAAACATGATCAGCACCAAGACTCCATGGGTGTTAGAATCATTACTATGTAATTTAGATTATTGACTCTAGTGCAAGTGGGAGACTGAAGGAAATATGCCCTAGAGGCAATAATAAAGTTGTTATTTATATTTCCTTATACATCATGATTAATGTCTTTTATTCATGCTAGAATTCTATTAACCGGTAACTTGATACATGTGTGAATACTTAGACGAAACAAAGTGTCCCTAGTATGCCTCTACTAGACTAGCTCGTTAATCAAAGGTGTTTATGTTTCCTAACCATAGACATGAGTTGTCCTTTGATCAACGGGATCACATCATTAGGAGAATGATGTGATGGACAAGACCCATCTGTTACCTTAGCAACTTGATCGTTTAGTTTTTCTGCTATTGCTTTCTTCATGACTTATACATGTTCCTATGAGTGTGAGATTTTGCAACTCCCGAATACCGGAGGAACACCTTGTGTGCTATCAAACATCACAACGTAACTGGGTGATTATAAAGATGCTCTACAGGTGTCTCCGAAGGTATTTGTGGTGTTGGCATAGATCGAGAATAGGATTTGTCACTTCGAGTGTCGGAGAGGTATCTCTGGGCCGTCTCGGTAATACACATCGTAATAAGCATTGCAAGCAAACGACTAATGAGTTAGTCACGAGATGATGTATTACGGAACGAGTAAAGAGACTTGCCGGTGACGAGATTGAACTAGGTATGATGATACCGATGATCGAATCTTGGGCAAGTAACATACCGCTGACAAAGGGAACAACGTATGTTGTTATGCGGTTTGACCAATAAAGATCTTCGTGGAATATGTGGGAGCCAATATGAACATCCAGGTTCCGCTATTGGGTATTGACCGGAGATGAGTCTCGGTCATGTCTACATAGTTCTCGAACCCGTAGGGTCTGCGCGCTTAACGTTCAATGACGATCGATATTATGAGTTTATGTGTTTTGATGCACCGGAGGTAGTTCGGAGTCCCAGATGTGATCACGGACATGACGAGGAGTCTCGAAATGGTCGAGACATAAATATTGATATATTGGAAGGTTATATTCAGACACTAAAAGGGTTCCGGAGGTCACGGATAAAAACCGGAGTACCGGGAGGTTACCGGAACCCCCCGGGGGTATATGGGCTTTAGGGGAGAGAGAGAGGGCTGGCTAGGGCTGGGCCGCGCGCCCCCCAAGCCTAGTCCAAATTGGACTAGGGGGGAGGGGCGGAAGCCCCTCCTTTCCTTCTCCTCCTCTCCCTTGCTTCCCCCTCTCCTACTCCTACTAGGAAAGGGAGAAGTCCTACTCCTAGTGGGAGTAGGACTCCCCCTCGTGGCGCGCCTCCTCCTTGGCCGCCTCCTCCTCCCTCCCTCCTTTATATACGTGGGGAGGGGGCACCCCATAGACACACAAGTTGATTTGCAAGCCCTGTGCGGAGCCCCCCTTCACAGTTACACACCTCGGTCATAACGATGTCGTGCTTAGGCGAAGCCCTGCGCATGTAACTTCATCATCACCGTCACCACGCCATCGTGCTGACGAAACTCTCCCGCGAAACTCAACTGGATCAAGAGTTCGTGGGACGTCGTCGAGCTGAACGTGTGCTGAACGCGGAGGTGCCGTACGTTCGGTGCTTGGATCGGTTGGATCGCGAAGACATTCGGCTACATCAAACACATCACTAGACGCTTCTGCTTTCGGTCTATGAGGGTACGTGGACACACTCTCCCCGCTCGTTGCTATGCTTCTCCTAGATAGATCTTGCATGGTCGTAGGAATTTTTTTGAAATACTACGTTCCCCAACACCTCCTCCTCAAGATGTTGTATGAACATGTGGACTTCTATGTGGCGTGCACGTGTTTTGCAAGTAGCGAACTTCCATAAGTTAACAATATTTATGAATTTGTGAACTTGTGTGATGTGTACTAGTATGAAACATTCGCTTATATAGTGGACTACTTAAAACTATGCCTATATATGTGGACTGTTTCATTTGTCTATATATGATAACATTTTCTATATATGTGCTTCAAATTATGCATATATATGTGGACTACTTCAAATTATGCCTATATATGATCAAATTATGCCAATATATGTGGACTACTCCAAATTGCGTTGTAGTTGTTTTCATCTGCACGGATCAAAAAAGAAAGAGAGCTTAACAATAGAAGGAATGGGAAGCATTTCCAAGAGTCCCACTCAAAAAAAGACAGGCTACCGAGAGTGGCTCTCGGAAAAGGGGTCGTCTGAGAACTGAAACTACTGTTGTGCCACTCCTTTTTCGAGCGAGGCTCTCGGAAAAGGAGTCGCTGAGCACTTTACTACTACAATGTTGCTACTCTTTTCTGAGGGTGGTGACGCTCGGTAAGCTGTCAGCTTCCATGTGGTACACCCGATCCCACTGGTCACAAGCATTGCCGAGCACATATCTCGGCAAAGACATCGTCATTAAAAAAATTAACAAATAATTTGAAACTTTTACTAGTAAATGTGACCTGTGGGACCACATGTCAGTTAGTCATAGCATTTTGGAACTTTAGTCATTAAAAGACATTAAATATCAGGAAAAAAAGAGTGGCAAAGAAACACAAACAAATGGGAGGAAAATATGATGTGGCCTTTACCGAGAGTTGATAAACGACTCTCGGTAAAGGTCCTAACCCTACGTATGCACATCCTCTCCATTTGTAGTCGTGCTCGGTAAATATGTGTTATTCTTTTTGTTGTTGTTTACATCTCCTTTTATTTTCCTACATGCTTCGCAAAAGCACCACACCATTTTAGTTAGACATTACTCAGATGGGCTTTTTCGGCCGTGCGCCCTTACGGAGGCTCGGACGGTCTACGACGTTGACAGGCACCGAGAGGTGGGTAGGGGCTGATGAATACCTGCTTATCCGTGTTATGATGGGGTCTCTGTTTTCATTCTTGTACTTTATAGTGCTTAGAAGTTGAGATTTAAAAAAATCTAACCCGAAACACAAGTCATCCAATTTATACAGACTTTTGGAGTAGCCTGTATTTACAAGAAAGTGAGTGGGAGCTCTGTAGCATTTCTGATATTATATCTGGATGACATATTGTTGATTGGAAATGATATAGAATTTCTGGATGGCATAAAGGGATAGTGGAATAAGAATTTTCTAATGAAAGACCTTGGTGAAGTTGCTTATATATTAGGCGTCAAGATCTATAGAGATAGATCAAGACGTTTAATTGGACTTTCACAAAGCACATACCTTGATAAAGTTTTGAAGAAGTTCAAAATGGATCAGTCAAAGAAAGGGTTCTTGCTTGTGTTACAAGGTGTGAAGTTGAGTGAGACTCAATGCCCGACCACTCAGAAGATAGAGAGAAAATGAAAGTCATTCCCTATGCCTCAGCCATTCGATCTATCATGTATGCAATGTTGTGTACCAGACCTGATGTGTGCCTTGCTATAAGTTTAGTAGGGAGGTACCAAAGTAATCCAGGAGTGGATCACTGGACAATGGTCAAGAACATCCTGAAGTACCTGAAAAGGACAAAGGATATGTTTCTCATTTATGGAGATGACAAAGAGCTCGTCGTAAATGGTTACGCATTCCAGCTTTGGCACGAATCCGGATGACTCTAAGTCACAAACCGGATATGTATTTTTATTGAACGGTGGAGCTGTCAGTTGGTGCAGTTCCAAGCAGAGCATCGTGGCGGGATCTACGTGTGAAGTGGAGTACATAGCTTCTCCGTAAGCAGCAAATGAAGGAGTCTGAATGAAGGAGTTCATATCCGATCTAGGTGTAATACCTATTGCATCGGGTCCAATGAAAATCTTTTGTGACAACACTGGAGCAATATCCTTGGCGAAGGAATCCAGGTTTCACAAGAGAACCAAGCACATCAAGAGACGCTTCAATTCCATCCGTGATCAAGTCAAGGAGGGAGACATAGAAATTTGCAAGATACATACGGATCTGAATGTCGTAGACCCGTTGACTAAGCCTCTACCACGAGCAACACATGATCAGCACCAAGACTCCATGGGTGTTAGAATCATTACTATGTAATTTAGATTATTGACTCTAGTGCAAGTGGGATACTGAAGGAAATATGCCCTAGAGGCAATAATAAAGTTGTTATTTATATTTCCTTATACATCATGATTAATTTCTTTTATTCATGCTAGAATTGTATTAACCGGTAACTTGATACATGTGTGAATACTTAGACGAAACAAAGTGTCCCTAGTATGCCTCTACTAGACTAGCTCGTTAATCAAAGATGTTTATGTTTCCTAACCATAGACATGAGTTGTCCTTTGATCAACGGGATCACATCATTAGGAGAATGATGTGATGGACAAGACCCATCTGTTACCTTAGCAACTTGATCGTTTAGTTTTTCTGCTATTGCTTTCTTCATGACTTATACATGTTCCTATGAGTGTGAGATTATGCAACTCCCGAATACCGGAGGAACACCTTGTGTGCTATCAAACATCACAACGTAACTGGGTGATTATAAATATGCTCTGCAGGTGTCTCCGAAGGTATTTGTGGTGTTGGCATAGATCGAGAATAAGATTTGTCACTTCGAGTGTCGGAGAGGTATCTCTGGGCCCTCTCGGTAATACACATCGTAATAAGCCTTGCAAGCAAACGACTAATGAGTTAGTCACGAGATGATGTATTACGGAACGAGTAAAGAGACTTGCCGGTGATGAGATTGAACTAGGTATGATGATACCGACGATCGAATCTCGGGCAAGTAACATACCGCTGACAAAGGGAACAATGTATGTTGTTATGCGGTTTGACCGATAAAGATCTTTGTGGAATATGTGGGAGCCAATATGAACATCCAGGTTCCGCTATTGGGTATTGACCGGAGATGAGTCTCGGTCATGTCTACATAGTTCTCGAACCCGTAGGGTCCGCACGCTTAACGTTCAATGACGATCGATATTACGAGTTTATGTGTTTTGATGCACCGAAGGTAGTTCAGAGTCCCGGATGTGATCACGGACATGACGAGGAGTCTCGAAATGATCGAGACATAAATATTGATATATTGGAAGGTTATATTCAGACACTGAAAGGGTTCCGGAGGTCACCGGATAAAAACCGGAGTACCGGGAGGTTACCGGAACCCCCGGGGGTATATGGGCCTTAGGGGAGAGAGAGAGGGATGGCTAGGGCTGGGCCGCGCGCCACCCAAGCCTAGTCCAAATTGGACTAGGGGGGAGGGGCGGAACCCCCTCCTTTCCTTCTCCTCCTCTCCCTTGCTTCCCCCTCTCATACTCCTACTAGGAAAGGGAGAAGTCCTACTCCTAGTGGGAGTAGGACTCCCCCTCGTGGCGCGCCTCCTCCTTGGCCGCCTCCTCCTCCCTCCCTCCTTTATATACGTGGGGAGGGGGCACCCCATAGACACACAAGTTGATTTGCAAGCCCTGTGCGGAGCCCCCCTTCACAGTTACACACCTCGGTCATATCGATGTCGTGCTTAGGCGAAGCCTTGCGCCTGTAACTTCATCATCACCGTCACCACGCCGTCGTGCTGACGAAACTCTCCCGCAACACTCAACTGGATCAAGAGTTCGTGGGACGTCGTCGAGCTGAACGTGTGCTGAACGCGGAGGTGCCGTACGTTCGGTGCTTGGATCGGTTGGATCGCGAAGACGTTCGACTACATCAAACGCGTCACTAGACGCTTCTGCTTTCGGTCTATGAGGGTACGTGGACACACTCTCCCCGCTCGTTGCTATGCTTCTCCTAGATAGATCTTGCATGGTCGTAAGAATTTTTTTGAAATACTATGTTCCCCAACACCTCCTCCTCAAGATGTTGTATGAACATGTGGACTTCTATGTGGCGTGCACGTGTTTTGCAAGTAGCGAACTTCCATAAGTTAACAATATGTATGAATTTGTGAACTTGTGTGATGTGTACTAGTATGAAACATTCGCTTATATAGTGGACTACTTAAAATTATGCCTATATATGTGGACTGTTTCATTTGTCTATATATGATAACATTTTCTATATATGTGCTTCAAATTATGCCTATATATGTGGACTACTTCAAATTATGCCTATATATGATCAAATTATGCCAATATATGTGGACTACTCCAAATTGCGTTGTAGTTGTTTTCATCTGCACGGATCAAAAAAGAAAGAGAGCTTAACAATAGAAGGAATGGGAAGCATTTCCAAGAGTCCCACTCAAAAAAAGACAGGCTACCGAGAGTGGCTCTCGGAAAAGGGGTCGTCTGAGAACTGAAACTACTGTTCTGCCACTCCTTTTTCGAGCGAGGCTCTCGGAAAAGGAGTCGCTGAGCACTTTACTACTACAATGTTGCTACTCTTTTCTAAGGGTGGTGACGCTCGGTAAGCTGTCAGCTGCCATGTGGTACACCCGATCCCACTGGTCACAAGCATTGCCGAGCACATATCTCGGCAAAGACATCATCATTTAAAAAAAATTAACGAATAATTTGAAACTTTTACTAGTAAATGTGACCTGTGGGACCACATGTCAGTTAGTCATAGCATTTTGGAACTTTAGTCATTAAAAGACATTAAATATCAGGAAAAAAAGAGTGGCAAAGAAACACAAACAAATGGGAGGAAAATATGATGTGGCCTTTACCGAGAGTTGATAAACGACTCTCGGTAAAGGTCCTAACCCTACGTATGCACATCCTCTCCATTTGTAGTCGTGCTCGGTAAATATGTGTTATTCTTTTTGTTGTTGTTTACATCTTCTTTTATTTTCCTACATGCTTCGCAAAAGCACCACACCATTTTAGTTAGACATTACTCAGATGGGCTTTTCCGGCCGTGCGCCCTTACGGAGGCTCGGACGGTCTACGATGTTGACAGGCACTGAGAGGTGGGTAGGGGCTGATGAATACCTGCTTCTCCGTGTTATGATGGGGTCTCTGTTTTCATTCTTGTACTTTATAGTGCTTAGAAGTTGAGATTTAAAAAAATCTAACCCGAAACACAAGTCATCCAAAGTCATGGCATTTTGAAACTACAGTCATTAAAAGACATGAGATATCAAACACAAAATGAGAGTGGCAAAGAAACACCCAAAAATAAAAGGAAAATAGTATGTTGCTTACTTAGTACTGAGGGTCGATAACCGTTTTCGGTAATAGCTGTCTGTACCAAGAGCCCTCTCGGTACATGTCGTAACCCTAGGTCTAGGGGTCTTCTCCGTTTGTAGTCATGCTCGCTAAGAATCTTTCTCCCTATTGCAAGTATCTCTTTCTTTCTTGGCCTAATTAATTTACTTGCCACTAACGAATAAATTAGCCAAGGATAACTTCGTCCTAAATACACTATAATTTTATGCCTTGGTCACTGTGGCAAAAATAATAGACCTTACATAAAGAAACGGAGAATAGTGCTTAGAAGTTGAGATTTGAAAAAATCTAACACAAAACACAAGTCATCAAAAGTCATGGCATTTTGAAACCTTAGTCATTAAAAGATATGAAATATCAAACAAAAACATAGAGGAACAATAACACACAAAAAAGAAAAATAGGATGTGGCATATACTGTACCGAGCGTCCAAAAACGACTCTCGGTAATAAGTAAAGAAACGGACGGAGCCGTCTATTGCGAACGGGCAAGCCACGTGGCTCCTCTTTGCCGTGTCTGGCTTTCGGTGTCTGTGCCGTTTGCCGTGCGGTGCTTGTTTGCCATGAGCCCATAACGACAACGTAGGGAGTTGTCGTGAAGCAAGGTATGCCGAGAGTGGCGCTCGACGTTGTTTACTTTGCCGAGTGTCCGTGATTTGGCTCTCGGTGAAGAGCCTGGCACCCGACGTATAAGGAAATTCAGTACTGCTACAGACTGAAACACCTTTTCGGGTCGGGATACCATGCGATAAAGTCATTTTCTTGTCTAGGTGAAATACAAATTCACCTTATTGACACCACATCGGCAGGGTAAAAATGCAAGTCAACTAATCAACCTTCCATGCACCGTTGCTATTGAGAAAGTCTGAAACTTTGTTGAATCTACAATTCAGCTTTTGGGTAATGGGAATGAATGGAGATCCCTAGGGGATTCAAGGGTCCTTCCATGTACAAATAGAACTTCCATTATTGACCCTCCATATGAGACCTTTTTTCAGCAACACCAGACTGTGTTCTATGCCTTCCTAAACTTTTTTTTGAAGCATTCCGTAAAAACATCGTGCCAACCAAATTACCATTAGGAAAATATCTAGCTTTCAACAAACAAGCACACAGACTATATGTTTTGTCAATTAGCCGCCATGCTTGCTTGGCCAAGAGTGCTTGGTTGAAGACCCTTGTGTCCCTGAAGCCAAGGCATCCTTTCTGTTTTGGAAGGGTAAGCTTGTCCCAAGCAACCAATGCCAAGTTCATTCTTCCTTAATCTACTCCCCATCAATATTGATGCATCATTCTGGTAAGACCATCACAAAATGAATATGGGAGTTTAAAGACACTCATCACATAAGTATGGATTTCTTGATCTACTGATTTGATAAGAATGTCCTTGTTAGACAACGCCATGTATCTCCCACTCCGATCCACCAGACTCTTACTCAGTCTAGATTGGACGGTTCAAAATCGTCCTTTATGCATCCTACCTTCAAGCATCGGTAGGCTAAGATAATTAGGATAAAAAACTTCTTGAGTGATCTCCAAAAATAGCATTCACCTCTTGCGAGACCATGCTAGGACACTTACCAAAGAAAATGATGGAAACTTCGATGGATTAATCAGTTGTCCCGTAGCCGTAGCATACATGATCAAAACATCCGTTACAACGGGCGTTTGCTCGGCACCAACACGAAAAAAATAAGCGGGAATCATCCGCAAATAGGAGGTGGGAAATTTCTGACCCATTATGACGAATAACCACCAGTTCCAGGCCATAGTCCAATATTGACTTCTTCAACAAGGCAAAAAGAGCGTCAACAGCAGATATGAACAAAAATGGGCACATCAGATCACCTTGACGTAGATCCCTCGTTGGGGAAAATTGCTCCAAAACTTTTGCGTTAAATTTGATAGTATTTCTCTGAGGGGACACACTCCATGAAAATAGAGACCCATGCCATTGCAAACCCCCATTTCAGAAGAGCCTTCTCCAAACAAAAAAAAACAATCAACACAGTAGGCCTACAAAAAATCCAGCTTATAAGCAGAATATGGGGCATCAAAACCACTAATGAAGTCAATATGTAAACACACTCAAAGGCATTGATCGCGTTATCAGAGATAAGCCTTCTAGTAATAAATGAACTTTAGTTTTGTGAAATAAGTTCATCAGACCGTGCGCTAATGCGTTTCAGTCAGCTGAGGTCGCCCCGT
>LR738715.1:655870813-655908166 GCA_902687465.1 Secale cereale | reverse complement strand
TCCGCCCCGCCTCCCCCTCCCTCTCCCCCCTCCCCCCATCTCATCCGCCCCGGCCTCGAGCCCCGCATTCGTCCTTCCCTGCGTGCTCGGCCGGCTCCGGCAGCGGCCGCCTCCTCTCTTCTTCACCTCCGACGGCTGCCGCGGTGTAGGGAGCGTTGAGCGCCACCGCACATATGGAGGCGGCGACAGATCAGGCGTCGCCGCTCGCCGTGGTTCCAGATCGGGCGGAGGTCGCCGCCATTGGAGGAGCAGGGGAGGGCGAGGCCTGGAGCTCCACCGGCAGCGCGCGCTAGACTGGTGCCAGGCTGCATCTTCTCCTGCCCCCGTCCTGCTGCCTCGTCCTACCCGCGTAAACAGCGAGCAGATGGCGTAATCACGCAAGTGCCAGGTGAGCTCTTCATCCACCTTGCAAGTGTGATCCCTCTACTTTTCTAGCATAACTTATCTCTCTTCTCAGCACATAAAAATACTGCTCAAAATTTAATTGCTTTACCTTCTCGCCCGTGTCCAATTTTGGGGAAAAAGAGAGATGGATTTGGGATAGTCTTCTTCAGATTTTGCTCTCGAGATTCCATGTGTTTTCGCTCTAGCCACGGTTGACCAGCTTCATACATCTCCCGTACACTACCTTTTTATTTCGATTTAGGGTCTTTTAGATTTCCAGTTTGATGGCTGCAAAAGGGGTCTAGCAATCTGCATTCTGCATAAAGTTTATGTTGTAATTGATTTATGTCGAGTGAAATCATGCATGATAAGGATTATTGTTGTCGGAGGGAACTTCAACATGTTTGGTTGTAGATAAAAGGAGGGGGCGTATTATTGGGATGCTACTTATCAGTTTCTTAAAAGTAGTTTCATCTATTTGTTTACAACATTTTTGGCTTGCTTCCTTTTATTATTGGAATCTGTAATCACACACGATCTTATATCTTCCAGGTTCTTTCTCATTATAACTCCTCTCTTGCGAATTCTCCTAGGTTGCAGGCGACGATGAGCTCCTGATGGTCTACACTGTCCCGCTTTGCCATGGAGGTAAATGAGACCAAGTGTACTAGGGAATATGCATATACACCACACCAAATCCACCACTATTTTCTCGTGGCAAGGAGAAGATACAAATGCCTTCAAATCCACCAATTATCCCCACTACTATTTCTTTGACCATTTTTCCCTCTCTAATCATGGTTCTTTTGTTTATTCTTTATTGTCTGCAGGCTAAGCAAACCTTGCCTCTAGCTAATTGGTCTTTGAAACTGGAGAGCCGTTCATATAAAAGATTCCTAGGTGGTGGTCTATGTCTCTTATTTTCGACAAGTGAGTGCTCGTATTCATGATCTAGAACTATGGTATTATCTTTGATTTCTTCTATATTTTCCTTCATGGTTTTGTTGATGCTTGGCTATGTTATGGGATGGGACCTCCAAGTGCCAGTATTTCTTAGGTGGTGGATGGACTCATAGCCCAGTGGTTTTGCCCAGCCGACCTGAGTTCGACCCTCTCTTAGGTCGAATTCAGTGTCTGACATTCTCTCTTTAAAAGAATGCCGCGGGGCTCCTCCCCCGTTGGTCTATTTTTTTTAGTATTTATTAGGTGATCAGTATGTGGTGCTGAAAAATTAATCTCTACAAATGGATGTTGTGCACATCCAACTCCAAACAATGCAAGAAATCTAGCATTTGACTAGCTGTATGCTACATCTCATACAATATCTAATACTGTTCCTATGTAGTTGGTGCTCCAAAGGGCAAAGTTAATGTTTTGTTCATCGCTTCTGTACCCGTTTCTTCATGTTTGGCAGCGACATGGGTTTCCATGTACTTGATAGATGTGCATATATGTGTCTGCCCATAAATATATTTATGAGCTGGCTCCAATTTTTACTGCTTTTCGCGACAGTTTGAATAGTACTCTTTAATCCTCTAAATAAGGGATATCCATGCATTTAAAAGAGTGCACCTCTAAAAAAGCGATTTCGTATGAGTGGCCTGAGATTACTATGATGCTATGTCAGCCTATATCGTATAGTGAATCAGATAAGTACTAGATGCACCAATTTAGCTCATTACCTTGCTTCGCCATTGTGTAGATGCAAAGCTATTTTTTCTTTGTGCTGAATGTTGCCACTATTTTTCATATCTGCTCATTCTTATCTAACCAAACAGACCCCATAAGGTTATCATGCATGTTAGGTTTGTACATGTCCTTATTTGTACCAAATCACTAAACTAAATTGTATAAATAACCCCTCCCCTCAAACACCTTATACATTATTAGAGCGAGCAACGACATGTTATCATACTTGGTTTCTTGTTAGCAGTTCTTCAGTTTAGATTGACATATACACTTTGGTATATAGCATTTTACCTACCTTTGTTAACTATTTCACATAGATATATCGTTTGCTTTGGAGATGGATTAGATAGGGCTTGCGAGTTCTAAGTAAGCATGATAAACAACCCCTGCCCTTCTATTTACTATTAGGCACCAACTAAATTTTCTGATAATGGCGTTTTAGGGGTCATACAATCAATCCAGTGGTTACCCTTGGTGTGCTTTCTGGATGGACTAATCTGAAGATGCTGGCTAGCCTGCATCGTCATCATATAGTCGGAGCAAGGTCAAGGTGAAAATAAAAGTACAATGGTCCCAATATATTTCTTTTGCGAACTTTTGGTGCGTGCGCAAGAAAATAACACCATAATTATACCTACTGTTCATTCTTTCAGACGATTCGCCATCCGGGGAAAATACCAACTAATACATTTTTGTAGTTCCTCTGTTACAGAGGTTAAATTTCTACCAATTCTGGGAAGTTCTTTTTGTTGCATGTTCCCCTTTCTTAGTCTTCTATTTGTTCAAATGTACACATCCATGCTTATAATCCTTATTACACAATGAGTCTCACCATTCTATCATTTTGTTGAAAATTTGTGCTCACATAGTTTCGCTTTTAATATGGGTGATCCTTCCGTTGCCATGCTTTGGTGCACATATAGCATGGGACATTATAGGCTTATTTTCTTTTCGCTTCGTTCATCACTCATGCATTAATCTTCTGGTTATGCCATCATTATGTAGTCTAGAGATATGCAATGACATCCATGGCTTTAGTGTTCAGATAATCAGGTGATACCATTTATAGACTAAAGAAGCCTTGGCATCTTAACAAAATTATTTAAGCCTACATATTTTGCATGCCCAGTTAAGTACCTTCTACCAGTACCTTAATTAGCCTCTTCTAACCATTGACTGTTTGAGCTGCTGTAGTAGGACTTAGACTTTCAAAGTTACTAGGCATCTGGACATGTTTTAATTTTAATTTGTACAGTTTGTGTACTTTTGGCTTCAGGTTGATGTTGCAAGGTGCAGCAGCAGGGGAGACGAAGGAGGTCTGTGATAGGGGGAAAGTTCAGGCTGGCCCTTGTTCATAGGTTAGCCATTGGATCTGGATACTCATGTGAAAATTGCAAGGTATATAAACCAAAACTTTTGTATATTAACTTAGTTATAAGATAAAAATAGTTAGCAACTATGTTATGTTCATCTATATTCTCCATAGTTTCCAGATGTAGATTCTATTATTTGAAGGCAAAGAAAATTGCAGCATGAGCATAAAGATAATTTAGCTGAGGGCACCCAAACTGAGAGGGAGGTTAGCAGCAAAAGAAATACCGCCTTCCATTGAACTCCGGCTGCAATTGTTTTCTTCATTTCCTCTTTGCCATCTTGATTGGCTCAACATGTTCATTGTGAAAGGCTGAGAGTTTATCCATCTTTCGGTATTCGCCAGATTTGATGATGTGCGCCTTCTTCCTATATCAGCCAAGACTGAACACAAATTTACACGGCCATCCTGCTTGAAGATTGCAGCACACACAGATTGCTTGCCAAACTAAAATAATTAGGAGCTTCTAATTGGACCCTTCAAGCAATAGTGTTGTTAATATATTAGTTATCATATTATATATGTTACTAGAGTATTAGAATAACTTGCTGATATATGTGTTTATACGATTTTCTGACATTTAATGCAAAAATATTGATGGCCAGACACTATACTGTGCATAAATAAAAATTCTAGTTTTCCTTTTCGTGGTTGCAGCAGTTTTTCTGTACCAATAGTGTGACATTACACTACTCTTCACTTTCACAGGCCACGGAACACTAAATAACCTAGCAACGGATACCCTGTGGTCTACCATTATAATTATGTGTGCATTTTGGATCTATTGGATGTCTAAATGTAATGTCAATCAACATTTACTGATGCAAAGGTATGTTCTATTTGTAATATGAAATGATTCTTATTTGTACCTCCATCAGTCCTTCTCATATTTTCTATTTGTAATATGAAATGATTCTTATTTGTGATCAGGAGTCTGGTTGTGTTTGAACAAAGTCAGTCAGAATGATATAGTAGTTTTTTCAAGTTGGTTATATTAATTTTTCCCATATAGTGATTATTTATTAGTTCACACAGTACATAGTACCACCGGCCGCTAACTACATTTTTACAAATTTTGCAGGGATGTAGATATATATGGTGATGTTTCACTATGATCTTCAAGTGTTTCAGTTTGTATTTAGCAGGATCACATGTTGACCAGTGACTCTTTGTTTTCTCACTGATGCAGTATACTCAAGAACTTGAATATTGTGTTTGTTGTGAGTTATTGACAATTCCTTGATTTTTGCAACTCAGGAGTGAAGATGGCCTTCCTTTGGTAGGCGTAGTGAATGAATTTTCTTCTAATTCAGGCCATGGTTGATACCACTCGGCCACTGGATCTGCCATGGAGTGACTACCATAGGCCAACCAGAGCTGGGTGCCCCTGTTTCCGACCTCGAGGTGGTGAGATTGGAGTCTAATTAATTATGTATCATTTGGTCCTTCCTTTGGCTATTAATCTATTGTGGTCTGCCTTTTCAAGCTCATACAACAGGTTTGTATTGAATTAAATTTTCTATAGATAGCTGTAGTGATTCTAGCGAAACATCTTCAAGCTTAAGTTGCTGAACAAATATAGCTTGTTGTGTAATGCATCTTGATACCATACATGCAAATTAATTTAGGAAATTGTGTTGCTCCGAGATAATTTTTTATTTGAAAATATTACCAACATAGGCATGTTACCTTCACACAAGGAAAAAGTTATTTTGTGACCTAAAGATATGATTTATGGGCCTACCTCAAAATCTTAGGAGTTGTCCTTTCCTTGTTAACCCTGTACACTTGACAATGCCTCATTTCTGAATAAAGTCTAAACCCAACTTTTACTGTTCATTGACCATCATTTGCAATCGGCACTGACAACGGAAGGACTGAGCAAGAGGAGGAACTTCGTCGACCCAGGCATGAGCAAATGATGCTCTGACGAGTCGATGAGGACCGTCATGGAGATCTGCCCGCGGAGCCTGACCGAGGAACCAACGCTAAGGCCGTTAGACGAGGACGTGCTCTGGAACCTGCAGTTTGCAGCCCTGGTGCAGGATGACTGGAACAACGAGGAGTCCCCGCTCTCATCGTCGCAGACCCGTGCACAATCCGCAGAGTACTAATCTCTAGGCAGGCATGTGTCTTTTATGTGCAGTTTGCCACTTGCACATCTAAATTCGTACTTTGGAATGATGATCAGAAATTGCAACTAGGGTCTGAGTTCTGAAATGACATGCTGTCCATGTTTTTGGCAATCTTGCAGGCTGAGAAAAAATATTGGCAAGCATTACCATTATGATCCCCCATCGATCATCATTGTTGAAGGAATTTCTGTTTCCCTTCATATAGGATACATATATGTGATTCTCATGTGATCCTTTTGCTGGAAACTTGCTAATCTCAGGGGTGCTGCTTCTGGTGTAAAAACCGTTTTATCAAAAGAACTAAAGTAGTAGTTAATCCAAGCATTGAAGAATTGATGCGGAGGTTACGCTATATTGGCATGAAGTCAGGGCAGCGCCTGAAGACTATACATGATAGTTTCTGGTGACCTTCAGTCTATATGTCCTAACCAACAGCAACCACCTTTTGTTTCGTATCAACCGATTCAGTATCTTTGCCCTTTTGGCGTTGCTCTGAGCAAGATATGTATAGCCTTTAGATTTCCATTCGTGTATGATATTGCATGTACACTTTAGACCTTATTACTGTCTCAGTGGTAAGAAGTTTGTGATCAATTGGTCTATATATGTAATCAACTGCTACTAATATTTGTAGAAGACTATTTATACATGTTTACAGTGGTTTGAGAAATCATGACTGTGACGCCCCCGATTTGACCGTACACTAATCATGCACGCAAATGTGTACGACCAAGATCAGGGACTCACTGGAAGATATCACAACACAACTCTAGACACAAATTAAAATAATACAAGCTTTATATTACAAGCCAGGGGCCTCGAGGGCTCGAATACATAAGCTCGAAAACACAAGAGTTAGCGGAAGCAATAATATATGAGTACATACATAAGTTAAACAAGTTGCCTTAAGAAGGATAGCACAAAAGTAGCAACGATCGAAAAGGCAAGGCCTCCTGCCTGGGACCTCTTAACTACTCCTCGAAGCCGAACTCCACGTAGAAACATCCTCGGGATCCTCTGGGTCCTGGACTCCACCATCTGGTTGCGTCATCCGAGAAGAAGGGACAAAAGGGGAAAAGGGGGGGAAAAGCAACCGTGAGTACTCATCCAAAGTACTCGCAAGCAAGGATCTACACTACATATGCAATGATATATGTGTAAAGGGCTAATATCTGTGGGTTAAACTGCAGATAGCAGAATAAGAGGGGGATAGCTAATCCAATCGAAGACTACGCTTCTCGTAACCTCCATCTTGCAGCAGAAGATGAGGGTAGCTGGAAAGTAACAAGTATCCTCGCTTCTCGCAGCCTCCGTCTTGCAGCAGTAGAAGGGAGTAGATGGTAAGTTCACCAAGTAACATCGTATAGCATAAACCTACTCGGCGATTGATGTCTACACACGCTTCTATTCTTGTAGACAGTGTTGGGCCTCCAAGAGCAGAGGTTTGTAGGACAGCAGCAAATTTCCCTTAAGTGAATAACCCAAGGTTTATCGAACTCAGGGAAGTGGAGGTTGAACGTACCCCTTTCAAGCAACCCTGCAATCAAGATACAAGAAGTCTCTTGTGTCCCCAACACACCTAATACACTTGTTAGATGTATAGGTGCACTAGTTCGACGAAGAGATGTTAAATGGCAAGTGATATGGATGGCAAAACAAAGTAATATAAATCTGTAATAAAAAGTGCAGCAAGCAAACAAGTGGTAAACGTGAGCACAAATGGTATTGCAATGGTGGAAACAAGGCCTAGGGATCATACTTTCACTAGTGGCAACTCCCAACAACATTAACATAATCGAATCACATGATATTTCACATAAAACATGCAATGGAGACGCACCCGGAGGTCATTCCTTCGTGGTCAAGAGAGGACGATAATTATGTAGGGCTACAAAAGCACACCTCAAAGTTCGTAGTTCTCAATCTAAGGATTTCCCAATGTCACCGCGGCCATCCAAAGAGAGTCCCACAATCACCACAACATATCTAAAGGATAGTGAAAGACAAGCACCAAGAGACTCTCAATCTTCAATCAACACACAAGAGAGGAAATCACTCATGAAAATATTTTTCTAATCCATGTCCAATAGACCGCTGTCACCTTGGTCTCGGGGATTATACTAGATAAAGACAAGTGAGTACCTCAATCCAATACATAGAGGAAGGGGAAATATCATGGGATCACCCTAGATTAACATAGCCTATGATCACAACGAAGATCACATCATGGGAGAGAGAGATAACCACATAGCTACACGTACGAGCCCTCGGCCCCGGAGAAGACTACTCACACATGGACATGGTGAGGAGGAGGTTGATGATGGTGTTGATGGAGAGGTGCAGCCCCGCGAGGAGGAGACGGCCGGCGGCAGCCACGGAGGCGGCGGCTGCAGCCCTTGGGGGCGCGGCGGCGGCCCTAGGGGGCGGCGGCGGTCCTCGGGGCGGCGGCGGCCCTAGGGGGCAGCGGCTCCTTGCCCCCCCTTCTTCCTTGTGGATGGTGCTGCAATGGTGCTGGTCCTCCCCTCCAAGACGGCGGCTCGGGAGGAGGAAAATTCGTGGCCCTTGGTGACCTAGGTTTCCTCTCTTTATATAGACTCCCGGATTCCCGTCATCAGATTTTGGGCCTCAGTAAAACGGGCTTTACTCGTCCGTCCGGACTCCGATTTGGACGAATTTTATATCCAGAAGCATCGCCTCGAAATTCCCCACAACTTTCGCAACTAGACTTTTTCCGTTTGATGTCGTCTTCGCGTCGGAACGTGACCATCTTTAAAAAACGTTCTCAGACAGATTTCAGGAAAGTCAGAGTCCTACTCCAATACGACTCCTTTTGCGTTTTTGTCAATTTCCAAGTAATTCCTACACAATAAAGTGTAAAACAAGAACATTGTGCACTTTTGCAACCATTAGTAGGTTAGTCCAAATATGATCAAAAGTGTATGGAAGTGCATAAATATTATAGCAATATCACACAAAAAAGGCATGGAGCAAGCAGAAATTATAGATATGTTTTGGACGTATCAGCGATCCTCCCACACATCACCCTGTGAGAGAGCAACCACCGAGTTGTATCTGGCACTGGTAAGGGTGTGTTTTATTAAGTATCTGGTTCTAGTTGTCATGAGGTCGGAATACAACTCCGGGTCGTCCTTTTACCGAGGGACACGGCTATTCGAATAGATTAACTTCCCTGCAGGGGTGCACCACATAACCCAGCACGCTTGATCCCATTTGGCCGGACACACTTTCCAGGGTCATGCCCGGCCTCGGAAGATCAACACGTCGCAGCCCTACCTAAGCACAGCAGAGAGGTCAGCACGCCGGTCTAAGTCCTAGGCGCGCAGGGGTCCGGGCCCATCGCCCAACGCACACATGCACGTTGCGTACGCGGCCGGTGAGCAGACCTAGCAACCTCCATTACTAAGGAAGTTACGTTACGCGGTCCAACCCGGCGCGCGCCGCTCAATCGCTGACGTCAAGAAGGCTTCGGCTGATACCACGACGTCGAGTGCCCATAACTATTCTCACGTAGCTGGTTAGTGCGTATAGGCTAATGGCCAGACTCAGATCAAATATCCAAACTCGTTAAGCGTGTTATTATGAAATAACCGCGGACAACGACCAGGGCCAGGCCACCTCTCCACTGGGTGTCTCAACCTGCCCTGTCGCTCCGCCACAAAGATCCACTCGAGGGCCGTCAGGAACTCAGGCCCACCACTACCTGGATGGAGCCACCTATCCTTTCAGCCCCCATATCGGAATCACTTGCGGGTACTCAATGAGCCGACCCGACTTTAGTCACATCATGTATCATGTAAAGTATGTATATAGTATATACCCGTGATCACCACCCTAAGTGATCACGACCCGATAGTATAGCATGGCAGACGGACAAGGATGTGGGGCCACTGATGGAATACTAGCATCCTATACTAAGCATTAGGATAGCTGGTACGGGTATCAACAGATGTAGCAACAATGACAGGCTATGCAACAGAATAGGATTCATCGAATCATCAACATTAGAAATTCTAATGCAAGAGTAAGAGAGAAGAGAATAGGCGATATCTGGTGATCAAGGGGGGGGGGCTTGCCTGGTTGCTCTGGCAAGAAGGAGGGGTCGTCGTCGACACCGTCGATCATCGTGGCACTGTCAGCGGCCTCAGCCCCGGTGTCTATCGGAGAGAAGAGGGGGAAGAAACAATAAATATAAAGCAAACAATTGTAACACAAAGCATATCATGGCAAAACGCGGTGCTACGTGTGACCTAACGCGGTACTGAGTGATACTGGCGAGGATGGAAAACATCCGGGAAGGTATTCCCAGTGTTAGTCATTTTCGGGCAGATGAAACGGAGGGGGAATGTTGCTTGTTCGGTATGATAGAGTTGTGTGGCGGACAAACGGACAGCGTATCCGGATTCGTCTCGTCGTTCTGAGCAACTTTCATGTACAAAGTATTTTCATCCGAGCTACGGTTTATTTTATATTAATTTTCAAACTTATTCATTTTCTATATTTCTTATATCTATTTTATTGAATTACTAATAAATAGGCAGAACGTTTTTACACCTACTAGGGGATAGCCATGTGTATGACAAAGGGACCAGGGTTGGTCCAGTCAGCCAGGTCAATAGCAGTTGACCAGTCAACGTTGACTGGTCAACTAGGTCAAGGGACCCGCATGTAAGTATCACATGTGCTAATAAGAGTAGCTAGACTAAATTAAACTAGGAAGGGCCACACATCATCTACACATTTGACTAATTATAAGTAAATAAACTAGCCTAATCTCTACTACCTAAGGCCTTGTTCGGTTACACCCCTCCACAAGAGGATTGGAGGGGATTTGGGGAGGTTTTGACTTGTAGGGGATTAAATCCACCTCAATCCCTGCCAAACCCCCTTCAAATCCCCCTCAACCGAACACTGCCTAAAGGGACGGCCCCATCCACACATACGCACACAACACTCTCCATGGATGGCTGCTAGCAGCAGCAGCTTGCGGCAGCACACTGCAGTAGCAAGCAGCAGCGGCCAGGAGCAGAGCAGCGGCAACGTAGTAAAGCAGCAGCGGTAGTAGAGCAGCAGCCGCACAGCAGTAGCAAGCCCCGCAGCAGTAGTTAGTGCAGGCAGCACGCACGCGGGGTCAGCAGGGAGCGGCCTTGGCGCGCGGCACGCGTAGGCGGAGACGGCCAGGCCGGCTTGTGGCGAGGCGTCGCGCGCGTGGAACAGGGGCAGGGCATGGCCAAGGCGTGACCTAGGGAGGCTAGGACGCGGCGGGAGTGCGGCCACGGGCGGTGAGTGCGCCGGGAGCAGAGCTCCGGCTATGACGACCACTGACGGGCATGGGAGCGGCGGTAAACTGTACGAATCGAAGGGATAAGCGAGGGAATCGGCCGAGGGTCCCACCCCGGTGCTCGTGGACGAGGTTGGGAGGTCGGGGGAGCTCGGGAGGCGGCAAATCTGACGACGAACGACGGCGACCGTGGTGGGGAAGATGGCGCGATCCACGTGTACGGTGCGGCTCCGGTTGAACGGATGCACGGGGATGACGAAGCCGACGACGAGGAAGTCCCTGGACAGCCTCCTGGTCGCCGCGGAGGCCAGTGGCCGCTTGGACGGTGACGGCGCGTCAATGACAGCTCGGACACGAGGTTTAGAGGAGAAGCGCGAGTTGGAGAGGGGAATTTCGGGGCTAGGGTTCGTCAACGAAGTCGGGGTAACACTTATACATCTCCGGGAGCGCTCGGATGATCGACACGAGGCAATCTGGGCGTGGACGGCGTGTGCGCGCGAGCACAGTGCCATGGCACCTGTGCCTCGGCTTTCCTCCTGTACGTGAAGTAGGAGAGGTCGGTGGTGGGCTGCATAGTGCCACTGTGGCACTGGGCCTATACTGCATAGTGGTCCATTAGCTTTTTGTATAGATAGTTTTGTATTTCTTTCCTATTTTGCGTTATTCTTATAGTAAATTAATTTTGTTCACATTGAAACTTGGCACATAAATCAAATGCAATACTTTGAAAAAAGGTACCCAAAGTTTGCGGTCATTTGTAAATATATAACCATTTGTTTATTTTGAAAAGGTTATTTATTATTTTGTGTGTTCGGACCACTTTATATTTTATTAGGGATTAATTGGTGAGTCAAATGATGTTGTATCATTCATGAAAATTAGTTAGTGAATATTTTCAACCCAATGAACATTTTTAATTTACTTTTCTTAAAAGTATAATTTGACTTGTTATTTGAATTTGTATTTGAACATACTTCGAAGCAAGTGAGGTTTAGCAAAATTTTAAATATGATTACTTGGCATCATTAACAGGGGTTTGCTGTAGCTTAATTATCCGGGTGTCACAATTCTCCTCCACTACAAGAAATCTCGTCCCGAGATTTAAGTGGTGGAGTAATAGGGGGGAGAAAGTGCTGGTAGCGAAAAGCTAACGAGTCTTCTCGGTCTTGGCTGCCCTTTTGAAGAGGTTGATCGCTTTCGTTGATGTCTTCATTTCTCTGCTTCAAGTCATCGTGATCAAGTCATCATCCTTTCTTCGGGATCTCCATCGTCCTACGTACGCGACCAGGGGGAAAAAACTTCAGAAGAACGCATCACCACAAAGCTGGGCATCTGACGATGAACTCAGTGGAAAATACACGAGGTACCTCACGAGTTGTATTTCAGTGAATTCGTTGAGTGCAATATACGATGGTGCCAAAGTTTCAAATGGTTAGGCAATCATTCGATGACTAGTCAGAAGCCGGAATGGGGGGTTTTAACAACAAGAATAATATGGTGTTTGATACCAGGATGAAACATGGTAGAATTTAGCTCGTGAATTACACACTAAGCCAAGTGCAAAGAATACATTAGAATCAGGTTTGTACATGAGAGTCAGGTTTCGATCCCGTCGACCTGTGGGTTATGGGCCCACCATGTGGGTTGAAAGGAAGGGTGGTGACATCTTGCACATCCGCGACAGGGAGGCATGCCATTGGATAGCTTGTCAGCTATGTTGGTAACAATGTCGATAACAAGGACGGGGAACGAAGAGGACCATTTTCTTGCTCGTTGAACGAGGCGGACCAATAGGCAAAGTTCTTGTCCATCGGTGGTTACCAGAATGTTATGAACAATAGTACAGGTTCTTACTGACAGAGTTGTATACCAAGGTGTTTACATAAATAGAGATTTGTTACTGCTTAGATTATATGTAGATCAAAGAAAGGTTAAACAAACAAATGGAAAGGAAAAATGTGATTACACACAACTGATGGCTTCTCGCCCCTCGTTGGTTACCCCAAGTGGAAGGTTTGAGATGCAGTGTAGCGGAAGTTTTCCCTTGGCAATACCAAGGATCGATTTCCCTGAGACTCCCAGTTTCAACAAGAAGGTGTCAACTGCTAACGGTGCCAGATATTAGCAATCAACGTGGACCTGCACACAGATACAAATAACTTTGCTCCCAACGAGTACAGAGAGGTTGTCAATCCCTCCGGCCTTGTAGTTTACAAAGGATCAAACACAAGTGATAATAGTGATAGGTATAATTGCAATAGTAAGTAAAAGCGGAAAGTAAATAGCGGATGTGATCAATGATGGTAATATGGACCGGAGTCTCATGATGTTCACTAGTGATGTCTCTCTCCCAAAAGACGATAAAACAGCTATGTGAGGTAAACGAATTACAGCTGGGCAATTGACAGGACCATGTGCGCAAACCAATGCTGACTAAGTTGCAAGAAAGGTAGAGGTTCAAAGCATGGGCGATACGCCAAGGTAAGTAGACCGAAATCCATCTGCATCTACTACTAATCATCCACCTTGAGATATCTATCCAGAACATCTCGCTGGTATTAAGTTGCGAGTCCCACCCATAGTGTAAACTCAAAGCAACAGACAACTGCATTAAAAGAACTTTGCGTAAAGTAAACAATCCTTGCACCCGCGGGCACAAGCACCGTTGTTTTCCCCCTTGTGGCAACAGCACATCCCCTAGACTCATGTTTCTGTCACTCAAGCTAGTCATCGAGGGGCATGAACCCACAATCAAGCATAACGTTCCCTCTTGGAGTCACTACCTACTACTTGGCCAAAGCAATAAATAACAACGGAGAACATGCAAGAATTACTTACGAACATAAATATAAAAGAGGTGAATCAAATATATTACTCAAACACAATCTGAACATAATCTCATAATCCATCGGATCCCAGCAAACTCAACATAGCAACAACATAAGGATTACATATGTGCCTCGATCATGTAGGGCAGCTCACAAGGACTAATTAGTGAAGCACAAGAACGGGAGGAGAACATCACATAGCTACTGGTCATGGACCCATGGTCCAAGGGAGACTACTCACAACTCATCCGGGAGGCGTCCATGGTGGTGGAGAAGCTCCCGGTGGTGATCCTCCCCTCCGGCAGGGTGCCGGGAAGAGTTCTCCTGGTGCTCCCGATCTTGGAAGCGGCGGCGGCGGCGGAACAGAGATGAGATCGCTAAAAAGAGTTCCCGTCTCGAGGGTTTTGGGAGACGGTCTAAATATATGCCAAAGGGGGGCACCAGACGAGGCTAGGGGGGCCCAGGCGCCCCCCCGGCGCGGCCCAGGGGGGGGGGCGCCACCAGGGCGCGTGGAGCCCTGGTGCCCCCCCGGCTGTACTTTGGCTACCGAGAACCTTCTGGAACGCTGATTTTTTATATAATTTTTCCGGGATTTTTCTGGCAGTTCTCGTAATGGGAAAACCTGAAATACAAAAACAGCAGAAAACAGAAACTGGCACTGGGGTGCACTGAGTTAATAGGTTAGTCCAAATATGATCAAAAGTGTATGGAAGTGTATAAATATCATAGCAATATCACCCAAAAGAGGCATGGAGCAAGCAGAAATTATAGATACTTTTTGGACGTATCAACATCCCCAAGCTTAATTCCTGCTCGTCCTCGAGTAGGTAAATGATAACAAGAATAATTTCTGTGGTGACATGCTATTAACCATATAGGACTTTTTTGTAGTCATATGACAAAAGCTTACTGAGACAATGAATCTATAGTAATTAAGTTGCCTCATGAAAAAATCACAAAGAATTGAAAGTTTTACAATATGATACTGAAACATCAAATAGATTTGTAATGAACATGGTGTGCAAATATGATAAAGTGATATCTCGCTTGCCCCCTTTAGTGAAGCAAAACATAAATGCAGGGGCACCTCCAAGGTTTAAGTGATGACTAGATACAATGATTTCAGAATAAACTATATCACAATCATGCAAAAGACAATGCTACTTTGGGACAATGCACATTACACTCAGAATGACAATCATGCTCTCAGTAGTTGGTGCTTTAAAAGAAGGTGGAGACTCTTGAACCGTGGCTTTTGTTGGAAAGGTTGAAAACCCGTAGTAGGAAACAAAGACAAAACATGTACCAGAGCTCTTGGTTTTAAAACAGAGGTAATAATATTTTTTTAGATCATGCATGTTTCGTCAACGAATGCTTGCAGACAACTCAATCACTTCTTGAGATGGACAAGTTTCGAGGAACGACTCCCGAATGAGGACGATCACATCCTCTTAATCTCCTTTGTTTATCACTGACAAAGTTTTTTGATTTCTCATGAACAAAGCGTGAAGGAGGGTTTGTTTGTTATATTAATTTTGAGCCGGGCACACTCAATGCCAGTTCCTTCTCGTATTATGGGTTTGCACATTATACATGCAATCCCGGGGTGAAGCTTGTCCAACTTAAAAAGATTATGAATTAACTACTACTTCCTCATGAACTTACAACAGAGGCACAAAATAGGGATGCTTTTTTCTTTGAATAATTTCGAGATGGTACATGCAAGTCTCCGTTAGGAATGGCAGGTAAATACCATGTAGGAAGGTATGGTGGACTCATATGGCATAACTGGTATAAAGGAATTTGGATGCACAAGCAGTCAGTCCGCTTAGTACAGGCGAAGGTTAGCAAAAGACTGGGAGCGACCAACTAAGAGAGCAATGACGGTCATAATCATGCAGAGCGACAAAGCAACATTGAATCAGGCATGGAAGTTATATCGCTACTCAGAAACAAAAGATCATCAAGGCTTGACAGACTTTCTTTACAGTCTTAAATATGCGTGAGCATACGCCAAGTCAATCAAAGTAAATTCTTTGAAGGAAGATATTACTAAACCATACCACATCATAGGCAAACAAATCATGTTGGTACTCCAATAACACATTGGGAACCCCCCAGCTATTTGAGACTAACCATAAGAAAACATGAACTACTAAGCGCCATTATGCACGTAGCATCTTTATCATAGACATATCAACCAATGCAACGGAAGCAAACTCTCTTAATAAGATAAGCATGATAACTAAAGAGAGTTCAAGCAACCAACTAAACGAAAGCTCTTTAGAAAGATAAGCATGAAAACTGAGAGCTGAACATGACAGTAGCTATTGAAAGACAAAGAACACACACAACAGAGATAGATATGAAAATTCTATGTTATGTTCTAGGTAGATGTGGAGCGTGTTTCTCTCCCACATAAAGAAAGCTGAGTTCCGACTCGTTATGAAAAGCTAAGGAAAACTAAAAAGGAAACCTAAAAGCAAGACGCTCCAAGCATAGCACATAACACATGAAGTGATAAAAATATAGTGGAACGAAAGACGAACTGATAATGTTGATGGAGAAGGGGATGCACGGGGGCATCCCCAAGCTTAGACGCTTGAGTCTCCTTGAATATTTCTTGGGGATGCATGGGGCATCCCCAAGCTTGAGCGTTTGACACTCCTGAATCTTTTTATCATCTTCCCTCGCACACTTGAAAACTCCCTTCATACATAACTCATCATAATCTGATTAGCGAGGTTAGTACCCATAATAAAATAATTTTTCCTTGCTGGAAATAAATATATTCTTGAAGGTCTACTGTTTCTCAAGATTGCCAAAAGGTTTTTGCAAAGAAAAAGCAAGCTCAAGGTTTGCAAAATGAAGGAAAGGCAAAACAGGACATATTCTGTGAAAAATAGACCAGCAGGTAGTAAATGATTTTTTCGGGGCACTTCTGCAACTCTAATAAAAAAACTCAGAACAGACGCCCGAAAGACAATTGTATAGGGCATGCTGTCGAAAAATTTCAGACCAAAAAGATGATCTGGTGATTTTATACGAATTTTTCTGTCCAAGGACAGAATCTGTTTCCTGGACAGCACGTCACAACTTTTGAACTTTCTTGCAATCAGAGGCTATACTTGGCACAAAGTTGAAAAGTAAAGATACAATGATGTTGCTACTGTAGTAACAACATCAAGACACAACAAAAGCAAAATAAATTTATTCGTTGGGCTGCCTCCCAAAAGCGCTTTCTTTTATGCCTTTAAGCTAGGCATAATGCATAGAGATCAAGTTTTATCAAGAGTAAAAGAATAGCTAGCCCGTACAACGGACTCAAAAGGTAACTTAATCTTCTTTGGAGGGAATTGTTCCATCCCTTTCTTGAGAGGAAACTGGAATTTTATATTCCCCTCTTTCATGTCAATGATAGCACCAACGGTGCGTAGAAAAGGACGTCCCAAAATAATTGGACACGAAGGTTCACATTCAATATCCATAATAGTAAAATCAATGGGAACATAGTTGTCATTGACAATGATAAGAACATCGTCGATCCTCCCCAAAGGTTTCTTTATGGAAGAATCAACGAGACGAACACCAAAAGAACAAGAATCAAAAGGTTTCAATTTAAGCATATCATATATTCTTTTGGGCATAACAGAGGTACTAGCACCAACATCACATAAAGCATAGCAAGAGAAGTTATTCAACTTAATTTTTATCATGGGATCCCAACCATCTTCTAGCTTTCTAGGTATGGAGGCTTCTACTCTAAGTTTCTCCTCCCTAGCTTTGATAAGAGCATTAGTGATATGCTCTGTGAAGGCAAGGTTAAGCGTGCTAGTGCGGGGATCTCTAGACATCTTGTGAAGGAAATCAATAACTTCGGTAAGAGTGCAATTGTCAAAATCAAGGTCACTACTATCAAGTAAGGTGGTAGTGGTGTCCTTTAGGTTCACTTGTTTGGTAGTTTCTATAGTCATAGCATCACCATTAATAGGTCCATTGGGACCAGGAGTGCATTGGGTGCTAAGAGTTTGGATATCCTCAACAACTTGGATAGTAGCAATAGTGTGGTGGGTAGGAAGGCTCTTAATCCTATCTTCTTCCTTTCTTAGGGGTGCAACTACTTCGGGTTTAGCTGCCATTTGGTTTATCAAAGTGGCTTGTGTGTGGGACATGTTGGAAACTTGGGTCTCAGTGATAGTGAGCCTAGTATGGAGGTTAGAAATCTCAATATTTATGCTTTCTAATTGTCTACTAATATTTTGCAAGATAGCAGTATGCTCATTTAATTGACTCGAGAAGGTTTTGTTTTGTTCATATTGGGTGTGCATGTAATTCTTAGTGGCCTTCTCTATTTCTAGAAGTTTCTCATAGCCAGGCAAGTCTCTATCTTTTTGGGTGGAGTTCTTGGTGATAGGATAAGCATTGTTGTTCCCATAGGAATTAGAAGGGAACGGTCTAGGATTGCTACCAAAGTTACTCCTATAAGCATGAGCAATCACAGAATCTAAAGGATCATAACTAGGATCAATAGAAGATTGCTTGGAAAGTAGGGACATGATCAAGTCAGCTTTTTCATTTAGGGAGGAAATCTCCTCGACAGAGTTTACCTTCCTACCTGTTGGAGCGCGTTCGGTGTGCCATTGGGAATAGTTGGTCATCATCTCATCGAGAAGCTTTGTGGCAGCACCAAGTGTAGTTGACATAAAGGTTCCTCCCGCGGCCGAATCTAACAAGTTCCGCGAGGTAAAGTTCAAGCCTGCATAAAAAGTTTGGATAACCATCCAAGTAGTCAAACCATGAGTAGGGCAGTTCTTGATAAGAGATTTCATACGTTCCCAAGCTTGGGCAACGTGTTCATTATCCAATTGTTTAAAATTTATTATGTTACTTCTTAGTTGGATAATTTTAGCAGGTGGATAGTATTTTCCAATAAAAGCATCTTTGCACTTGTCCCATGAATCTATGCTATTTCTAGGCAAAGACTGAAACCAAATTTTTGCTCATCCTCTCAAAGGGAAAGGAAAAAGCATAAGCTTAACAATATTACCATCTATTTCTTGGTACTTTTGCATATCACAAAGTTCAACAAAGTTGTTCAAGTGTAAAGCAGCATCATCTCCAGCACCGGAGAATTGATCTTTCATGACTAAGTTCAGTAAAGCAGGTTTAATTTCATATGAAGGTGCTGAAGTGGCAGGTGTAGTGATAGGTGTGCAGATAAAGTCATCGTTGTTGTGACTAGTGAAGTCACACAACTTGGTGTTCTCGGTGGAACCCATAGTAGCAAGCAAGCAAGATAACTATTTTTGTGATTTTCGATAAAAGATACTAAAGCAAAAACTGAAAGGTAAACTAACAAGACTAAAAAGCAAAGGTAAAAGATAGCGTGCAACTCCCCTATCCTGAAGAGTGGAGTCCCCGGCAACGGCGCCAGAAAAACTCCTTGATGGGCCTCTAACCCCTCGTTGGTTACCCCAAGTGGAAGGTGTGAGATGCAGTGTTGTGGAAGTTTTTCCCTTAGCAAAGATGCCAAGGATCGAATCCCCAGAGACTCCTAGGTTCAACAAGTAGGTGTCAACTGCTAATGGCGCCAGATATTAGCAATCAACGTGGACCTGCACACAGATACAAATAACTTTGCTCCCAACGAGTACAGAGAGGTTGTCAATCCCTCCGGCCTTGTAGTTCACAAAGGATTAAACGCAAATGATAGTAGTGATAGATAATGTTTGCAATAGTAAGTAAAAGCGAAAAGTAAATAGCGGGTGTGATCAATGATGGTAATATGGACCGGAGTCTCATGATGTTCACTAGTGATGTCTCTCTCCCAAAAGACGATAAAACAGCTATGTGAGGTAAACGAATTACAGCTGGGCAATTGACAGGACCACGAACGCAAACCAATGCTGACTACATTGCAAGAAAGGTTGAGGTTCAAAGCATGGGCGGTACGCCAAAGTAAGTAGACCGAAATCCATCAATATCTACTACTAATCATCCACCTTGAGATATCTATCCAGAACATCTAGCTGGTATTAAGTTGCGAGTCCCACCCATAGTGTAAACTCAAAGCAACAGACAACTGCATTAAAAGAACTTTGCGTAAAGTAAACAATCCTTGCACCCGCGGGCACAAGCACCGTTGTTTTCCCCCTTGTGGCAACAGCACATCCCCTAGACTCATGTTTCTGTCACTCAAGCTAGTCATCGAGGGGCATGAACCCACAATCAAGCATAACGTTCCCTCTTGGAATCACTACCTACTACTTGGCCAAAGCAATAAATAACAACGGAGAACATGCAAGAATTACTTACGAACATAAATATAAAAGAGGTGAATCAAATATATTACTCAAACACAATCTGAACATAATCTCATAATCCATCGGATCCCAGCAAACTCATCATAGCAACAGCATAAGGATTACATATGTGCCTCGATCATGTAGGGCAGCTCACGAGGACTAATTAGTGAAGCACAAGAACGGGAGGAGATCATCACATAACTACTGGTCATGGACCCATGGTCCAAGGTAGACTACTCATAACTCATCCGGGAGGCGTCCATGGTGGTGGAGAAGCTCCCGGTGGTGATCCCCCCCTCCGGCAGGGTGCCGGGAAGGGTTCTCCTGGTGCTCCCGATCTTGGAAGCGGCGGCGGCGGCGGAACAGAGATGAGATCGCGAAAAAGGGTTTCCGTCTCAAGGGTTTTGGGAGACGGTCTAAATATATGCCAAAGGGGGGCACCAGACGAGGCTCGGGGGGCCCAGGCGCCCCCCCGGCGCGGCCCAGCGGGGGGGGTGCCACCAGGGCGCCTGGAGCCCTGGTGCCCCCCCCGGCTGTACTTTGGCTACCGAGAACCTTCTGGAACGCTGATTTTTTATATAATTTTTTCGGTATTTTTCTGGCAGTTCTCGTAATGGGAAAACCTGAAATACAAAAACAGCCGAAAACAGAAACTGGCACTGGGGTGCACTGAGTTAATAGGTTAGTCCAAATATTATCAAAAGTGTATGGAAGTGTATAAATATCATAGCAATATCACCCAAAAGAGGCATGGAGCAAGCAGAAATTATAGATACGTTTTGGACGTATCAGGGCCCTAGTAACCAACCTACTTGAGATTTTGGGCCTGGCCCATCGTGTGAGATAGCGAAGATGGCCATGGCCAAGTGCTTCAACTTAGCGGTGCATACATGATCAAACAAACTGAGCTTCCTACTGGCTGTTGTGCGGGGATGTGATAATGGGACCGTCAAGTCCTTGCATTTGGCGGAGCTCCTGATCAAGGCACACATTATCTTGGTGCAGGAGCAACACATCGGGACCAGGAGTGCATTGGGTGCTAAGAGTTTGGATATCCTCAACAACTTGGATAGTAGCAACAATGTGGTGGGTAGGAAGGCTCTTAATTCTATCTTCTTCCTCCCTTAGGGGTGCAACCACTTCGGGTTTAGCTGCCATTTGGTTTATCAAAGTGGCTTGTGTGTGGGACATGTTGGAAACTTGGGTCTCAGTGATAGTGAGCCTAGTCTGGAGGTTAGAAATCTCAATATTTATGCTCTCTAATTGTCTACTAATGTTTTGCAAGATAGCAGTATGCTCATTTAATTGCCTCGAGAAGGTTTTGTTTTGTTCATATTGGGTGTGCATGTAATTCTTAGTGGCCTTCTCTATTTCTAGAAGTTTCTCATAGCCAGACAAGTCTCTATCTTTTTGGGTGGAGTTCTTGGTGATAGGATAAGCATTGCTGTTCCCATAAGGATTGCTACCAAAATTACTCCTATAAGCATTGTTATTAAAATTGTTTCTAGAGATAAAGTTCACATCTACTTGTTCTTGAGCAATCAAAGAATTTAAAGGAACATCACGAGGATCAACAGAAGATTGCTTCGAAAGTAGAGACATGATCAAGTCAACTTTTTCATTTAGGGAGGAAATCTCCTCGACAGAGTTTACCTTCCTACCTGTTGGAGCGCGTTCGGTGTGCCATTGGGAATAGTTGGTCATCATCTCATCGAGAAGCTTCGTGGCAGCACCAAGTGTAGTTGACATAAAGGTTCCTCCCGCGGCCGAATCTAACAAGTTCCGCGAGGTAAAGTTCAAGCCTGCATAAAAAGTTTGGATAACCATCCAAGTAGTCAAACCATGAGTAGGGCAGTTCTTGATAAGAGATTTCATACGTTCCCAAGCTTGGGCAACGTGTTCATTATCCAATTGTTTAAAATTCATTATGTTACTTCTTAGTTGGATAATTTTAGCAGGTGGATAGTATTTTCCAATAAAAGCATCTTTGCACTTGTCCCATGAATCTATGCTATTTCTAGGCAAAGACTGAAACCAAATTTTAGCTCCTCCTCTCAAGGAGAAAGGAAAAAGCTTAAGCTTAACAATATTACCATCTATTTCTTGGTACTTTTGCATATCACAGAGTTCAACAAAGTTGTTCAAGTGTAAAGCAGCATCATCTCCAGCACCGGAGAATTGATCTTTCATGACTAAGTTCAGTAAAGCAGGTTTAATTTCATATGAAGGTGCTGAAGTGGCAGGTGTAGTGATAGGTGTGCTGATAAAGTCATCGTTGTTGTGACTAGTGAAGTCACACAACTTGGTGTTCTCGGTGGAACCCATAGTAGCAAGCAAGCAAGATAACTATTTTTGTGATTTTCGATAAAAGATATTAAAGCAAAACTGAAAGGTAAACTAACAAGACTAAAAAGCAAAGGTAAAAGATAGCGTGCAACTCCCCTATCCTGAAGAGTGGAGTCCCCGGCAACGGCGCCAGAAAACTTTGCTTGATGGCTTCTCGCCCCTCGTTGGTTACCCCAAGTGGAAGGTTTGAGATGCAGTGTAGCGGAAGTTTTCCCTTGGCAATACCAAGGATCGATTTCCCTGAGACTCCCAGTTTCAACAAGAAGGTGTCAACTGCTAACGGTGCCAGATATTAGCAATCAACGTGGACCTGCACACAGATACAAATAACTTTGCTCCCAACGAGTACAGAGAGGTTGTCAATCCCTCCGGCCTTGTAGTTTACAAAGGATCAAACACAAGTGATAATAGTGATAGGTATAATTGCAATAGTAAGTAAAAGCGGAAAGTAAATAGCGGATGTGATCAATGATGGTAATATGGACCGGAGTCTCATGATGTTCACTAGTGATGTCTCTCTCCCAAAAGACGATAAAACAGCTATGTGAGGTAAACGAATTATAGCTGGGCAATTGACAGGACCATGTGCGCAAACCAATGCTGACTAAGTTGCAAGAAAGGTAGAGGTTCAAAGCATGGGCGGTACGCCAAGGTAAGTAGACCAAAATCCATCTGCATCTACTACTAATCATCCACCTTGAGATATCTATCCAGAACATCTCGCTGGTATTAAGTTGCGAGTCCCACCCATAGTGTAAACTCAAAGCAACAGACAACTGCATTAAAAGAACTTTGCGTAAAGTAAACAATCCTTGCACCCGCGGGCACAAGCACCGTTGTTTTCCCCCTTGTGGCAACAGCACATCCCCTAGACTCATGTTTCTGTCACTCAAGCTAGTCATCGAGGGGCATGTACCCACAATCAAGCATAACGTTCCCTCTTGGAGTCACTACCTACTACTTGGCCAAAGCAATAAATAACAACGGAGAACATGCAAGAATTACTTACGAACATAAATATAAAAGAGGTGAATCAAATATATTACTCAAACACAATCTGAACATAATCTCATAATCCATCGGATCCCAGCAAACTCAACATAGCAACAACATAAGGATTACATATGTGCCTCGATCATGTAGGGCAGCTCACGAGGACTAATTAGTGAAGCACAAGAACGGGAGGAGAACATCACATAGCTACTGGTCATGGACCCATGGTCCAAGGGAGACTACTCACAACTCATCCGGGAGGCGTCCATGGTGGTGGAGAAGCTCCCGGTGGTGATCCTCCCCTCCGGCAGGGTGCCGGGAAGAGTTCTCCTGGTGCTCCTGATCTTGGAAGCGGCGGCGGCGGCGGAACAGAGATGAGATCACGAAAAAGAGTTCCCGTCTCGAGGGTTTTGGGAGACGGTCTAAATATATGCCAAAGGGGGGCACCAGACGAGGCTCGGGGGGCCCAGGCGCCCCCCCGGCGCGGCCCAGGGGGGGCGCCACCAGGGTGCCTGGAGCCCTGGTGCCCCCCCCCGGCTGTACTTTGGCTACCGGGAACCTTCTGGAACGCTGATTTTTTTATATAATTTTTCCGGGATTTTTCTGGCAGTTCTCGTAATGGGAAAACCTGAAATACAAAAACAGCAGAAAACAGAAACTGGCACTGGGGTGCACTGAGTTAATAGGTTAGTCCAAATATGATCAAAAGTGTATGGAAGTGTATAAATATCATAGCAATATCACCCAAAAGAGGCATGGAGCAAGCAGAAATTATAGATACGTTTTGGACGTATCACACACAACTAATAGGAGTATATCCTTCCCATGGACAAGCAGAACATGGTATACAGGTTAGGAGAGCAAGTACCTAACCATTCAGATAAAGATGCAAGTAATTAATCAAGATATTACCCATCGACGGTGTTTGGATAACTGACCAAGAAACATTTAGCTTTGGGCTTCAAATGCTCTTGTTGAAAATCAAAGTACCACAGACATGCTTCGAGATAGCATTGGCATGGTCTTGAAGCAAAGGTTGGACTTGGATACACAAAGGATTCATCAGGAACAACTTATGGAATAAGTCTTATAATTTACTCCTGGAAGAATGGTTATCATTGCAAAAGAAATTATAATGATAGGTCCTCCAGCCAGGGGTGCTAGGCATGACATCATATTACCGGGTCATCAAAGGACCAAAATTATAACTACTGGAAAGTTCTCCCAACCATCATATCTGACCGAGATTTAGATCCGATTGGTGTCATGATACCTCAGACTCGGGATGTTCGAGAAGAAATGGTGCAACATTAATCGACAAAATGACATTGCAAGATTCTCGGGAAATGAACTATGGGAGCGGGTTCCCGAAACAATAGTTCATCATTAAACCAAGGAGAGGATGAGGAGGTGGCTGATGGGCTCAGCGACAATTCATCGAGAATTCCAAACGGAGGTATTTCCACAATAATGTGAACAAGAAGAAGACACTTATCAATTCAAATGATATAATGTTGTATGCTCGAGGAAAACATACACCATTAATCGTTAGTTGAAAGGTGTGCCCGAAATATGATCTTAGGCAGCAAGATCAATGTTAGAGTGACGATTCAATAACCTAACAGTCTAAGAATGAATTGTCGATCGTTAACTTCAAAGCAATAGGGTTGCTAGAAGTACACAACTCAAGCAGCATCGTTAGCATATTGGTATCCCGGTTAACAACAACACGGGGACCAAGGAAGAATGGCGATGATGAGATGTATCTTCATACCGAGAATTTCTAAGAGGTGGAGAAATCCCCACAACATTCTCGACATAAAAGACAGTAATACTTCAAGGCAGAACACAACACTAGCGGAGAGCAAGTTGTATTCATAATGTGGACAAGTTCACGATGAAAGGAAGTCAAGGGTGTTGTCGATGATAATAAAAATCATCGAGGGCAAGGATGGTATTTCTCATCATGAACGCGGTTGACATCTTGGAAGAAGTCAAAGTGTTGAAGGTGATCTGACACATTTGCCGGGAGGTTTCAAGAGGATGCAATCAAACAACAACGGCAACAAGCAAGAGAATGACGAAGTGGCAAGTTATAGGATCAATATATAAGATGCAAGCTCGGAACCAAAGTTGCCTTTCAAGACAAGCAACATGATGTTGAAATCTCAACGTAAGTCGTGCTCACACACTGAAGAATTTGTGCACCAGAGAAGGACAAGGTAGCACAGTCAAAGATAGCAAGACCAGGATGCAGCCGATAGTCTAGGAATGACAGATCGAGTTCAGAATTTCCCATTAAAAATACTAGGGGTATTTCATTTGTAGTGCAGATTAATTTCACTAGTCGGTGTCCTCGGTTGACCACAACCTAGAACCCGTAGAGTGATTACGACAAGGAAAGACATTACTTCAACAAAGTTAGTAAGATGTGGTGCAATGGCAAGAGATCTTCGAGATACCAGGGGGTAATACTCGAGGGTAGAACATGATAGAAGTAGAAGCGGGTCATTGACCTATGACAGTAGATACTTCAACCTTGCCAAAAATAGACGAGGCATTGGAATGGATTTATTCCAGATATAATGAATAAGGACAGCATGGTCGGAACCATAACTGCAAGGGATCAAATTTATCGACACCGAAAGAATTATTTAGATGTAAAACCATTTTGCAAGAAGCTTCCGAGACGGTTTACATCGTTTCCATGGGCATGAACATAAGCTCAAGGTCGACTCCCACTTCTTTAATGCATATCATTTCATTCACCTCTCGCTTTGATAAAGTTGTAGTGTTGAAACTTTATCTGGCAAAATACCAGAAAAGTATGACTCGTGAAAACTGTCAGTTGACACGAATTAGGGAAGGCATAGGTTCAATCCATCGGGGTATCTTAGTAACATATACCACAAGTTTCAAAATTAAAAACACAAGCTCGAAAGCAGAGCATGGTTGACAAAAGCAGATGATACAATTTACCAAAGGCATTATGTATCAGGGGAAGAACTCACAAGGTGATAGAATATGAAGCACACTGTCGGATAACAATCCAACAATGGATCGGGCGATCCACAACGGAGCTGAGGTGTAATGCCCCGGATGTAATACTTTCCCTTTTGGGTATATAATATATCTCCGGCTTCATCTATTTCCATTTCGGGTTCTTTGTCTTTCGGGCTTTCGTCGTTTTGTTGTGTGAGTGTGTGGCATTCATTCATATCATGTAGACATGTGCATTGCATTGCATTGGTGTTGTGGGTTGCATCCGGTTCGTGGCGTTCCTTCCCGTTGTCCGTTTCGTGTTCCGGAGCTCCCTCACGTGTCCGTGACGTCCCGTAGGCCTACTTTGTTGTTCGGGCGTTTTTCGTTACCGGTGTGCCGTGAGGTTGTTGTGTGTGTTGTTGTTTTGTTGTGTGCAACCCGCCTCTCAAATCTCGTCTCGTTTGGACTCCGTTGTCTTTTCCCTCCGTTGTCCGTGTGGGTCCGAAGTGCCTTCGCTTCGTGTCCCGGAAATACCCCTACTGCTCTCTTTTATCTCCGTCTAGGCCCTTTTATTCTATCCCCGCGATCGGATCCGTTGGATCACGATCGGAGGGCTCCTAAACACCCCTAGTCTCCAAACCCTAGTCTAAAACTGCTACATATAGACCCCCCTAGTCTATTTGGGCATCTCCTTCTTCTTCCTCCTCTCTCCCCTCTTTTTTTTTTCATTTTCTACTTCAGATCCACTATTTTTCTCCAGATCCCGAGAGGATCCAGTTTTTTCCTTCGTTCCAACCAGCGCGTCGACCGGATCCGCGCCTGGCCGAGGTCAACGCCTCGGTTTCCCGCGTCGATCGCCTGGATCGATCCCGGGTTCCTCCGCAGCGACGGGCGCTCGCCAGTGGACCACTTGGTCGGGCCTTCGCCGCCTCCGCACTGCGCTCGCCTCCCTCCGCGCGTGGGCTAGCGCTCCGGTGGGCCGGCCTCGCCTCTTCGAGCCACTTCGCCTCACCGCCTTCCAGCGCGCGGGGCCGCCGCTCCGGTGGGCCGCCGCTCCCCTCCGAGCCTGGGCCGGCTTCGCCCTCCGAGCCGCCATGGGCCTCCGCCCGAGCAGGCCGACGCCCACCGCACCAGCACCCCAGGCCGCGCGCGGGCCGGCCGCCTCAACGGGCCGCGTCAGCCAGGCCGCCGCCCCCGCGGGCTGCCTCTCCGCGCCGGGCCCAGTTCCAGCCGCCGGATCGGGCCGGATCCGCGCCGCCGGCCCGTTCCTCTGTTTTTTTCCCAGATCTGAGCCTACTAAGGTTGTTCCCCCACTCCTAAGTCCCCAGATCTGTTTATCTGAGATGCTAACTTTGAACTGCTCTAACTTTGTGCCTGTCGCTCCGTTTTGCGCGTGTAGCATGTCCAGATGTTCGTGGAGATGCCCTCTACGTTTTACCTGTTGTAGTCATGCATGTTAGATGTCATCTTGACACTTGTTTTGCTGTTGCAAGAGTGCATCATAATACAAACTGCTGTTATGTGTTATTTTCATGCTACCTTTGACTTGTGATAACTTTTAGCTCGTTTGTCCAAACGATGCAAATGACATGTCCACGTGTTCGTCTTGCCACGAACTACGTGTTGGGTGTGATAGGTTGCATGGTAGATTTATTGTTGCCTTGTTATCATCGTTGCAAGTGCCATATTCACATGTTGTGTTTTCACTTGTTATGAAATGCCATCTTGTTGAGCTCGTTGTAATCGGTGTGTTCACCACAATGATGCATGCTTGTGTGTTTCGGGATCACCGTCATATGTATTTTGATGAGGTGCTTACCCTTTGCCATGTTTAGTTTCGAGGTGACTTAAACATGCTCTTTTGTGTGCTAAGATGATATTGCTGTTTTAGGACTTAGTGATTTTTCACTAAGTCTGAAATCTGTAACGTTCCGATGCCATGTTCGTGTGATGTTGTAGGACAAAGCATGATAGTTTTGGGGTGGATTTTGATTGTTCCTTGAAGTATATATTGTTGTCTTTCCATTAATGTCCTCACATGTCCATTTGAGTGGCTGTAGCATGTTTATCTTTTGCTCCAAACTTTCAATAAAATTCTGCTGCCAGAATTTTATTTCAAAGTTCAATATGTCCAAGATCATTGCTATTGATCCGTGACTCCGTTGGGGGTGCACTTTGGACCTAGTTGCTGTACTATATATCTAGTTTGTGTTCAAGTCCTTAGCCATGCTTTTTGGGTGCTGTAGATTAATTATTTTGAGCTCCCAAGTTGCCATGTTGCTGTAATTTGCAGTTTTCGCTCAAATCTTGTTTCGGGCATAACTTTTAGCCCGTAACTCCGATTTCAGCGATTCTTATATCAAACTTGGGTGATTTTCTGTGTAGATTAATAATATCAGGTTGTTATCTTGTTTTGAGGTGTTTTGCTTGAGTGATGTTTTCCGTGCCCCATGTGCATCTTTAGTGCATCCATCATGCATTCATGTTTTTCGAGTGCGCATTGCATCGTGTTGATTGGTGCTTGGTGTGTTTGTCTTGTTTAGAGCCGGAAGCTGAGACCGGGTTCGAAGTTGAGCACGAGTTTTCCAACGAGTTTGAGCACGAGGACCCTTCTTTCGATCCGAACGTCTTCTCTCCAGGCAAGATGACCGAACCCCGATAACTTTACTATCTTCGCCTATTGCTAGTAGTCTCGATCTATAGTTTTTCCTCGATGCCCATGTTCTTCTTGTCAGCCTCCTACTAGTAACCAATTGCCATGTTTAACCATCCTACCTATGCAAACCGTTGCTTGGCTAAGTACGCTTCGCTCAGCCCTTCTTATAGCGTTGCTAGTTGCAGGTGAAGTGAAGATGCTTGCTCCATGTTGAAGTTTGGTTGGGTTATATCACACTATATAAATGCTTTAATTGAAATCACCTATATATTGGCAAGGGTGGAAGGCTAAGCCTTTTGCTTGGTGTTTTGTTCCACTCATGCCGTTAGGATCCGTATAAGCCGGTGTTATGTTCCTTGAGTATGCGTTCCTAACACGGTTGGGGTGTATGGGGCCCCCTCGATAAACCGCTAAGTGCTAAGTCTTTTCCAGCAAGTCCCAACATTGGTACTATTTGCCTAATAACAAACTAAACATGCATAGGGAGTAATTAACCCTCTTTCTTAATCAACAACCCCGGGCCAGTGCTCCACATGAGTGTTGGTCCGAAACGAGCGGACTGCGGGGCCGCCTTGGGGCAACCTGAGGTATTTGGCATACACCTGTAGGACGTCTCATCCGGTCGTGTCCTGAGACCTAGATACGCGCGGCTACTATCAGGGTGTCGACACGCCGGGAGGATTTGCTGGATTAGCCTTACCTTAGTTCGGTATATCTTGAGCACGGGATTCCGAGGATACTCGGGTTTTCCCACTTTGGAGTTGCGACTCCGCGGATCGTGGGCTTGTAATGGGTCAAGTTGGAACACCCCTGCAGGGTTTGAACTTTCGAAAGCCGTGCCCGCGGTTATGTGGCAGATGGGAGCTTGTTAATTCCGGTTGTAGAAAACTTGACACAATGATACTAATACACTACCAGCGTGTGTTCCGTGACTGTCAATTTCCGAATAGGGATTCGGGAGTTGAACACGGAGGGGTTATGCTTGTGAGCTTGTAGCTAGGATCACTTCGTGATCACTTCTCGCGATGCCTTCTCTTCTCGCTCCCACTTGCGTAAGTTAGATGCTAGTTGCTGCTGCAGACTTGTTCTTTCTTCAGCCTTTCCCTCACCCAAAGGCTTTGATAGTTCTGTTACCCGGGAACGGGATTGCTGAGTCCTCTGTGGCTCACAGTTACTTCACACACCAGATGCAGGTCCAGCTGTGAGCTATCCAGGTGATGGCACCGAGCTGGATTGGGAGTACGATGAGGAGCGTAGTCGTTACTACGTGCGCTACCCGTACGATCAGTAGTGGAGTCTCTTACTAGGATTCGATCCGCCTGTGGTTGTTTTTTTATCTGAGTTTGGTACTTTGACATTTGGCTTTTGCCCTTAGAGGGTTGTAGTGATCTTAATGTATGATGTTTGAGACTTGTACTGTTATTCTGTGACGTGGCGATTGTAAGCCAACTATTTTAAGTTTTCTATTCCCTCTTTTACATGAGTTGTGCAAAGATTACCAAACTTGAGATCATTCTAGGATGGACTTATGCCTTTAAGTCGTGCCTCGACACGTAGGAGGTATAACTCCATCCTGGGCATTACAAGTTGGTATTCAGAGCCTTCTCCGACCTAGGAGCCCCCACTGTTTGATCGAACCGTTGACGGTTGAGTCTAGGCACACACTGAAAACTTTTTGAGTCCTATATTATATCGGAGAGTAGGATTTCTTTGCTTCTCATCCCCTTTCTCTCTGGTGAGGACTCCTGACGTCTACTCTTGTCTCTCCTATCTTCAAAATTTGCACAAATTTTTTTTTAGGAATCCCGCGAGTATTCTGGGATTGTTTCGATGTTCTTGTGACAAGGATATTGTTCCCGATGCCTCCTGTTACCGAGGAGTTGAGCTTCGAGGTATCATTGTAACAAGCATATCGCGACAGTACTAAATACTTAAGACGGCCGACATCGAAAATCTCCCCTATACGGCCAGTGGCAAGATAACCCCGACATCACCCAGTACTGGGGAGGTAGTTCGGGAGTATTGCCATAGCTTGTTATAGTGGATGCTTTTCGAAGGTCCGAGGTACACAGTTTCCGAGAAAGACTGGTTATGTGTTGAAGGATGGATACACCTGGATGTAGGTTAGAGTTGATTGCGCGGTGCTTCCCGTGTATCCCCAACACCTGATTGCATAACTGGAATCTTTCGGAAAACTATAGGTGGGTTTTATCCAGTAGATCATAGGCATTCTTCCAACGAATGCAGGTTAGTGAGTTCGGGGTTCGACATTGAGTGAAGGGGTTATATGACCGAGGTTACTATCAGGAGTTGCATCTTAAAGGGTCCTTGGCTATGCTGATCCGGGGATTGCAAAACCTTTTCGTAACGCGTTCATATGCTTTCAGCACAAAGATGTTAGAACGAAACTCCTCTCTTGTGTTTGTTCCTTTCCGTACCTTGTTGTTTTTATTATTTATCCTTTTGATCCCTATGTGGCTTCTCGTGAAGACTGATGTTATCAATTAACTAAGAAATTCATTCGTTCCTCTTGTTCAGATGATTTCATTCGTTCTTATTGTCGAATGATTATTGTGAAGACTTGTTGCAATTCATTCCATTGATTCCGCTTATTCCTTTTGTCAATCAATTGCTGATTCGTGGTCATCTCTTACAGGATGGCTCCGAAAAAGGTTCCGAATGCTAACCCAGAGGGTGAAGAGGTTCCAGAACGTCCTCCTTCCCCTCCTCCTCCGCCTGAGGCTTGGAGAGCAATTATGCAGACTACTGCTCAGAACACTCAGTTGATGATGCAGATGATGCAAGCTAATCAAGCTAATCAAGCTAATCAGGGCGTTCCAATGAACCAAGGCAACTTCTTCCAGCAGCACCATGCTACTCTCAACCAGTTCTTGGCCAACAATCCTAAAGCTTTCAGTTACTGTGTCGACCCTCTTGATGCTGAAGATTGGCTGACCGATATCAAGAAGCATTTTGAGTGCAGTAACGTGAAAGAAGATGACTATGTGAAGTTTGCAGCCTTCCAACTGAAAGATCAAGCAGCTGACTGGTGGCAGCAGTACAAAGACTCAAGGCCGGGTCAAGTGATCTCGTGGGAGAATTTCTGCAAGGATTTCCGCTCGCATCACATTCCTACAAGTGTTATCGAGGGTATGCGTGAGCAATTCCGCAACCTCAAGCAGGGCTCCATGACAGTCTATCAGTATAATGTCAAGTTCCAAAACCTCGCTCGCTATGCAAAGCAAGACATTCCTGATGCAAAGAGTAAAATCTATCAGTTCCGTGGTGGTCTCAAAGATGAACTTCAGCTTGCTCTCACTCTGTTCGAGCCAGACGAATTCGATAAGTTCTATAACATGGCTTTGAAACAAGAAGCAGCTCAGCTTAAGATGGAGGCTTCTAAGAAGAGAATTCGAGATGCTGTTCACTCTACCTCATCGTCTCAGTTGGCTGCGAAACAACAGAAATTCTGGCTTCCTCCTCCTCCAATGATTCGAGCTCCATACAACAACTCCAGCAACTTCAACAACTCCAACAACAAGAACTCTAGTGGTCGTGGTTTCTCCCACCCACCCAACCCAAGCAACCAGTCGAAGAAGCAGTTTCAGTCTCAAGGCTCCAAGTCCAGTGGCTCTCATTTCCGTCCTCTCTCTGAAGTGGTGTGCAACAAGTGTGGCCAGAAGGGTCATTATGCCAACAGATGTCCGAATCCGAAGCGTCTTCCTCCTCCTCCACCTATGAGTTCAGCTATTGTCAAGCATGATCCAAAGTCTGCAAGGGTTAATCTGATGAATGCAGCACAAGCAGAGGCTTCTTCTGATGTCATTCTGGGTAACCTTCCAGTGAACTCTTTTCCAGCTAAAGTGTTATTTGATTCGGGTGCTTCACATTCTTTCATGTCATTCCCTTTTGCATCCAAGTATAATGTGGGCACTATGCCCTTGCCAAGGGAGTTGCAAGTGATTTCTCCGGGAAGATGCATGACTTCTAGATTATATGCTCCGGATGTTTCTATTCGCATGGGTGATTATCGATTTTTGGCTTCTCCGGTGATTCTTGGTCATTCTGACATCGACCTCATTCTTGGAATGGATTGGCTTTCTCAGCACGATGCTCACATTGATTGTGCTCAAAAGGAAGTCAAATTGACTCATTCTGATGAAGATGTGATTATCTTCGCCTCCAGGGATAATACTATTCGGCTTTTCTCTCTTAATGATAAGGGTGAAATTAATGCCATAGAGCAAATTCCAGTGGTGAATGAATATCAAGACGTCTTTCCAGAAGAACTTCCAGGCATGCCTCCACACCGTCAGGTGGAGTTTGTCATTGAACTCGAGCCGGGCACCGAACCTGTTTGCCGGCGTCCATACAAGCTCTCTTCAGATGAATTGAAGGAATTGAAGAAACAGTTGGATGAACAAGAGCGTATGGGTCTCATCAGACCGAGTACATCTCCGTGGGGCTGTGGTGTCTTATTTGTCAAGAAGAAAGATGGCACGGAGCGTCTCTGTGTTGACTACCGGCCATTGAACAAGAAGACGATTAAGAACAAGTATCCGCTCCCCAACATCAATGAACTCTTTGAGCAGCTCAAAGGAGCTAAAGTGTTCTCTAAGCTTGACCTCCGAATGGGCTATCATCAAATTCGCATTCGCGAGGAAGACATTCCCAAGACAGCCTTCAGAACGAGCTACGGCTCATATGAGTATACCGTCATGTCCTTCGGTCTCGCCAATGCTCCTCCTACCTTTTCAAGGATGATGCATTACATCTTCAACCCCTATACTGGCGAGTTTGTGCTTGTGTATCTGGATGATATTCTGGTGTTTTCCAAGAATGAAGAAGATCACGAAAAGCACTTGCGTCTGGTTCTTGATCGACTCCGAGAGCATAAATTCTATGCCAAGTTCTCAAAGTGCGAGTTTTGGCTCGATAAGGTTTTGTACCTGGGCCACATTATCTCAGCTGACGGTATTGCGGTTAATCCCGAGAAAGTTGAAGCAATTGTCAACTGGGAAGCTCCTCAGAACGTCAAGCAGCTCCGCAGTTTTCTGGGTCTTGCCAGCTATTGCAGAAGGTTTGTGGAGAACTTCTCCAAGATTGCCAAGCCTCTTTCCAACCTCCTTCAGAAGAATGTCAAATACTTTTGGTCTCCCGAGTGTGAAGTGGCTTTCAAAACCCTCAAAGAGAAGCTTGTCTCTGCTCCAGTTCTGATTCCTCCAGATGAATCCAAGCCCTATGAAGTGTTCTGTGACGCTTCTCTTCAAGGTCTTGGTGGTGTGCTTATGCAAGAGAAGAGAATTGTGGCATACACTTCTCGTCAGCTCAAGCCAGCTGAGAAGAACTATCCCACACATGATCTCGAGCTAGCAGCTGTGGTACATGCTCTGATTACGTGGAGACATCTGTTGTTGGGCAGAAAGGTCGACATCTTCACTGATCACAAGAGCTTGAAGTACATCTTCACACAGCCGCATCTGAACCTCCGCCAGACTCGTTGGGTCGAGATGATCCAAGAGTACAACCCCAACATTGAGTACACTCCAGGCAAGGCGAATGTGATTGCAGATGCTTTGAGCAGAAAGGCATATTGCAACAGCCTTCTTATCAAGCCACACCAGCCTGAGCTTTGTGAAGCTTTCAGGAAGCTCAACCTCCAGGTTGTTCCGCAGGGTTTTCTTGCTAATCTCCAAATTGCTCCTACCTTGGAAGATCAAGTCCGAGAGGCCCAGCTCAGTGACACCATGGTGAAGAAGGTGAAACATGGGATTGCAAAGGGCACTCCAAAATACAAGTGCTTCCGTGTTGATGAGAGAGATACCTTGTTCTTCGAGGACAGACTCGTTGTTCCCAAAGGTGATCTCAGGAAGCTCATAATGGAAGAAGCTCATGACTCTCTCCTTTCCATTCATCCTGGCAGTTCCAAGATGTATCAAGACCTCAAGCAGTCTTACTGGTGGACACGCATGAAAAGGGAGATTGCCCAATTCGTGAATGAATGTGATGTATGCCGAAGAGTGAAAGCAGAACATCAACGTCCAGCCGGTCTTCTCCAACCTCTTCCTATTCCCGAGTGGAAGTTCGACCACATTGAAATGGACTTCGTCACTGGCTTTCCTAAATCCAAGCGAGGCAATGATGCTATCTTTGTGGTGATTGACAAGCTTACCAAAGTTGCTCACTTTCTTCCAGTCAAAGAATCAATCAATGCAGCTCAACTTGCAGAGCTGTACACTTCCAGAATTGTGTCCCTACATGGCATTGCTCAAGTGATATCCTCAGACCGTGGCAGCTTGTTCACATCAAGGTTCTGGGACTCCTTTCAGTCCGCCATGGGCACGAAGATCAGGTTCAGCACTGCCTTTCACCCTCAGACTAGTGGTCAAGTCGAGCGTGTGAATCAGATCCTTGAAGATATGCTCAGAGCCTGTGTCATCTCCTTCGGCATGAAATGGGAGGACTGTCTTCCTTTTGCTGAGTTCTCTTACAACAACAGCTTTCAACCAAGTGCAGGCAAAGCACCGTTTGAAATTCTCTATGGCAGAAAGTGCCGTACCCCTCTCAACTGGTCTGAAACAGGTGAACGCCAACTTCTTGGCAATGATTTGATCTCTGAAGCCGAAGAAATGTGCAAAGTCATACGTGAGAATCTCAAGGCCGCTCAGTCGCGTCAGAAGAGCTACTATGACGGAAAACATCGTGATTTGGCTTTCGACATCGGTGATCATGTCTATCTCCGAGTTTCTCCGATGAAAGGAACCCAGAGGTTCGGTATCAAAGGAAAGCTTGCTCCTAGATACGTCGGGCCTTTCAAAATTCTTGGCAAAAGAGGCGATCTAGCCTATCAGCTCGAGCTCCCTTCCAACTTTGCAAATGTTCATGATGTCTTCCATGTGTCTCAGCTTCGCAAATGCTTCAAGGCACCTGAGCGCATGATTCCGTTTGAGGAGATTGATCTTCAACAAGACCTTTCCTACCGAGAGCATCCAGTTGCAATTCTCGAAGAAACCGAACGCAAGACTCGCAACAAGTCCATCAAGTTTCTGAAAGTCAAGTGGTCACATCACACCGACCGAGAAGCTACCTGGGAACGAGAAGATCATCTTCGTTCCGAGTACCCTTCCTTTTTCCAGTCCTAGATCTCGGGACGAGATCTTTTTGTAGTAGAGGAGAGTTTGTAATGCCCCGGATGTAATACTTTCCCTTTTGGGTATATAATATATCTCCGGCTTCATCTATTTCCATTTCGGGTTCTTTGTCTTTCGGGCTTTCGTCGTTTTGTTGTGTGAGTGTGTGGCATTCATTCATATCATGTAGACATGTGCATTGCATTGCATTGGTGTTGTGGGTTGCATCCGGTTCGTGGCGTTCCTTCCCGTTGTCCGTTTCGTGTTCCAGAGCTCCCTCACGTGTCCGTGACGTCCCGTAGGCCTACTTTGTTGTTCGGGCGTTTTTCGCTACCGGTGTGCCGTGAGGTTGTTGTGTGTGTTGTTGTTTTGTTGTGTGCAACCCGCCTCTCAAATCTCGTCTCGTTTGGACTCCGTTGTCTTTTCCCTCCGTTGTCCGTGTGGGTCCGAAGTGCCTTCGCTTCGTGTCCCGGAAATACCCCTACTGCTCTCTTTTATCTCCGTCTAGGCCCTTTTATTCTATCCCCGCGATCGGATCCGTTGGATCACGATCGGAGGGCTCCTAAACACCCCTAGTCTCCAAACCCTAGTCTAAAACTGCTACATATAGACCCCCCTAGTCTATTTGGGCATCTCCTTCTTCTTCCTCCTCTCTCCCCTCTTTTTTTCGTTTTCTACTTCAGATCCACTATTTTTCTCCAGATCCCGAGAGGATCCAGTTTTTTCCTTCGTTCCAACCAGCGCGTCGACCGGATCCGCGCCTGGCCGAGGTCAACGCCTCGGTTTCCCGCGTCGATCGCCTGGATCGATCCCGGGTTCCTCCGCAGCGACGGGCGCTCGCCAGTGGACCACTTGGTCGGGCCTTCGCCGCCTCCGCACTGCGCTCGCCTCCCTCCGCGCGTGGGCTAGCGCTCCGGTGGGCCGGCCTCGCCTCTTCGAGCCACTTCGCCTCACCGCCTTCCAGCGCGCGGGGCCGCCGCTCCGGTGGGCCGCCGCTCCCCTCCGAGCCTGGGCCGGCTTCGCCCTCCGAGCCGCCATGGGCCTCCGCCCGAGCAGGCCGACGCCCACCGCACCAGCACCCCAGGCCGCGCGCGGGCCGGCCGCCTCAACGGGCCGCGTCAGCCAGGCCGCCGCCCCCGCGGGCTGCCTCTCCGCGCCGGGCCCAGTTCCAGCCGCCGGATCGGGCCGGATCCGCGCCGCCGGCCCGTTCCTCTGTTTTTTTCCCAGATCTGAG
>LR738715.1:655842544-655857637 GCA_902687465.1 Secale cereale | reverse complement strand
CAAGAAGGAGGGGTCGTCGTCGACACCGTCGATCATCGTGGCACTGTCAGCGGTCTCAGCCCCGGTGTCTATCGGGGAGAAGAGGGGGAAGAAACAATAAATATAAAGCAAACAATTGTAACACAAAGCATATCATGACAAAACGCGGTGCTACGTGTGACTTAACACGATATGGAGTGATACTGGCGAGGATGGAAAACATCCGGGAAGGTATTCCCAGTGTTAGTCATTTTCGGGCAGATGAAAAGGAGGGGGAATGTTGCTTGTTCGGTATGATAGAGATGTGTGGCGGACAAACGGACCGCGTATCCGGATTCGTCTCGTCGTTCTGAGCAACTTTCATGTACAAAGTATTTTCATCCGAGCTACGATTTATTTTATATTAATTTTCAAACTTATTCATTTTCTATATTTCTTATATCTATTTTATTGAATTACTAATAAATAGGCAGAACGTTTTTACACCTACTAGGGGGATAGCCATGTGTATGACAGAGGGACCAGGGTTGGTCCAGTCAGCCAGGTCAATAGCAGTTGACCAGTCAACGTTGACTGGTCAACTAGGTCAAGGGACCCACATGTAAGTATCACATGTGCTAATAAGAGTAGCTAGACTAAATTAAACTAGGAAGGGCCACACGTCATCTACACATTTGACTAATTATAAGTAAATAAACTGTTATCCAAATCGGGAAAGGAAGTACTTATCAAGGCGGCAGCCCAGGCCATACCTGTGTACACAATGTCATGTTTTGACTTAACAAAATCATTTTGCGAGGACCTCAGTTCCATGATATGTAGATATTGGTGGAGCCAAATGGATAAAGTTGACAAGATACATTGGACAAGTTGGGAGAAGCTTTCTAAACCTAAGAGAGTGGGAGGACTTGGCTTCAGAGACCTACATCATTTTAACATGGCCATGCTGGCAAGTCAAGCATGGCGTCTCCTCCAACACCCTTCCTCCCTGTGTGCAAGAGTACTAGCAGCAAAATACCATCCGAGAAGCAATATAATTGAAGCAACTCCGAGAAAGGGAATGTCTTATGCATGGCGTAGCATCTTAAAAGGTGTTGAGCTCCTAAAAAAAGGCTTGATTTGGCGAGTGGGAGATGGCAGAAGTATAAATATATGGTCAGATCCGTGGATGCCGAGAGGTAGTACCAGAAGAGTTACTTCTATCAGAGGAAGACACATGGTTTCAAAGGTGGAAGAATTAATTGATCCAACCACAAATACCTGGGATATGCAGCTCGTGCAGCAGACTTTCAACCCCGAAGACGCCGAGATAATTCTACAAATCCCCATCCAGGATAACACTAGTGATTTCATTGCTTGGCATTTTGATAAGAAAGGAACTTTCTCGGTAAAATCAGCTTATAAGGTGGCTGTGGATAGTGCAGAACGAGAATCATTCCGGGGACAAGCATCTAGTAGTTCGTGTAACAATGAAGGTACAAATTTTAACTGGAAAAAACTTTGGGCCCTTCCCCTGCAAGGTAAGATCTTGCATTTCTTATGGCGCTTAGCAACATACAGCTTACCACTAAGAATGAAACTAAAGCGGAGGGGTTTGGATGTGGATACTAGATGCCCAATATGTTTTAGATTTGATGAGGATGGAGGACATTGCTTCCTGAAATGTAAAGATGTGAGAAAGGTGTGGGGCATAGCCCAAATGGAACATATTAGACTGAAATTGTTGCCATGCATTAATCCTCAATGCCTCCTGGAAGAAGTGTTTAAGCTAAATGAAGAAGAATGTCTGAAGGTGTGTACACTACTTTGGTTAATTTGGCACCATAGAAACAAAGCCAATGCGGGAGATAAAATTAAATCCTCATTTGATATTTTGTCTTCCATTGATCACCGTACTTATGAATATAGGAATCTCAAGTTGAGGAGGATGACCCAAAAGCTAGTAAATACTCAAAAATGGACGCCTCCACCAAGTGAGTTTCTGAAAATAAACATTGATGGTGCATTTCATGAAGTTACACATTCTGGAGGGTGGGGGTTTACTGCAAGAGATGATTGTGGAACGCTTATAGCTGCTGGTGCAGGAAATCTGGAACATATCTCTGATGCCCTACATGCTGAAACATTAGCACTATCAAACGCGATTAATGCAACAATCAATATGGGGTGTCACCAAGCCATCTTTGAGACGGACTCCATGGTACTGAAACAAGCAATCTCAAGTCATGAGTACGACCTAGCGCCACTTGGAGCTCTGTTCCAGAAGATTAAATTTCAATTGAGAGTCGGTTTTGATAATGCAAATCTTTATGTGTGTCCAAGGTCTTGTAATAATGCAGCGCATGCCTTAGCTGCGCATGGAACTAGTTTAGGGAAGGGAACTTATGAAATCTGGTTAGGCCAATTCCCTAATGTTGTAATGAACTCTGTAGCTGGTGATTTAACCAGCAGGTTAATGTAATGGAATACCATTTGTTCCCTTCAAAAAAAAATTCCCAGCCGTTCAAAAAAAAATTATAAGTAAATAAACTAACCTAATCTCTACTACCTAAAGGGACGGCCCCATCCACACATACGCACACAACACTCTCCATGGATGGCTGCTAGCAGCAGCAGCTTGCGGCAGCGGCGAGGAGCAGAGCAGCGGCAACGTAGTAAATCAGCAGCGGTAGTAGAGCAGCAGCCGCACAGCAGTAGCAAGCCCCGCAGCAGTAGTTAGTGCAGGCAGCACGCACGCGGGGTCAGCAGGGAGCGGCCTTGGCGCGCGGCACGCGTAGGCGGAGACGGCCAGGCCGGCTTGTGGCGAGGCGTCGCACGCGTGGAACAGGGGCAGGGCATGGCCAAGGCGTGACCTAGGGAGGCTAGGACGCGGCGGGAGTGCGGCCACGGGCGGTGAGTGCGCCGGGAGCAGAGCTCCGGCTATGGCGATCACTGACGGGCATGGGAGCGGCGGTAAACTATACGAATCGAAGGGATAAGCGAGGGAATCGGCCGAGGGTCTCACCCCGGTGCTCGTGGACGAGGTTGGGAGGTCGGGGGAGCTCGGGAGGCGGCAAATCTGACGACGAACGACGGCGACCGTGGTGGGGAAGATGGCGCGATCCACGTGTACGGTGCGGCTCCGGTTGAACGGATGCACGGGGATGACGAAGCCGACGACGAGGAAGTCCCTGGACAGCCTCCTGGTCGCCGCGGAGGCCAGTGGCCGCGTGGATGGTGACGGCGCGTCAATGACAGCTCGGACACGAGGTTTAGAGGAGAAGCGCGAGTTGGAGAGGGGAATTTCGGGGTTAGGGTTCGTCAACGAAGTCGGGGTAACACTTATACATCTCCGGGAGCGCTCGGATGATCGACACGAGGCAATCTGGGCGTGGACGGCGTGTGCGCGCGAGCACAGTGCCATGGCACCTGTGCCTCGGCCTTCCTCCTGTACGTGAAGTAGGAGAGGCCGGTGGTGGGCTGCGTAGTGCCACTGTGGCACTGGGCCTATACTGCATAGTGGTCCATTAGCTTTTTGTATAGATAGTTTTGTATTTCTTTCCTATTTTGCGTTATTCTTATAGTAAATTAATTTTGTTCACATTGAAACTTGGCACATAAATCAAATGCAATACTTTGAAAAAAGGTACCCAAAGTTTGCGGTCATTTGTAAATATATAACCATTTGTTTATTTTGAAAAGGTTATTTATTATTTTGTGTGTTCGGACCACTTTATATTTTATTAGGGATTAATTGGTGAGTCAAATGATGTTGTATCATTCATGAAAATTAGTTAGTGAATATTTTCAACCCAATGAACATTTTTAATTTACTTTTCTTGAAAGTATAATTTGACTTGTTATTTGAATTTGTATTTGAACATACTTCGAAGCAAGTGAGGTTTAGCAAAATTTTAAATATGATGACTTGGCATCATTAACAGGGGTTTGCTGTAGCTTAATTATCCGGGTGTCACAATGACATTGCCAGCAGCAATATTTCTTTCCATATGTTTCAGTTTGTCTCTAAATATTTTTACGCGTGCTCTTTCAATACTTGGCTTGCTCTCGCCCTTTGCGCCATCGGCGCAATGGGTCATCTAGTCATTCTTAAAGCCAGACAACTGTTGGGCCAAGTCTCTCAAAGGAAGGTGTGTTAGCAGCCCAACATCAGCCCATAAGTCTAACATGCATTTGCATCCAACGATTGTGAGTGCTTCCTAGTGAAGTGAGGGAAGAAGAAAACCCTAGTCACTCCACTCACCTGGTGGTGGCTTCGATTGTGAGAGTGAAAGAGAGCACACAATAAGAACACAACCTGTGAGAGAGAGAAGGAAGAGAGAGGTTCTGTTCAGATTTGCCGCATTTGACTAGACAATGTTTAAGCTGGTGATTGGAGAATCAAACGTGCTTGGATTGGCACCAAATTTAATGGGATCATTCCTTACTTTAAGTATTTCGATTTGGTTAGCTAGTTTGAGGATTGGGTCAGTGAAGCATCTGATTGAGAGTGGTTTTGTCAATTCGTACCGCTGCAATTTCGACACATAATAGTTTCAGGAGACGAATAGACTGGGTATGCTAATAATGTCCAATTGAGCTAGAATTATGAGGGGGCTCTCACAAACACGTGTGTATGTTTGCATGCAAATCTGATGTTGTTTGATTCGGAGGTTTAATAATAGTTTACAAAATTCAGAAACGGATGGAGTCTGTGTTACTCTGCTTTGCTAAACAAAATATACTCCCTCCGTTCCTAAATATAAGTCTTTGGAGATATTCTATTATAAACCACATACGGAGTAAAATAAATGAATCTACGCTCTAAAATGCATCTATATATATATTCGTATGTGATTGATAGTGAAATCTCTACAAAAACTTATATTTCGGAACGGAGGGAGTACATGTTAACTTGTATATCTTGTATGTATGTATACAAAGTTGAAATAAAATGAAAATAAACAGACAATAATAAGCCTTCAAATAGCCGTTAACAAATTAGTGTCAGCCCTCCTGAGTATGTGCATGCTTTCTGTCGGGCCCTCGATATCTCCTAAGTAAGCAGCATGAACTAGACAGAAACATGCTGCGTCGCCTGGCTGCTGACAGGCGAATGCATGTACAAGAACAACCTGCAGGGTCCCCTGATTCGAACCCCGTAGACTACTCAAACGTCCTAGTAATACATACATACACGAATTTGAGTATAGAAAAAATTAACAAAGCGATAAATTGAAGAAGATTCGGAAGGGATCGACTCCGGCCGGCCGGGATTTAGCAGGGCTTGCCGGGCCTGCAGGGCAAGCAGCCGGCGAAGCGCGTGAGCCTGGTGACGTATGATCCGGGCTTGGGCGGGATGAGGTCGTCCTTGTCGAACTTCCTCTCGTTGGCGCCGCCGCTGTCGGTGAAGACGGCGTCGTTGAGCATCAGGTCCCCCTGCGAGTGCCACACCCAGTTCTTCCACTCCCCCTCCGGCGCGTACAGCCGCTTCGTGATCAGCTTCGCCGCCAGGTTCGGCGGCGCGATGTAGCGGTTGCCCTGGCTGATGATGGTCGGGTTCTTGCTGCCGCCGATGGCGTACATGAGCCAGTGGGTGTAGTCGTTGTTCACCACGTGGAAGAATCCCCATCGGCACCTGATCGATAATAATCAAGCAAAGAGGCGATGATGAATGTGGTTTCTACCAATTGTATTGCGAGAAGAGAACTAGGTTGAGATGATGATGATGGTGACCTTGGCATTCTCTGCACGAGCCCTCTTCCGAAGTGGTTGAAGGCGACGGTGATCTGCATGATCTGGTCCTTGGGGTTGCTGTCGCTGGAGCCGAAGAGCATCACGTCGTTGTGGTTGGTGAGGTGGCAGTTGGAGATGGTGACGCCGGTGGACTGGTCGATCACGTCGATGAGGCCGTCCTGGCAGGTGGCGAGGGAGAGGTGGTCGAGCCACACGTTGGTGGAGCCGAAGACGCTCACGCCGTCGCCGTCCGACTGGGTGCGGAACCCGGCGTGCTGCGGCGAGTCCCGGATCCTGCCGCCCTTGCCCATGATGAGGTCGTTGACGTGGATGTTGTGGATGATCACGTTGTGCGCGTACTGCACGGTCACCTGCGCGCCGTCGGCGATGCGCAGCTGCACGCCGCGCCCGTCGATGGTCTTGTTGCTGCCCACCAGCAGCTCCTCCTTGAGCTTGATCAGCATGGGCCTGGCGAAGATGATCCACAGGGGCTCATTCTGGATCACGCCCCACCGGAGCGTGCCCGGCCGCGGCTCCAGCACGTCGTCGTCGCTGCCGTCCGTGACGATGTAGATCTTGCCGCCCAGCCCGCCCGTGGCGTGCCTCCCGAACCCCTGGGCGCACCGCGCCAGGCGCATCCGGTCCGTCGCCCAGTCGTTGCGGCACCGCCAGCACCGGTCGATCGGGTTCGTCGCCTTGCAAGGCCCTTTGAACTTCTTGTGCAGTCCCAGCAACTTCCTCCTCGAGCCGCTCTCCTCCCGGACGGCTCTGTGGACGGCGCGGTTCAAGCTGTTGGCGACCTCGATGGGGTTGGGATGGTAGGTGGCCTCCGCGCGGGCTCTGGCCTCCAGCTTGCGCCGCTGCCAGTGCTCGTCGAACTCGCCGATGTTGGCCTCCGACACGGCCGCCGCCGACAGGAAGAAGACGGCGTACAGGAGCAAGGAGACGGGCCTGCTCCACTGGAACCCCTCCATGGTTCCTTTATTACTGTAGATTATTATTCACCGCTGCGATCGATCGAGCTCCCCTCCTCCTACCTCGTGATGGCCTTGATTTTTGTTAGGTGTACGAAGGTAGGACGGTGAGCTCCATCAGGGACATTGCTCGATCGAGGTGACGAGGAACGGGGAGGAATATATAGCTCGGCCGGGCGTGTCTAGAAGAGAGTGGTGTATAATTAGGGAGTGGTGAAGCGACGATAGAGGAGAGCGCAACTCGCGCATGCTTCGGTACCTTGTCGCCATGCCCATGAGTGAAGGTAATTCGGGGAGCGTGTGCTTGGCCCGTGTATGCCTCTCCCTCCGGTGTTTAGAGTCTCGCATCTTGCTATTCTTGGGTTGCTATGCATTATACATGCAACATTTTGAACACCATAATGTGAGGGCATCATCTTAATTATCTCTACCTTAGTTTTACTTTTTATTTTGGCGGGTGTTAGAGTTGTGTCGAATATAATGTGCAGGGTAGTTTACACTTGAACTCTGAGTTGTACTGTGTTTACAGGGCATGGAGTCGCGTCCTATTATGACACTTGTATTCTAGGCCTCTCATATAAGGAGCGTGCTACGCGTCGGAGTGGCATTTTTCAACATTGCAACAAAGCTATTGTTGCAGACATCTTTGTAACATAAGTCTTGTTGCAGAAAACTTTTGCAACGAAGGTATTTTAGCAGTTTTTTTTTTTGCAACGAAGGCATTGTTGCAGATTTTTTTTTTTTTTGCAACGAAGGTATTGTTGCAAAAAAAAACTTTGCAACAGTGGTAACGTTGCAGAATTTTTTGTCTTCACCTTCACATGATGTTACCAGAGAAAGTTTTGCAACATGATTGGTGTTATAGAAACATCGTTCTTGCAACAAAGAGGAAGTTGCAAAAAACGCACCACCGTCGTTCGCCTTGAACTCCGCCGGATGGTGGCGAGGGAGGATTGGCGCCGCCCGTCCCCGCCTCCGCGCCTCCTGCGGCGAGCACCGGAGTTGTGAAGCTCGCCGTCAACCCCACCGGACATCATCGAGATGAGCCCCCGACGGTCCCGGACGCCCCCACCTCCTGCCCACGCGTCATCCTTGTCGGATCTGGCAAGATCCGGTTGGAATCCTCGGCGTCATCGCCCTCCTAGCCGCACAGGTCCCCGACTCTACCGCTCTCGGACGTCCCCGGCTCCTGCCCACCCACCATCATTGTCGGATCTGACGAGATTCCTCGCCGCAATCGCCATCCTAGCCGCATGAGCCTCCGCTGCTGCAAAAGGCCAAGCCAGTTGCAAACTCTCTTTTCCGAAACAAAGGCTTAGTTGCAAAAAATGTAAACACGAAGGGGGTTTCTCTCAAACAACTAATCAAGAGTCAATCCAACGGATGCGGAGCTGACGGATGCCCGCAAGTCTGGTATGTGTTATGTGTTATGCGGAGGCTATGCGGAATCAATCTAGGGAAAAGTCGAAAGAAATCGCAAAAGAGATCAGTTTGATATGTGTTATGCGGAGGCTATGCGGAGTGGTCTGGAGTTTACTATGCAACTTTTATTCTTGTAGACTCGGTTGGTCCTTCGGCCGAATAGTTTTGTAAGACAACAACAAATTTTCCTCAAGTGGATGACCTATGGTTTATCAATCCTTGGAAGGTGTTGGATGAAGATGGTCTCTCTCAACCTGCAATCAAATACAAGTAATCGCTTGTGTACCCAACACACCCAATACAATAGTTAATTGTATAGGTGCACTAGTTCGGCGGAGAGATGGTGATACAGGTGTGGTATGGATAGTAGATATAGGTTTTTGTAATCTGAAATAATAAAAATAGCAAGGTAGCAAGTAGCAAATAGCGAGCAAAACGGTATATCAATGCTTAAAGATAAGGCCTAGGGTTCATACTTTCACTAGTGCATTCTCCCCACAGTGCTAACATATTAGAAGCATATAACCATTCCTCAACGTGCGACAAATAATCACTCCAACGTTTCTATCGGAGAACGTAGGATGAAAATGTGTATCAACCCCTATGCATAGATTACCCCAATGTCATAGAAATCCGCAAGTTGAATACCAAAACATACATCAAGTAACTCAATAGAGTACACCATTGTCACCATGGATATCCACATGCAAGACATACATTAAGTGATCTCAAATCCAATATACAGAAACCTCAAAGAGCAAGACTCAATTAATCACAACAAGATAGAGAAAGGGAAAACACCATATGATCCGACTATATTAACAAAGCCCATGGTTACATCAAGTTCATGCCGGATCAAGAACACGAGAGAGAGAGAGAGAGAGAGAGAGAGAGAGAGAGAGAGATCAAACACATAACTACTAGTACATACCCTCATCCCGGAGGGTGAACTATGATACGTCTCCAACGTATCTATAATTTTTGATTGTTCCATGCTGTTATATTATCATTCTTGGATGTTTTACAATCATTTTATATCATTTTTGGGACTAACCTATTGACATAGTGCCAAGTGCCAGTTGCTGTTTTTTGCTTGTTTTTTACATCACAGAAAATCATTATCAAACGGAGTCCAAACACCGAGAAACTTTTTGGAGATTTTTTATGGACCAGAACACCCAAGATGGGCCAGAGCAGCACCTGGGGGTGCCCCGAGGGGGGCACAACCCACCAGGGCGCGCCTGGGCTCCCAGGCGCGCCCAAGTGGGTTGTGCCCACCTCGGTGGCCTCCCGCACCCCCACTTTACCCTATAAATTCCCAAATATTCCAAAAACCCTCGGGGTGAACCAAGATCAGAAGTTCCGTCCCCACAAGGCTCTGTAGTCCACGAGATACAATCTACAGCCCTTTTCGGCACTCCACCAGAGGAGGAAATCATCACCGGTGGCCATCTTCATCAAACCGGTGGCCACCATGATGAGGAGGGAGTAGTACACCCTTAGGGCCGACGGTTTGTACCAGTAGCTATGTATTTAATCTCTCTCTCTCCCTCCCTCTCTCTCTCTCTCTCTAGTGTTCTTGAGATGCACAATCTTCATGTATCGCGGGCTTTGTTAATATAATCGGATCATATGGTGTTTTCCCCTCTCTATCTTGTTGCGATGAATTGGGTTTTTCACTTTGAGATTTCGTTGTTATCGGATTGAATACTTTTATGGATTTGAGAACACTTGATATATGTCTTGTAATTGAATACTCGTGGTGACAATGGGGTATCGTATTGATTCACTTGATATATATTTTGGCACTCAACTTGCGGATTCCCGAGGTGACATTGGGGTAATCTATGCATAGGGGTTGATGCACGTTCTTGTCTTTGTTTCTCCGGTAGAAATCTTGGGGCACTCTTTGAAGTTCTTTGTGTTGGATTGAGTATTATGAATATGAATTTTTTTTAGTGTTATTTTAGTACGAACTCTTGATAGATCGATTGGAAAGAATAACTTGGTGTTATTTTAGTACGAACTCTTGATAGATCGATCGGAAAGAATAACTTGTGTTAATTACGAACTCTTGGATAGATCGATCGGAAAGAATAGCTACAAACAATTCCTTCTTATGTTCTCGCTAGATAGGAACTTTGGAGTGATTCTTCATCGCATGTTGAGGGATGGTTATGTGATCCAATTATATTAGTATTGTTGGGAGATTGCACTAGCGAAATGTACGGACCCTAGGCCTCATTTTCAAGCATTGCAATACCGTTTGTGCTCCGTTTTATCACTTGCTACCTTGCTGTTTTTTATTATTACTATTAAAAAATCAATATCTACTATCCATATTACACTTGTATCACCATCTCTTCGCCGAACTAGTGCACCTATACAATTTCCCATTGTATTTGGTGTGTTGGGGACACAAGGGACTTTTTATTATTTGGTTGCAGGGTTGTTTGAGAGAGACCATCTTCATCCTACACCTCCCACAAATTGATAAACCTTAGGTCATCCACTTAAGGGAATTTTCTACTGTCCTCCAAAACTCTACGCTTGGAGGCCCAACACGAGTCTATAAGAACAAGTTGTGTAGTAGACATCAAACTACTCCCTCTTCATCATGGAGACCGCTGGGTTGATGAAGATGGTCTCTCGTGATGATTTCCCCCTCCGACTGGGTGCCGGAAAAGGCCTCCAGATGGTTTCTCTTCGAAATAGAAGCTTGCGGGGGGCGGCGGTGGAGTCAAAGTTCTAGGTTTATTTCTTGGGTTTCTCTATTTATAAGAATTTTCAGAGTTGGAATCATGCGAAAACGAGTTGCGATGGGCCCACAAGGCAACTACCCATGACCACCCCCGGCATGCGCTGGGTTGCCTTGGCACCGCCTCGTGGGTCTTCTGGTCCTCCCACGAAGCTTCGGGGGTCTGTTATGTTCCAAAAAAATGTCAAAAAGTTTTGTCGCGTTTGGACTTTGTTTGGTATGGATTTTCTAGAAAAACAAAAACAAGCAGAAAACAACAATCGGCACCGATCACTAGGTTAATATGTTAGCCCATGAAAATCATACAAAAGTCAAATCATATAAAAGTCATGTAAGAGTACACCAAAATCATATAAAATTAGTACTAACATGGCATAAATACTTCAAAAATTATAGATACGTTGAAGGCATATAAACATCCCGAAGCTTAATTCATGCTCGTCCTCGAGTAGGTAAATGATAAAAGAAATAATTTATGAAGTGCGAATGCTAGCATAGTGCGTAAGTTTGATAAATGATAATTCCACTCATTCATCATAGAGATAACTAATACGTCTCCAACGTATCTATAATTTTTTATTGTTCCATGCTATTATTTATGATGTTTTCAATGTTTATTGGGCTTTGTTATATACTTTTATATTATTTTTGGGACTAACCTACTAACCCAAAGGCCCAGTCCAGATTGTTGTTTTTTTGCCTGTTTTAGGGTTTTACAGAAAAGGAATATCAAACGGAGTCCAAACGGAATGAAACCTTCGGGAGAGATATTTTTGGAGCAAAATACGCACGGGAGACTTGAGAACCACGGAGTAGGACTGACGTGGCATCCACGAGGGTGGGGGTGCTGAAGGAAATATGCCCTAGAGGCAATAATAAAGTTATTATTTATTTCCTTGTATATGTTTATTATTCATGCTAGAATTGTATTAACCGGAAACTTAGTACATGTGTGAATACATAGACAAAACAGTATGTCCCTAGTATGCCTCTACTAGACTAGCTCATTGATCAAAGATGGTTATGCTTCCTAGCCATAGACATGAGTTGTCATTTAATCAACGGGATCACATCATTAGGAGAATGATGTGATGGACAAGACCCATCCATTAGCTTAGCACTATGATCGTTTAGTTTTACTGCTATTGCTTTCTTCATGACTTATACATGTTCCTATGACTATGAGATTATGCAACTCCCGAATACCGGAGGAACACCTTGTGTGCTATCAAACGTCACAACGTAACTGGGTGATTATAAAGATGCTCTACAGGTGTCTCCGAAGGTGTTCGTGGTGTTGGCATAGATTAAGAATAGGATTTGTCACTCCGAGTGTCGGAGAGGTATCTCTAGTCCCTCTCGGTAATACACATCATAACAAGCCTTGCAAGCAAATGACTAATGATTTAGTCACGAGATGATGTATTACGGAACGAGTAAAGAGACTTGCCGGTAACGAGATTAACTATGTATGGTGATACCGACGATCGAATCTCAGACAAGTAACATACCGATGACAAAAGGAACAACGTATGTTGTTATGCGGTTTGACCGATAAAAATCTTCGTAGAATATGTAGGAGCCAATATGAGCATCCAGGTTCCGCTATTGGTTATTGACCGGAGATGAGTCTCGGTCATGTCTACATAGTTCTCGAACCCGTAGGGTCCGCACGCTTAACGTTTGATGACGATCGGTATTATGAGTTTATGTGTTTTGATGTACCAAAGTTAGTTCGGAGTCCCGGATGAGATCAGGGACATGACGAGGAGTCTCGTAATGTCCGAGACGTAAAGATTGATATATTGGACGACTATATTCGGACACCGGAAGTGTTCCGTAAAGTTTCGGAATTTACCGGAGTACCGGGGGGGTTACCAGAACCCCCTGGGGAAGCTATGAGCCTTAATGGGCCGTAGGAGAAAGAGGGAAGGAGGGCCAGGGCTGGGCCGCGCGCCTCCCACCCCTTGGTCCGAATTGGACAAGGAAGAAGGGGCGCATGCGCCCCTTTCCTTCCCCTTCTCCCTCTCCTTCCTTTCCCCCTTCTCCCTTTTGGTAGTTCCTACTAGGAATAGGATTGCAATCCTATTCCTAGTAGGATTGCTCCTCCTTGGCACGCCACTAGGGGCCGGCCGGCCTCCCCCTTGCTCCTTTATATACGGGGGCAGGGGGCACCCAAAGACACACAAGTTGAATTGTTTTAGCCGTGTGCGGTGCCCCCCTCCACAGAAACACACCTCGGTCATACTGTCGCAGTGCTTAGGCGAAGCCCTGCGCCAGTAACTTCATCATATCCATGAACACGCCGTCGTGCTGACAAAACTCTCCCGTGAAGCTCAACTAGATCAAGAGCTCGTGGGATGTCATCAAGCTGAACGTGTGCTGAACGCGGAGGTGCCGTACGTTCGGTGCTTGATCGGTTGGATCGCGAAGAAGTTCGACTACATCAACCGCGTCACTTAACGCTTCCGCTCCCGGTCTACGAGGGTACGTAGACACACTCTCCCTCTCATTGTTATGCATCCGGTAGATAGATCTTGCGTGATCGTAGGAAAATTTTAAAATACTACGTTCCCCAACAGGCACCCCCCCTATAGGGCGCCCCCCCTATAGGGCGCGCCCCCTGCCTCGTGGGCACCCCGTGTGGCCCCCGGTGCCCTCCTTCCTCCTATATATACCTACGTACCCCGAAACTACCAGAACAACAGAGAATACCCTAGTTCCACCGCCGCAACCTTCTGTTCCCGTGAGATCCCATCTTAGGGCATGTTCCGGAGCTCCACCAGAGGGGGGATCTACCACGGAGTGCTTCTACATCATCATCATCGCCTAACCATGAGTTGTGAGTAGTTTACCACAGACCTTCGGGTCCATAGCTAGTATCTAGATGGCTTCTTCTCTCTCTTTGGATCTCAATACCAAGTTCTCCTCGGTCTTCGAGGAGATCTATTCGATGTAATCTCTTTTTGCAGTGTGTTTGTCGAGATCCGATGAATTGTGGGTTTATGATCAAGATTATCTATCAGAAATATTTGGTTCGTTTCTGAACTCTTTATGTGTGATTATAATATCCTTGCAAGTCTCTTCAAATTATTGGTTTGGTTTGGCCTACTAGATCTATAGTTCTTGTAATGGGAGAAGTGCTTGGCTTTGGATTCAATCTTGCAGTGTCCTTTCCCAGTGATAGTAGGGGCAGCAAGGCACGTATTGTGTTGTTGCCATCTAGTATAAAAGGATGGGGTTTATATCATTATGTTTGAGTTTATCCCTCTACATCATGTCATCTTGCTTAAGGCGTTACTTTGTTCTTATGAACTTAATACTCCACATGCATGTTGGATAGCGGTTGATGTGTGGAGTAATAGTAGTAGATGCAGAATCGTTTCGGTCTACTTGTCTCGGATGTGATGCCTATATATAATGATCATGCCTAGATAGTCTCATAATTATTCGTTTTTTTATCAATTGCTCGACAGTAATTTGTTTACCTGCCGTAGAATATCGCTATCATGAGAGAAGCCACCAGAGAACACTATGGCCCCCGGGTCTATTATCAACATATCAATCTACAATCTAATTTACTTTTCCGCTTTTACTTTCTGTTCTTATAACCAAAAATACCAAAAATATCAAACTATCATCTCTATCAGATCTCACTTTCGTAAGTGACCGTAAAGGGATTGACAACCCCTTATCACGTTGGCTGCGAAGTTCTTATTTGTTTGTGCAGGTGCGAGGGACTCGCGCGTGGTCTCCTACTGGATTGATACCTTGGTTCTCAAAAACTGAGGGGAATACTTACGCTACTGTGTTGCATCACCCTTTCCTCTTCGAGGGAATACAACACAAGCTCAAGAAGTAGCAAGAAGAATTTCTGGCACCGTTGCCTGGGAGGCTTACGCAAAAGTCATATACCAAGTACCTATCACAAACCCTTATTCTTCGCATTACATTTATTACTCTCTCGTTTTCCTCTCCCCCACTTCACCCTTGCCGTTTTATTTGCCCTTCTTCTGTCGTGTGTTTATCTTTCGCTTTACCCTGTCGTCATGGATATCCCCTTATCCGCTCCTTTGTCTCCGAGTTTGAAGTTCTTCACTTCAAGCAAAAGCAAGGAGAAAATTTGAAAGATGCTTGGTTTAGGATGATGGAATCTTATTGTAAGTGCACCTTAGAGGTGAATTTTAGAATCTTGCTTCGCCATTTTTATGTTGGATTGAATATGTCTCATAGACAACTCTTGGA
>LR738715.1:655829795-655842534 GCA_902687465.1 Secale cereale | reverse complement strand
CAAGAAGAATTTCTGGCACCGTTGCCTGGGAGGCTTACGCAAAAGTCATATACCAAGTACCTATCACAAACCCTTATTCTTCGCATTACATTTATTACTCTCTCGTTTTCCTCTCCCCCACTTCACCCTTGCCGTTTTATTTGCCCTTCTTCTGTCGTGTGTTTATCTTTCGCTTTACCCTGTCGTCATGGCTATCCCCTTATCCGCTCCTTTGTCTCCGAGTTTGAAGTTCTTCACTTCAAGCAAAAGCAAGGAGAAAATTTGAAAGATGCTTGGTTTAGGATGATGGAATCTTATTGTAAGTGCACCTTAGAGGTGAATTTTAGAATCTTGCTTCGCCATTTTTATGTTGGATTGAATATGTCTCATAGACAACTCTTGGATTGCGTTTCCAAAGGGAATTTTATCGAAGTTGATCCTAGTATTGCGCATGAAATTATAGAGGGAATAGTGGGAACACTACCTCCCCAAAAAGGGTCACATCCAACCCAGGAAGGGACGCAAGTTTTTGAGAAAGTTTGCGAAGTAACAAAAATACTACAAAAGTCTCTTGAACCTCTTAAGAGTGTTAGTGGGAATCTCCACCACATGAATATGTTGATTACCCTTTGTAATAAGCAGTTGGATTCTTTAGATCTAAAGATTTCCGAATATGAAGGGAAACGTAAAGAACCTCCCGGATTCGAGCTTGACCCCATTAAAAGGGTGAAGGTCAAAGATGGCAATACCTAGATCTATCCTTGTATCATGCCTAGAGAAGTTGGAATACATTAGGTTTAACACCAATATGAACAAAGAATGAATTCATTGCAGTACCTTTGAGTAGTGGTTTGCTTTCTTATACTAACGGAGCTCACGAGATTATTGTCTAAGTTTTGTGTTGTGAAGTTTTCAAGTTTTGAGTATTGCTTTGATGGACTATGGAACAAAGAGTGGCAAGAGCCTAAGCTTGGGGATGCCCAAGGCACCCCCAAGGTAAAATTCAAGGACAACCAAAAGCCTAAGCTTGGGGATGCCCCGGGAAGGCATCCCCTCTTTCGTCTTCATCCATCGGTAACTATACTCGGAGCTATATTTTTATTCACCACATGATATGTGTTTTACTTGGAGCGTCTTGTATAATTTGAGTCTTTGCTTGTTAGTTTTCCACAACTATCCTTGCTGGACACACGTATTTGATAGAGTTAAATATGGCCTAGGAATTGATAGAACACTCTATGTGCTTCACTTATATCTTTTGAGTTGAATAGTTTTTGCTCTAGTGCTTCACTTATATCTTTTAGAGCACGGTGGTGATTATATTTTGAAGAAATTGTTGATCTATCATGCTTCACTTATATCCTTTTGAGAGTCTATTAAAACAGCATGGTAATGTGCTTTGGCTATAAAACTAGCCTTCACATGATAGACATCCAATATCAATGTAGTAAAAACTTTCACACTAAGTGCATTGATTATGATGAGAAGTTGGATGCTTGATAATTATTTTGAGATATGAGGATAGTGATATTAGAGTCATGCTAGTGGAGTTATTATGAAATTGAGAAATGCTTGTGTTAAGGTTAGTGATTCTCGTAGCATGCACATATGGTGAACCGCTATGTGACGAAGTTAGAGCATGAGGTATTTGTAAAGCGTCAACCTTTGTGTGGAGGTCGGGGGCACGCGATGGTTAACTCCTACCAACCTCCCCCCTAGGAGCATGCGTTGATTGCTTTGTTTTGATGACTCGTAGATTTTTGCAATAAGTATATGAGTTCTTATGACTAATGTTGAGTCCATGGATTATACGCACTCTCACGCTCCCACCATTGCTAGCCTCTCTTGTACCGCGCAACTTTCGCCGGTACCATACACCCACTATATATCTTTCCTCAAAACAGCCACCATACCTACCTATCATGGCATTTCCATAGCCATTTCGAGATATATTGCCATGCAACTTTCCACCATTCCGTTCATATGACACGCTTCACATTGTCATATTGCCATGCATGATCATGTAGTTGACATCGTATTTGTGGCTAGGCCACCATGCATAATTTTTCATACATGTCACTCTTGATTCATTGCACATCCCGGTACACTGCCGGAGGCATTCATATAGGTCATACCTTGTTCTAGTATCGAGTTGTAATTCACTGAAAGTGTGATGATCATCATTATTAGAGCATTGTCCCATGTGAGGAAAGGCTAAATCAAGAAAGCCCCTCCAAAAAAAGAAAAAGAAAGGCCCAAAAAAAGGGAAAGAAAAAGGGACAATTGCTACTATCTTTTCCACACATGTGCTTCAAAGTAGCACCATGTACTTCATGATAGAGAGTCTCATGTTTAGTCACTTTCATTTACTAGTGGGAATTTTCGTTATGGAACTTGGCTTGTATATTCCAACGATGGGCTTCCTCAAATGCCCTAGGTCTTCGTGAGCAAGCAAGTTGGATGCACACCCACTAGTTTCTTTTGTTGAGCTTTCATACATATTTAGCTCTAGTGCATCCGTTGCATGGCAATCCCTACTCACTCACATTGATATCTATTGATGGGCATCTCCATAGCCCGTTGATACGCCTAGTTGATGTGAGAATATCTCCCTCCTTTTTTATCTTCACCACAACCACCTCTCTATTCCACATAGTGCTATGTCCATGGCTCATGCTCATGTATTGTGTGAAAGTTGAAAAGTTCGAAAGAATAGAGTATGAAAACAAGTGCTTGGCTGAAATCGGGGTTGTGCATTATATGAATATTTTGTGTGATGAAGAGGGAGCATAGCTAGGCTATATGATTTTGTAGGGATAACTTTCTTTAGCCATAGTATTTTGAGAAGACATGATTGCTTTGTTAGTATGCTTGAAGTATTATTATTTCTTATGTCAATATAGACTTTTGTCTTGAATCTTTCACATCTGAACATTCATGCCACAATTAAGAGAATTACATTGAAAAACTATGTTGGTTAGCATTCCACATCAAAAATTCTGCTTTTATCATTTACCTACTCGAGGACGAGCAGGAATTAAGCTTGGGAATGCTTGATACGTCTCCAATGTATCTATAATTTTTGATTGTTCCATGCTATTATTTATGATGTTTTGGATGTTTATTGGGCTTTGTTATACACTTTTATATTATTTTTGGGACTAACCTACTAACCCAAAGGCCCAGTCCAGTTTGTTGTTTTTTGCGTGTTTTAGGGTTTTACAGAAAAGGAATATCAAACGTAGACCAAACAGAATGAAACCTTCGGAAGAGATATTTTTGGAGCAAAATACGCACGGGAGACTTGAGAACCACATAGTAGGGCTAACGTGGCGTCCACGAGGGTGGGGGCGCGCCCCCTGCCTCGTGGGCACCCCGTCTGGCCCCCGGTGCCATCCTTCCTCCTATATATACCTACGTACCCCAAAACTATCAGAACAACAGAGAAAACCCTAGTTCCACCGCCGCAACCTTCTGTTCCCGTGAGATCCCATCTTGGGGCCTGTTCCGGAGCTCCGCCAGAGGGGGGATCTACCACGGAGTGCTTCTACATCATCATCATCGCCTCACCATGAGTTGTGAGTAGTTTACCACAGACCTTCGGGTCCATAGCTAATATCTAAATGGCTTCTTCTCTCTCTTTGGATCTCAATACCAAGTTCTCCTCGGTCTTCGAGGAGATCTATTCAATCTAATCTCTTTTTGCAGTGTGTTTGTCGAGATCCGATGAATTGTGGGTTTATGGTCAAGATTATCTATGAGAAATATTTGGTTCTTTTCTGAACTCTTTATGTCTGATTATAATATCCTTGCAAGTCTCTTCGAATTATTGGTTTGGTTTAGCCTACTAGATCTATAGTTCTTGCAATGGGAGAAGTGCTTTGCTTTGGGTTCAATCTTGCGGTGTCATTTCCCAGTGACAGTAGGGGCAGCAAGGCACGTATTGTGTTGTTGCCATCGAGGATAAAAAGATGGGGTTTATATCCCTATGTTTGAGTTTATCCCTCTACATCATGTCATCTTGCTTAAGGCGTTACTCCGTTCTTATGAACTTAATACTCTAGATGCATGCCGGATAGCAGTCGATGTGTGGAGTAATAGTAGTAGATGCAGAATCGTTTCGGTCTACTTGTCTCGGACATGATGCCTATACATAATGATCATGCCTATATAGTCTCATAATTATTCGCTTTTCTATCAATTGCTCGACAGTAATTTGTTTACCCGTCGTAGAATATCGCTATCATGAGAGAAGTCACTAGAGAACACTATGGCCCCCGGGTCTATTCTCAACATATTAATCTACAATCTACTTTACTTTTCCGCTTTTACTTTCTGTTCTTATATCCAAAAATACCAAAAATATCAAACTATCATCTCTATCAGATCTCACTTTCGTAAGTGACCGTAAAGGGATTGACAACCCCTTATCGCGTTGGCTGCAAAGTTATTATTTGTTTGTGCAGGTGCGAGGGACTCGCGCGTGGTCTCCTACTGGATTGATACCTTGGTTCTCAAAAACTGAGGAAAATACTTACGCTACTGTGCTGCATCACCCTTTCCTCTTCGAGGGAATACAACGCAAGCTCAAGAAGTAGCAATAACCGTCAACAATAATAATTTGTGATCAAATATATTTGAATGGATATATGTGCCTGGATCTTTCCCCACCACATGATGCTTGCTAACTAGAGAATATGTTGGAATAAGAAATTGACTCAACAAAAATAAATTAAGCGAAAAAGTAAAAGATAAGCTCTTCACAGAGGGAAGCATGGATTTGGAGAGGTGTCAGAGCTCATTGCTTAAAACAGAGATGAATATATTTTGAGTGGTGTGCCTTTCCTGTCAACGTCACGACTAAGGTATTCAATATCTTCCATGCTGAACACATTATTGGCTGTCCCCATGCAGAAATGAAAAGCTTAACTCCCCCTCAACCATTCAAACAGAAGCAATGGCTAGCCTAATTCACGGGTGCCCTCCAAACTTTCAACCCTCCAGAGGGAGCTTTTGTTTTCTTTTCCTTTTTGATTGGTGGGACAGGGCATCCCAATTACTAGCGTGTCTCGTGCAAGGACAAGTGAATAAACACCCGTCATGAGAATAATCAGCTTAGCATGGAAGATACTAACTGCCCCATCGCTCCATGAGCCGTACGGGGCACATAAAACAGATTATTATTTGAAGGTTTTAGAGATGGCACATGCAAATTTACTTCGAACGACAGGGTAATATCATATATAGGTAGGTATGGTGGACACTCATAGAAGAAATGTGGCCCAAGGATTTGGACGCACAAGCAGTATTCCCTCTTGGTACGGAAATTTTGGCTATAAAAAAATTCTAAACAAGTACCACATATTGGAGGATCCATAATAATGTAATTTCTATGCAAAAATATACCCAAACATAACTCATTACGTTGTATTCCTTGTCCAACTTCAACTAACTTGATCAATGAAAATAATAAATGGGTATTCACAATCATAAAAGATGTCCAAGATAATATATTTGTATCTTAAAGTTCTCTTCCATATACTATCTTTCATGAATTGCTCGTATGACTAATATTGTGATTGACAAACTTCAATGGATTTTACTTTTTAAACCAAATGTGAAATACTAATAAGCATATGGAACAATATAATTTGAGGTTTATGCAAAAATAGAACACTTACCGGTGGGGCATCATAGTCGAGGTCCTCCCCTTTCTTGGGGATCTTGTCCTTGGGCAACTTAAAGAGTCGCGTCCACATGCCAACTAAGGAGGAGCAGAAGAAGTTGAGGACAAACCACGTCTCCTTGGGCTTGCGCTCCCACATCGGGGTGGCCGAGAGTTGGAGCGGGAGAATGCGACAATGAAGCATGACATATACTACGTCGGGTAGTTGGTGGTCCTTCTTGGTAGACCAACATTTGATTTTCTTGATCAATGCCTCCGCCTCATCTGAGTTCCCCCAGGCGATGCCCTTCTTCCTCCAAGCCTTGAGCTTCTTCAGGGGTCTGGCCAAAAAAGCCGGTACTTCGGCCTAGCCGGCGGTGAGCGGCTCAGTGATGTAAAACCACTCGTGTTGCCATTCTTTGACCGTCTCGATGATGGTGCCCTTGAACCATTTGAACTTCTAGTTCTTGCTGACCATGGCCCCTCCACACTCCGCTAGATCGAAGCCGCTGGACTTTGGCTTGATGCCAAAGTTCTTCAGCCATAGGTCAAAGTGCGGCTTGGCGCCGAAGATCTTCAGCCATAGGTCGAAGTGCGCATCGCAGACCGTGATGAAGGAAGCGAGGTTCAAGATGGAGTTCGGGGCCATGTGATGGAAGTCAAACCCGTAATAGAACATTACCACATGCACGAATGGGTCCAACGGGAATCCTAAAGCTCTGATGAGATGGGGGACGAAAACTACCCGCTCCCCTAGACTAGGAGCGGGCACTTGCTGATTGGCGTCGGGGGCACATGCGGTGAAGTTGGCTGGGATGTATCCCGCGCCGTGCAGCTCCGTGATGGTGGCCTCGGTCATAATGGAGCCACCCCAGTGCCCTTTGAGGGGTTCGGCCATGGCTGGGTGAAAATGATTGGGTGTGCTGAGGAAGGAGAAAGCGCAAATGGATCTGGGCGCTAGAGCTCAACGGGGCAGCTGATGGGGAAAATGAGAGCGTGATCATTGGCACTATTACCTTTTTACCCTTATAGGCTTTTGAAAGGCAAGAGACCCCCTGTTGTGCCAGTAAAAACGCCACTCATCCGCAAAAGATGTCGTTGTGCATATGGGGGGGGGGAAACAGAATCTTGATGATATCCCTGAGAAAATGGGCACGGTCTCCCCTTCGATGGGACGCACCAGTAGAAAGCTACCTTGGGCCGTGATTTGGGTAAGCAGTAACTGTCTGAACCCTCATGGGTTGCGCCGCTTCGATAAAGTTGTCAGGCTAGGCGACACTATTCACACCTACATGGTCGGCCTTCGAGGCTAAGTAACCCGGTCTCTTCGGGTAAGGCGTGGGCTCAGATGAGTCATTTCCGTACATCACCACTCCTTTAAAGAGTGGTTCAGAGACCCTTATTTCATAAAGGGGAACTCACTATCAAGCCAAGGACTTCGGATTCGAGGTGATCTTCATCAACAGATTCGTCCTCAGCATGGAAGACCAGTTCGGGGGCTACCGATGGTGTCCCATACTAGGGAGTACTGACCTAGTCGACCCATGTTCCTCGGAATGGGCTGGTGGGCCCTCATTCTCTCAAGATGGACTCGGGATGTCACCGCTGGGGATATGATCAAGACCGCATCCGCCGAAGACTTGTCGTGTACTCCAAGACTTCTCCTACCGCCTCCATGCTGAGATACCGACCTTGTAACCCTAAATACCCTATATGGTGTGTATATAAGCAAAAGGGCTTAGCCCGTAGAGGGGACTTGAACACAATCACATTCACCTAGCCCTAGAGTTATAACACATCTCACGATCACAGGGGTACATCAACATGTATTTGATACATCTTCATCAATATAAAAAAGAGCAGGACGTAGGGTCTTACCACTGGTACAGCGAGGTGATATAGAAACGGGTTTTAACCCCTTTCCACGACGGCATTTGGAACCATCTCCAAGTGAGTGTGGGCGATAGGGGGATCCTTCCCACACCACCCAGAAACCGTCGGGGATGGGCGAGCGGCTACTAACGATCGCCATAGAATAAACGTATGAGAAGCCGCCCCAGTCCCACATGTTACATCTCGATGTTACATTTATTATCAGAGAGACATCCCAAATGATTATGCCGCTATAGTCGTGTGAAAAAGGTGGACATCAACATTTAATCTGCCGATATGTTTGTGATAGGTACGTTATCGCACACGGTTCAAAGAATGTAAAATGTGTGCGGTGCCTCTACTAACGACAACGTGTCCATTTTCATAACTGTGTGCGATTGGTATACCTATCACACACGCACACTGGTTTGAAATGTTTGCCATGTTACCATGAATTGCGCATGTATATGAGAAGAAATTGTGTGTGCGTCCGTCGGGCATCGCAAACATTTCACGTCAAAGAACCGTTTGTTCTCTTTTTTTCATCGCACATGATGTTTTCCCTCTAACCATTTGCACATTATTTTATTCGCTCATGTATATTTTTATTTTTTTCCTATAATTTTTTATTCAAATTGGAAATTTTGAAATATGAAACGTGCAATTCAAATTCTCAGCACAATGGTTCAACAACGAATCCATAAATAAAATTTTCAATACAATATGTTCAGTAATTACAGGATTAGACAACAATTAACTACGATGAACCACAATATTTACACGCGGTAAAGGTGAAGAGACAAGTGTAAATCATCTGGACTACCGATGGTGTTGAAGAAGTGGAATGCCCATAATGTGCCTTCCTACATGACATAGGCATGAACAACTTCTCTCCAACCCCTTGTGACGATTGCCCGCCCATCCTTCACCGCCTTCTGGAAGAATTCTAGAGCATTATCATGGTAGCATGAATTATATACTTTAACCTTAGTTGCCTCCAATCCGGCCATGTAGTTTGCAAGGTAATCATCAGTAAATACCTTCGGAAACCACTGAAAAGAGAAAAATATCAGATACTGAGGTCTAATAGAGTAACATGTTGTGGGCAGGGGGAAAAGGCAACACATTACTTACCATCCTAAAGTTCAATGGTGTCTTGGACAAAGTGTAAATAAAGAGCTTAATTCCCATCACCCATTTCTTTCGCCTAACAATCTTTCTTAGTTTCCTCACTTGATGCTTGTTCATGAATATCTCATTGCCCCATACGCAAAAAGGATCGAAGCGTGGATCAGTACCGCTCATATATGTAACTACAAGCAACCAGTTGATGTTAGAAGCTAAACCGAGATTGCACAAATGATGTAAAATACAACTACCTACGTTCCTAAGTACAAGTATTTTTAGAGATTTCAATATGAACTACATACGGATGTATATAGAATTATAGATATAGTTTAGATTAGAATCTAGATTCACTAATTTTGCTCCTTATGTAGGATGTGTTTGGTTCAAGGGAGATGCCAGGGTGGTTATGGGTATCTCTATCCAGCTGGTTAGGGATAGCCATTTTTGTGTTTGGTTGATGGACGAGGTTAGCCTATATTTTGTTTGGTTTGAAGGATAAAGCTTGGTTGGGGATAGCCTATGATTCATGTTCCTTTTTCCCTTTCAGCTGATGTAGTACAATATTAATCAAAGGATCATTATTTTGGGGAGATTATCATGTGAAGAAGCACACACATCAGTACACCATGCACACATATGCACCACGCACACACTAGAATGGCAAGCGCAGCACGCACGCCCCCGCCGGCAACCAGGCCCCGCATACAGTGCGCGACAGCCATGCTAGGCAAGCACACCTAATACGCAGCACGTGCAACATGCCCGACCTCCATCTGCAGGGCTCCATCGGCTGCGCATGGCACTCACCTTTGTCTGTGATAACCCACAAGTATAGGGGATCACAACAGTTTTTGAGGGTAGAGTATTCAACCCAAATTTATTGATTCAACACAAGGGGAGCCAAAGAATATTCTCAAGTATTAGCTGTTGAGTTGTCAATTCAATCACACCTGGAAGACTTAATATCTGCAGCAAAGTATTTAGTAGCAAAGTAGTATGGAAGTAACGGTAACGGTGGCAAAAGTAATAGTAGGAGTTTTGTGGCAATTGTAACAGTGGCAACAGAAAAGTAACAAAGCAAAGATCAATATGTGAAAAGCTCGTAGGCATTGGATCAGTGATGGATAATTATGTCGGATGTGATTCCTCATGTAACAGTTATAACATAGGGTGACACAGAACTAGCTCCAGTTCATCAATGTAATGTAGGCATGTATTCCGAATATAGTCATACGTGCTTATGGAAAAGAACTTGCATGACATCTTTTGCCCTAACCTCCCGTGGCAGCGGGGTCCTATTAGAAACTAAGGGATATTAAGGCCTCCTTTTAATAGAGTACCGGACCAAAGCATTAACACTTAGTGAATACATGAACTCCTCAAACTACGGTCATCACCGGGAGTGGTCCCGATTATTGCCACCTCGGGGTTGCCGGATCATAACACATAGTAGGTGACTATTGACTTGCAAGATAGGATCAATAACTCACATATATTCATGAAGACATAATAGGTTCAGATCTGAAATCATGGCACTCGGGCCCTAGTGACAAGCATTAAGCATAGCAAAGTCATAGCAACGTCAACCATAGAACATAATGGATACTAGGGATCAAACCCTAACAAAACTAACTCGATTACATGGTAAATCTCATCCAACCCATCACCGTCCAGCAAGCCTACGATGGAATTACTCACGCACACGGTGAGCATCATGAAATCGGTGATGGAGGAAGGTTGATGATGATGATGGCAATGGATTCCCCTCTCCGGAGCCCCGAACGGACTCCAGATCAGCCCTCCCAAAGAAAATTAGGGTTATACGGCGACTCCGTGTCGTAAAATGCGATGAACCCTTCTCTTTGATTTATTTCTCCCCGAACATGAATATATGGATTTGGAGTTGAGGTCGGTGGAGCTCCAGAGGGCCCACGAGGTAGGGGGCACGCCCCCACCCTCGTGGACATGGTGTGGGCCCCCTGGTGTTGATTCTTTTGACAGTATTTTTTATAAATACCGAAAGTATTCTTCATGAAGTTTCAGGTCATTCCGAGAACTTTTATTTATGCACAAAAATAACACCATGGCAATTCTGCTGAAAACAACGTCAGTCCGGGTTAGTTCCATTCAAATCATGCAAGTTAGAGTCCAAAACAAGGGCAAAAGTGTTTGGAAAAGTAGATACCATGACCTCTGCTGGGTTCCAGCTCCAATGGAAGAAATGGCAGAGGAAGGAGAGAGGGCACGCCAAGTGAGAAGATAGGAAGGGGAGATCCATGCCGTCGCGCACTCACGTCCATCGTCGTGCTACGATTTCTACGGCCGCCGCCGCCAGCGGGGAGAACGGAGATGAAAGAGGGAAACATATAGGGTTGGCTATTTGTGGGAGCTGAACGAAGTAGGATTGTAGAGAAAAACGTTTCGTTGGTTTGCTTCACGTTGTTCGCGCCGGGATGCCCAGGTCCGCGAGATTTTCGCAGACACGCTTAGCCTGGTTTTGGAGGAATATTCCCAGCATCCAGCTATCCCTATCCTAGCTCGCCCACGAACCAAACAGCTGACATCTAGGCAAAAAATGGCTATCCCTGTCCCAGGGTGGGATAGCCCAGCAACCAAACGCATCCGTAGTCTATATTGGAATATCTAAAAATACTTATATTTAGGAATAGATCGTGTATAAGACATGGGATGCAGCTAGCCTCGACGGCAAACAACAACATCGCCCATTGTAGCCCTGTGTAAGTACATGGAAAGCCAATGTTAACTACAACAGGGTTAACATCCACCAAAAATAGCAAATGGTAATAAAAAGGGCAGCATCTATAGTGATATCTTCATTGCGGAAGAGTAGCACAGTAGCAAAGGGACAGATTAAAAAATGGATACAACTGTTAATTGCAACAGGCTTAACAACATCCTAATTCATGTTTTTTAAGTTTGTAGCCATTGAAATACAACTGTTTAAAAATGGATACAACTGTTAATTGCAACAGGCTTAATGGACATTGAAACCGATACTGATAAAAATTCAGTTGGCAGAGTTAAACATCACAAAGCAGGTGCTGCGAGAGCAGATAATTGCCCAGTTGTCTATAAAGAGGTAGGGAAAATAGCTAAAACGTGTTAGGCATGTTTGCTACAACATGCTTAATACATCGACCGTACAAAACATAGCCATTAATTGCAACTGGTATTAGTAAGATTGAACTGGTGAGTATATACTTGGTAAGTCCTAAGAGGTAGTTGCTGGGGCACTTCATCTTGGCCAAAGCCCGCCCAAAGTCAGCGGCGACAGAGGTGAGTTGTTTCCTCCAGGTCGAAGCGTGGATCAGTTCCACTGACATGTGTACCTACAGGCAACCAGTAAATGGTAGAAGTTAAACTGCAATTGTACAAATGATATGAAATACTGTAAGACATAGGATGCATCTCACAACGGCAAACAACATCACCGGCCGTTATGACCCTGCGTAAGTACATGGACATGCATGTTAAGTACAACATGGTTAGCATCCACCAAAAATAGCAAATGGGCAGCATCTCTAGTGATATCCCGAGTCATGTATTGTAAGTTTGTTGTTGGTATTGGTGAAATTGAGCTAGACAGTTAATACTTGAACATCACACAATGTGCAGTACTAAAATAAACAAGGCACAAACGTACTTAATACATCAACCGTACAAAACATAGCCGTTGCAAGTGGTATTGGTAATATTTAGCTAGTCAGATCATACATGTTAAGTCCTAGGGGGTAGTCGCTGGGGCACTTCATCTGGGCCAGAACCCGCACCATGTCGGCAGTGGCGGAGGCGAGGTGTTCCTCTGGGTCAACACGCACAGCGGCCATCACGCCATGGACCGCCATCAGCTCCTCGACCTCCATGTGATATTTAGTTGGGCTTGCGCGGCGATGCTCTGGAGGTAGGGCGGTGGGGATTTGGAGGCATGAGGATGTTTCGCAGGAGCCATTTAAGCAATCAGGCCGGGGCCGTGATAGAGATCGGCGGGTTACCTGACTGGATCCGAGCAGAACGTAGATGTGGTTGAAGATGTTGTTGCGGCGGTGGTGGTTTGGGCTGCCGGTAGGGGGAGGC
>LR738715.1:655808710-655821171 GCA_902687465.1 Secale cereale | reverse complement strand
CATAACCAGTCTTTCTCGGAAACTGTGTACCTCGGACCTTCGAAAAGCATCCACTATAACAAGCTATGGCAATACTCCCGAACTACCTCCCCAGTACTGGGTGATGTCGGGGTTATCGTGCCACTGGCCGTATAGGGGAGATTTTCGATGTCGGCCGTCTTAAGTATTTAGTACTGTCGCGATATGCTTGTTACAGTGATACCCCGAAGCTCAACTCCTCGGTAACAGGAGGCATCGAGAACAATATCCTTGTCACAAGAACATCGAAACAATCCCAGAATACTCGCGGGAATCCTAAAAAAATTTTGTGCAAATTTTGAAGATAGGAGAGACAAGAGTAGACGTCAGGAGTCCTCACCAGAGAGAAAGGGGATGAGAAGCAAAGAATCCTACTCTCCGATATAATATATGACTCAAAAAGTTTTCAGTGTGTGCCTAGACTCAACCGTCAACGGTTCGATCAAACAGTGGGGGCTCCTAGGTCGGAACCTGGCTCTGATACCAACTTGTAATGCCCAGGATGGAGTTATACCTCCTACGGGTCGAGGCCCGACTTAAAGGCATAAGTCCATCCTAGAATGATCTCAAGTTTGGTAATCTTTGCACAACTCATGTAAAAGAGGGATGGTAAACTTAAAAAAAATAGTCGGCTTACAATCGCCACGTCACAGAATAACAGTACAAGTCTCAAACATCATACAAAGATCACTACAACCCTCTAAGGGCAAAATCCAAATGTCAAAGTACCAAACTCAGATAAATAAACAACCACAGGCGGATCGAATCCTAGTAAGAGTCTCCACTACTGATCGTCCGGGTAGCGCACGTAGTAACGACTACGCTCCTCGTCGTACTCCCAATCCAGCTCGGTGCCATCTCCTGGATAGCTCACGGCTGGACCTGCATCTGGTGTGTGAAGTAACTGTGAGCCACAGAGGACTCAGCAATCCCGTTCCCGGGTAACAGAACTATCAAAGCCTTTAGGTGAGGAAAGGCTGAAGAAAGAAATGAGGTGAAGGAACAACAAAGAGTCTGCAGCAGCAACTAGCACTAACTTACGCAAGAGAGAGCGAGAAGAGAAGGCAACGCGAGAAGTGATCACTAAGTGATCCTAGCTACAAGCTCACAAGCATAACCCCTCCGTGTTCAACTCCCGAATCCCTATTCGGAAATTGACAGTCACGGAACTCACGCTGGTAGTGTATTATCATCATTGTCAAGTTATCTACAACCGGAATTAACAAGCTCCCATCTGCCACATAACCGCGGGCACGGCTTTCGAAAGTTCAAACCCTGCAGGGGTGTTCCAACTTGACCCATTACAAGCCCACGATCCGCGGAGTCGCAACTCCAAAGTGGGAAGACCCGAGTATCCTCGGAATCCCGTGCTCAAGTTAAACCGAACTAAGGTAAGGCTAATCCAGCAAATCCTCCCGGCGTGTCGACACCCTGATAGTAGCCGCGCGTATCTAGGTCTCAGGACACGTCCGGATGAGCAGTACGTACAGATACCGAAGATCCCAGCGAACCGGGTGGTATCCGCAAGTGGCTCTAGGTTGGACCAACACTCAAGTCGAGCACTGGCCCAGGGGGTTGAATTAATTAAGCCTCGGGTTAATTACTCCCTCGGAAAGGTTTAAGTTGTTTAGGCAAATAGTACCAATGTTGGGATTTGCTGGAAAAGGCTTAGCACTTAGCGGTTTATCAAGGGGGTCCCATACACCCCAACCGTGTTAGGAACGCATAATCAAGGAACATAAAACCGGCTTATACAGATCCTAACGGCATGAGTGGAACAAAACACCAAGCAAAAGGCTTAGCCTTCCACCCTTGCCAATATATATGTGATTTCAGTTAAAGCATTTATATAGTGTGATATAACCCAACCAAACTTCAACATGGAGCAAGCATCTTCACTTCACCTGCAACTAGCAACGCTATAAGAAGGGCTGAGCGAAGCGTACTTAGCCAAGCAACGGTTTGCATAGGTAGGGTGGTTAAACATGGCAATTGGTTACAAGTAGGGGGCTGACAAGAAGAACATGGGCATCGAGGCAAAACTATAGATCGAGACTACTAGCAATAGACAAAGATAGTAATGTTATCGGGGTTCGGTCATCTTGCCTGAAGAGAAGAAGTTCGGATCAAAAGAAGGGTCCTCTTGCTCAAACTCGTTGGAAACCTCGTGCTCAACCTCGTTGGAAAACTCGTGCTCAACTTCGTGCTCTAAACAAGACAAACACACAAGCACCAATCAACACGATGCAATGCGCACTCGAAAAACATGTATGCATGAAGGATGCACTAAAGATGCACAAGGAGCACGTAAAACATCACTCAAGCAAAACACCTCAAAACAAGATAACAACCTGATATTATTAATCTACACAGAAAAACACCCAAGTTTGATATAAAGATCGCTGAAATCGGAGTTACGGGCTAAAAGTTATGCCCGAAACAAGATTTGAGCGAAAACTGCAAATTACAGCAACATGGCATCTTGGGAGCACAAAATAATTAATCTACAGCACCCAAAAAGCATGGCAAAGGACTTGAACATAAACTAGATATAATGTACAGCAACTAGGTCCAAAGTGCACCCCAAACGGAGTCACGGATCATTAGCAATGACCTTGGACATATTGAACTTTGAAATAAAATTCTGGCAGCAGAATTTTATTGAAAATTTGGAGCAAAAGAAAAGCATGCTACAGCACCTCAAATGGACATGTGAGGACATGGATGGAAAGACAACAATATATACTTCATGGAACAATCAAAATCCACCCCAAAACTATCATGCTTTGTCCTACAACATCACACGAACATGGCATCGGAACGTTACAGATTTCAGACTTAGTGAAATTTCACTAAGTCCTAAAACAGCAACATCATCATAGCAACAAAAAGAGCATGTTTAAGACACCTCGAAACTAAACATGGCAAAGGGTAAGCACCTCATCAAAATACATATGAAGGTGATCCCGAAACACACAAGCATGTTTCGTTGTGATGAACACACCGATTACAACGAGCTCAACAAGATGGCATTTCATAACAAGTAAAAACACAACATTTGAACATGGCATCTTGCAACGATGATAACAAGGAAACAATACATCTACCATGCAACCTATCACACACAACACGTAGTTCGTGACGAGACGAACACGTGGACATGTCATTTGCATCGTTTGGACAAACGAGCTAAAAGATATCACATGTCAAAGGTGGCACAAAAATAACACATAGCAGCAGTTTATATCATCATACACTCTTGTAACAGCAAAACAAGCCCCTAGATGATCTCTAACATGCATGACTACAACAGGTAAATCGTAGAGGACAACTCCACGAACATCTGGACATATCACACGCTCAAAACGGAGCACCACAGAGAAAGTTACAGCAGTGCAAAGTTAGCAACACAGATAAGCAGATCTGGGGACTTAGAAGTTTAGAGTCAACCTTAACGGATCAGATCTGAAAACGGGGTGGGCCGGAGGAACAGTGGCGGCGGCCCGATCTGGGCCCGGATCTGGAACCCGCAGCGGCGGCGGCCCAGCTGGGAGGCGGCCTGCGGTGGCTGGGCCCGGGCGAGAGGAGAAGGGCCCGCGCGCGGCGAGGCCTGGGAGGCGAGCGGCGGCCCGGCGCGCGGCGCGAGCTGCTGGCAGCCCGGAGGCGCCCAACTGGCGGGAGGAGGTGCTGGGCCTTCGGGCCCACGCGGGAGGCGACGCGGCTGGAGTCGGCGACGCGCGCTGAAGTGGCGGGGAAAGACGGCGTACGGGCCGGCCCGGTACGAGGCGAGCGCGCGGCCGGCTCGCTTCAGGCGATGCGGTCCCCCCTGGACCGCCCGGTACGAGGCCGACGCAGAGGACTCGCGCCAAGTGGCCCGATGCGGCGACGGGCCGCAGACGCTGGAACTGACCAGCGCACGGCGCGACGGCGTTGACTCCGCTCGCTGGGAACGAGGACGCGGTCGGCGGCTGGACGAAGGAAAACCGGATCCCCTCGGGATCTGGGAGGATAGCTGCGATCTGATTTTTTTTTGGATCTGAAAGAACTGGAAAAAAAAAGAAAGGGGAGGGGAGGAAGAGGAAGGGGATGCCCAAATAGACCTAGGGGTCTATATATAGCAATTAGACTAGGGTTTGGGAGACTAGGGTTGTTTAGGAGCCCTCCGATCTGGATCCAACGGATCCGATCGCGGGGATGATTTTAAAAGGGCCAGACGGAGATAAAAGAATACCACAGGGGTATTTCCGGGACACGAAGTAAGGGCACTTCGGACCCACACGGACAACGGAGGGAAAAGTCAACGGAGTCCAAACGAGACGAGATTTGAGAGGCAGGTTGCACACAACAAAACAACAACACACAACACAACCTCGCGGCACACCGGTAACGAAAAACGCCCGAACAACAAAGAAGGCCTACGGGACGTCACGAACACGTGAGGGAGCTCCGGAACACGAAACGGACAACGGGAAGAAACGCCACGAACCGGATGCAACCCACAACACAAACAAAATGCAATGCACATGTCTACATGATATGAATGAATGCCACACACTCACACAACAAAACGACGAAAGCCCGAAAGACAAAGAACCCGAAATGGAAATAGAAGAAGCCGGAGATTTATTATAAGCCCAAAAGGGAAAGTATTACATCCGGGGCATTACAGTGCATGACGACATAAGACAAACATTCTCAATTTTTTACTAGGGCATGGTGAGGCCTAATACGTCTCCAACGTATCTATAATTTTTTATTGTTCCATGCTATTATTTATGAAGTCTTGGATGTTTAATGGGCTTTATCATTCACTTTTATATCATTTTTGGGACTAACCTACTAACCCAAAGGCCCAGTCCAGATTGCTGTTTTTTTGCCTATTTCAGGGTTTTGCAGAAAAAAATATTAAACGGAGTCCAAACGGAATGAAACCTTCGCGAGAGATATTTTTGGAGAAAATCACGCATGGGAAACTTCAGGACTAAGTCAGGGACAGTGGGGCTGCCCTCAAGGGTGGGGGACGCGCCCCCCTTCCCAGGGCGCGCCCCCCTGCCTCGAGGTTGCCCCGTGTGGCCCCCGGTGCCCTCCTTCTTCCTATATATACCTACGTACCCCAGAAACTCCAGACGCAGAGAGAAAACCTTAATTCCACCGCCGTAGCTTCTGTTCCCGTGGAGATCCCATCTTGGGGCCTGTTCTGGGAGGGGGATCCATCACGGAGGCCTTCATCATCATCATCATCGCCCTCACCATGAGTTGTGAGTAGTTTACCACAGACCTTCGGGTCTATACCTAGTATCTAGATGGCTTCTTCTATCTATCTGGATCTCAATACAAAGTTCTCCTCGATCTTCGAGGAGATCTATTTGATGTAATCTCTTTTTGCGGTGTGTTTGCCAAGATCCGATGAATTGTGAGTTTATGATCAAGGTTATCTATGAAAGATATTTGGTTCTTCTCTGAACTTTTTATGTGTGCTCATAATATCCTTTCAAGTCTCTTCGAATTATTGGTTTGGTTTGGCCTACTAGATCTATAGTTCTTGCAATGGGAGAAGTGCTTGGCTTTGGGTTCAATCTTGCGGTGTCATTTCCCAGTGACAGTAGGGGCAGCAAGGCACGTATTGTATTGTTGCCATCGAGGATAAAAAGATGGGGTTTACATCATATTGCTTGAGTTTATCCCTCTACATCATGTCATCTTTCTTAAGGCGTTACTCTGTTCGTATGAACTCAATACACTAGATGCATGCTGGATAGCAGTCGATGTGTGGAGTAATAGTAGTAGATGCAGGCAGGAGTCGGTCTACTTGTCTCGGACGTGATGCCTATATACAATGATCATGCCTAGATAGTCTCATAATTATTCGCTTTTCTATCAATTGCTCGACAGTAATTTGTTTACCCGCCGTAGAATATCGCTATCATGAGATAAGCCACTAGAGAAAACTATGGCCCCGGGTCTATTATCAACATATCAATCTACATCTACTTTACTTTACTGCTTTTATTTGTTGTTTTATTAAACCAAAAAAAACCAAAAATATAATTATCATCTCGATCAGATCTCACTCTCGTAAGTGACCGTAAAGGGATTGACTACCCCTTATCGCGTTGGCTGCGAAGTTCTTATTTGTTTGTGCAGGTGCGAGGGACTGGCGCGTGGTCTCCTATTGGATTGATACCTTGGTTCTCCAAAACTGAGCGAAATACTTACGCTACTGTGCTACATCTCCCTTTCCTCTTCGAGGGAATACAACGCAAGCTCAAGAGGTAGCAAGGCCATACCATGGCACCACGCCCGGCGTCATTTTTTCCAAGCATGTATTTTATTTTTGTATAGTACCTAGTAAACACATTTCCTTGAAATATCTGCCCATTCCTTGTAAAAGACACTATAATTTACTAAATAGCACGACCATGATTTTCCAGACCGTTCCCGTGCACCTTTTCAAGCACAGATTGTTTGAATTTGAATTATGTGCATTAGTGCCTAGAAAATGCACATAATCCCCTAAATATTGTAAATGAACCCGAAAAAGTGCCAAATTTGAACATGGCGATTAGCAGGATTTATGTTCATCATAGAAAAAAACTCAAGGACAAAGGACAAAGGAATTTTGATTCCTATTCAATCTTGGTGATTTACTATCGCACACAATTCATCTATGTCGCCTCTGCGAACTGTGTGTGTTCACTCACACATGCAAGGAAAAATAAACCCTCGCCCACTTCATCCCCACCCAATCACCGCGGACTCCTCCGCAACTCCACAACTCATCAGCTTCTATCGCGGTGGCCACACTAAGCTCGACGGCTGTTGTCGGCGGGCGGTGGTCGTGCTCCAAACGACACGGGATTTCGCCCCTACCGCTTACCGCCGCCTATCTACACCGACATTCTAGACTCTGGTCGACTCGGGTTTTCTGCGGGATTGGGCCAGGATTTTTCTCATGGAGAAGGTAATCAACTTAGCGAAATATTCACTCATCTCTTATCGGAGTCCATCCGTCGTTGTTAATCAACCGGCGGAAATCGCCGTGGAATCATTTTTGTTCTAGCTGATTCATGGGTGTTCATTCATGTGTCTACAGTGCGAGCACAAATCGGGCAAGTGTGTTCGCGGCCAGTCAGAAACGAAGTTCTATCTCACCATTCTAGATGACTTCAGGGCACGCTCGGTATGTTCAATCTCAAGCTACCACGGTCGGCATGGCCTAAATTTGTGAACATATACCGTCTGTTGCTACATTATCTATACATTTGCATCAAATCTTTGTTACATTATCTATTTTATTATTATATATTTTTGTACTTTTCTTTCATCTATATATTGATCTGTTCTATTAGTTACTCCCATATTTGCATCTTGCTCTGTTATTTCAATATATCTAATTTACGATCTTAATTTTGATTTCAAGCAGTACATCCCTTGCATTGCAAGAACAGGAGTAGAAGGAAATCTTGGGCTTTACTTTGTTGATGAATCCCAGGATGTCATATCGACAACGCATCATGGATTTACAATGACGGTTAGCGTAAAACTTGATAAAGATAGTCACTCCTATTTTAATGCGGACCTTTGGAGAAAAATGTCTAAGTGTTATGAATTGAAAGCCAGTAATAAAATTCTAGTGCGTGCACCACAGTCTGGTCCAATTAACATGGATGTTTATTTGCCCAACATCATCAGTCGATCAAAGTCTGATCGGGGTTAGTGTCCTTTCAACTTTCTCCATGTTGTCATATTACTTAGCAAAATCGGGGTATTTGTTCTGACTAATTGATCACTGTTTAAGCAACCAATTGTGATTTCATTTTCTAACTCCGTTCCTAGGTAGTAACAAATTCTATTTACCAATTTATGCGCACTATATATTCTTTTGTCATGTTCTGAATAAATAATACATTTCCACCTTTTAAGCAGGATATGTTGGATGCATAGTGAAGGATTTGTATGTTACTAAGCGTACCAAATTTCACTGGAAGGACTTGAAGCATGTCATAAACTTTGTTGATAATCTAACAGAGATAGCACAACGTATGAACGCTGATTTTGGATGGGATTAATTATACCTATGGTGCACATATTGAACAAGACCAATTGTGTGCGCAAAACACTGGTAAAAAGTCTTATTTTAATGTTGATGCTTATGAACTATATATATATATCTTCAACGATATGTTACAATTAATATTTATTCTACATTTCAACAGAAATTGCCCGCTATAGCAGTTCCTGGATTGATTTCCCGACGTGGTTGAATTACACTTGTACCTGCTAATAACACCAAAGTGATTGCAAGGTACTGCATTTCCCGAAGAAATGGAACCATTCAAATTGACAAGTTCTCTCTTGTCGTGGCAATGCATCCATATTGAAAAATTGGAGACACTGTTCTACTCATGCTCTACCAAGGCACAGGAGGGCTCTTCTTCATTGACGATATGCCGAGTCGCCGTGATCAAGCTGCTTCCAACGGATAGTTGTGGTTGTTGGCCCTCAGCCTCTTAAAATGTGCTAGCTATTACTATGTTAAGTATGTAGATATGGACCATATGGTTGTTGGCCCTTAGCCTCTTAAAATGTGATAGTTGTTACTATGTTAAGTATGTAGATATGGACCATATGGTTGTCAAAACCGTGTTACGAAGGTCCTCCTTTTGTCGAATAGTGTAACCACTATATATATGTTACTCAAATGATGTTACCCAAGTTCTTAAATTTTCATGGAAAGTATTAGTTTCATACACAGTTCATTGAGTTTAAGCGTGTGCCCAATGTCCAGAACACATTTGCATATTAACTTTCCATATTGCAAATTCACACACATGTTAACCGTGTGCCCTGCATCACACACGCAACTAAAATCTGAACGTGTTTGATGGCTTCGCCATCGCAAACATTTTGCACCCTTTTTGACGGTTTTTTACACCACGATTTGTGATTAATGCATCGCACACAGTTTCGGCAAAGGATCTCTGATCGTAGTGTCGCGTTAGCCGCATCCTGCAGTAGTGTACCTCCATCAAGAGGGCCCGAACCTGGTAAAACATCGTCTCTTTGTTCTTGTTACCATCTGTCTGATCCACAGCTCGGGACCCCCTACCCCAAGGTCTACCGGTTTTCACACCTCCAGTGAGGGCTACTGCCGACCTACCTGATGTCGCACGGCCTTCCAGTCTTGGTGGACCATGTCCTGCGATCGTGCACCCATTTCTACCCGCAAGGGCCTGTCCTCCCTCATCACATCATTCTTACCACATGGTGGCTCTGGAAGTACCGTAACGGATGCATCTTCGATGGCGACCACCCACCAATTTTCTGGCATCTGCGCTACCATCAAGGATGAGGCGCGCCTCTGGGCCAAGGCTGGTGACAATGGGCTTAAGAAGATCCTCCCCGAGATTTAGACTTAAGTTTGTATGGGGGTTGGGCACCCCCCCCCATCCGTTCTATTATTGCTCTTCTCCTCACTACCATGCCTCTCTGTGCACATGGCTAAGTGAATGGTGTTGGGGAACGTAGCAGAATTCAAAAAAATTCCTACGCTTCACCAAGATCAATCTAAGGAGTCATCTAGCAACGAACATAAAGGAGTGCATCTACATACCCTTTGTAGATCGCGTGCGGAAGCGTTCGAAGGAACATGGATGATGGAGTCGTACTCTTTGTGATCCTCGTCACCGATGATCCCAGCGCCGAACGGACGGCACCTCCGCGTTCAACACACGTACGGTACAGCGACGTTTCCTCCTTCTTGATCCAGCAAGGGGGGAGGAGAGGTTGACAGAGATCCAGCAGCACGACGGCATGGTGGTGGATGCAACAGGAAAAGCTGTAGGGCTTCGCCGGTGCCCTGCGGGAGGAGTTGGAGGTGTGACGGGGGGGAGAGGCGCCAGAGGCTTGGGGTGCGACTGCCCTCTCTCCCCCCCCCCACTATATATAGGGGCCAGGGGGGCGCCGGCCGTGGAGATCCAATCTCCTAGGGGGGGCGGCGGCCAGGGGGGAGAACTTGCCCCCCAAGGCATAGGGGGCGCCCCCACCCCCTAGGGTTTCAACCCTAGGCGCATGGAGGGGGCCCATGTGGGTGCGCTAGCCCACTAGGGGCTGGCCCCCTTCCCCTTGCGGCTCACGGGCCCTCCGGGATGGGTGGCCCCACCCGGTGGACCCCCGGGACCCTTCCGGTGGTCCTGTGACACTCCCGGTGACCCCCGGAACTATCCCGATGGCCGAAACTGGACTTCCTATATATCATTCTTTACCTCCGGACCATTCCGGAAATCCTCGTGATGTCCGGGATCTCATCCGAGACTCCGAACAACATTCGGGTTTCCGTGTGCATGTATCTCTACAACCCTAGCATCACTGAACCTTAAGTGTGTAGACCCTACGGGTTCGGGAGACACGCAGACATGACCGAGACGACTCTCCGGTCAATAACCAACAGCGGGATCTGGATACCCATGTTGGTTCCCACGTGTTCCTCGATGATCTCATCGGATGAACCACTGTGTCAAGGATTCACTCAATCCCGTATGTTATTCCCTTTGTTTGTCGGTACAGTACTTGCCCGAGATTCGATCGTCGGTATGCCCGATACCTTGTTCAATCTCGTCATGGCAAGTCTCTTTACTCGTTTCGTAATCCATCATCACATGACTAACTCCTTAGTCACTTTGAGCTCAATATGATGATGTCTTACCGAGTGGGCCCAGAGATACTTCTCTGTCATACGAAGTGACAATATCCCAGTCTCGGTTCGTACCAACCCAACAAACACTTTCGGAGATACCCGTTGCATACCTTTATAGCCACCCAGTTATGTTGTGACGTTTGGCACACCCAAAGTATTCCTACGGTATCCGGGAGTTGCACAACCTCATGGTCTAAGGAACAAATACTTGACATTGGAAAAGCTTAAGCATTACGAACTATACGATCTCGTGCTAGGCTTAGGATTGGGTCTTGTCCATCACATCATTCTCCTAATGATGTGATCCCGTTATCAATGACATCCTATGTCCATGGTCAGGAAACCGTGACCATCTGTTGATCAACGAGCTAGTAACTAGAGGCTTACTAGGGACACGTTGTGGTATATGTATTCACACATGTATCGCTGTTTCCGTACAATACAATTCAAGCATGAATAACAGCCAATTATCATGAACAAGGAAATATAATAACAATCCTTTCATTATTGCCTCTAGGGCATATTTCCAACAGTCTCCTGATGACCACAACCGTAAGGGATCTATTGCAGCGTTTTCGATAAGTAAGAGTGTCGAACCCAACGAGGAGCAGAAGGTATTGATAAGCGATTCTGAGCAAGAAATTACTGCAAGCACTGAAAGATAACTTTTTAGGGGTTTTCTTGATATAAGCAACAAGAAAGTAAAATCGAACAAAGTAAAAAGGCACTGAGGAGTAACAAGTGGCCCAATCCTTTCTGAGCAAAGGAGAGGCCTGACAACTGAACTTATAAAGGCTAAAGTGTTCTTGAGGATACACGGGAGAGGTAGTCATGTGCTTTCGCCATATTCCGTATCGGTACTATGTTATGTGTTGATAAGTGTTGAGTGGGTAGATCTATGCTAGTACACTCTCTAGACTAAGATGAGTGCACTCTTATGATTAAACACCTTGCAAGCATCCGCAAATACAAGATAGAATTTAAGGCAAAAGCCTAACCATAGCAATACGATCGATGATCCATTGTTCCCTTGTGCAAAAGCGTGCGAACTGGGGTTCAGGTTTCTGTCACTCCGGCAACCCACCGTAAGCATTCTTTGTACACAATGTATTCCCCTAGGTCCTTAATAAGGCGAAGTGTTGAGTGTTCGACTCACACAACACCACTAGTAGAATGACAACACAACTTAAGTATCAAACAACACATATTACTTCAACAGCATATGACTACTAACAACAAGACTTTTCCCATGTCCTCAAGAACTAAGGTAACTACTCACAAGACATAAAAGAGATCATGATCAGTGGAGATAAATGGATGATAAACAATCTGGACATAATGATATTTCTCCAACAAAACTCAATAGCATTCACCACAAAGTAGTAATCAACACCGATGGAGTAGAGAGGATAGATAGTACGGGTTACAATACAAGTTGCAATTGTGAGATGAGATTTGGATGAAGATGGAGATGGTGCTGATGTTGGGGATGATGTTGATGATGATATCGATGATGCCCGTGACGATGGTGATGACGATGGCGATGATCTCCCCTTCCGGGAGGTGATCTCCCCGGCGAAATCTGCCCGCCGGAGATGGCTTTTTCTTCTCTGTAGGTTTCCGCCACGGAGCGGCGGCGGAACTTCGTCAAAACTCTCCTTTTTAGGGTTTTCGGGTAACGAGGAGTATATAGGCAAAATGGGGCAGCCGGAGGTGGGCCAGGGGCTCCAGGCGCCCCCCCCCCCCC
>LR738715.1:655775820-655808631 GCA_902687465.1 Secale cereale | reverse complement strand
GGCGCGGCCAGGGGGCGCGCCCCCAGGGCGCCTGGACGCCCTGTGGCCCCCCTCTGGTTGCCCTTTTGCGTGCCTTCGTGTCCGTCTGGAAAATACTCTCCGTTGATTTTCAGGTAATTTGGAGGTATTCTTCTTTAGCAACTCAGCGTCCACTTTTTACTGCTGAATCCTGCGTCTGCTGCTTCGGCACCGGAAAGTTGCAAACTGTGTAAAATAGGCCAAAACAACATAAGAACATCATCGTAACGTGAAATATATCAATGAATAAGGATAAATTACGATATAAAATAGTGATGCATTTTGGACGTATCAACACCCCCAAGCTTAGACCTCGCTTGTCCCCAAGCGAATACTGAGCTCGGTAAACCTGTCCACAAGTTTAGAGAGTGAAGTGTCGATAAATAGAATACGGACAAGAAGCATCACAGTTTCTTCACCAACTAAAATATCCTCAACAGCAATCTTCAACTCATAAGGCCCTTATAAAAGAGTGGTAACACTTATATTTGGAAGTAGGGCTAAGGAAACTCATCAAATCATGGCAAACATGTCCTTTGGTCAAAGAACAACAAATAGCTTTAACTTTTGCTCTTTCTCTTTATGTTTTGATGAGATTAATTGAAGCTTTTGAAAGAACATGTTATTAGGCAAGAAGTGAAAGTGTTAACACAAAGGAAGATGTTTGCCTTAGCTGGGCTTGACAAACAACTTACTTATCAAACGATAATGTCAACAAGGATATGATATGACAAATCTTAATGCAACTTTATATGAATGAATCCTCGTCAACATCAAATGTCTGCTCTCTTTAAGAATAGAAGGAAGTAGGAATAACTGACTCAACCTAAAATTAAAAGATAGGCCCTGCTCTAGGGAAGTAGGGAAAACTCATGTGCTATCCTTAAATCAAACAGAATGAAAACAAGTTTTGAGAGGTGCATGATTTGTCAACGAATGCTAATAGATAACTCAATTACTTCTCGAGCTGGACAAGTTTCAAGGAACGGCTCCCGTACGGGGACGATCACATCCCCTTAATCTCCTTTGTTTATCACTGCCAAAGTTTTCTGATTTCTCATGAACAAAGAGTGAAGGAGGGTTTGTTTGTTGTCTATTTTTTTAATGAGTCGGGCGCACTCTTTGCCAGTTCCTTCTCGTATTATGGGTTTGCACATTAGACATGCAATCCCGGGGTGAAACTTGTCCAACTCAAAAAGACCATGAATTAACTATTACTTCCTCATGAGCTAAAACAGAGGCACAAAATAAAAGATTTTGAACATTTAAGGATAACACATAAATTCTATACTTTAGGAGGTGGTAGTGGAATACCACGAATAGGAAGGTATGGTGGACTCATATGGAAGGTATTGGTTTAAGGGTATGGATGCACAAGCAGAATTCCGCTTAGTACAGAGTTAGGCTAGCAAAGGTTTTGAGAGAACAGACAATTGATGATGACTAAGATGCAAAGCAATATAAAGTATAAACATTGAAATAATCATAACACATCAAGTTGTCTTCCTTGTCAGCATAACACTTCAAGCATAATAACATAAAGGTTTTGGCTATGTCGATACTTTAAGAAAATCATGCTTGTTGTTATGACCAAAGCTATGTTTGCCAAGATTAAATAAAGTTTTCACAGCCATACCTGATATAAGGTCAATACTCCCCATAAGAATCATCATATAAGGTCGATTGCGTGAAGAGAATATCGAGTGCAGCAAAGGAACCAATAGACTTCTCATTAATATTCCATCATAGACGACTCCACACTCACGGATACAATCTCTCCACCGAAGGAGTGATAGACCTCAATGCACACACCTATTTCATATAATAACCTCCCTAGACATGATACGATTCTACTTGACTCTAAAAGACAAAAGATAAAGATAAAGATACCGGGCACTCCCCCAAGCTTGGAACAAGCCAAGGGGATGCCGTTACTGATACGTCCAAAACGTATCTATAATTTCTGCTTGCTCCATGCCTCTTTTGGGTGATATTGCTATGATATTTATACACTTCCATACACTTTTGATCATATTTGGACTAACCTATTAACTCGGTGCACCCCAGTGCCAGTTTCTGTTTTCGGCTGTTTTTGTATTTCAGGTTTTCCCATTACGAAAACTGCCAGAAAAATCCCGGAAAAATTATATAAAAATCAGCGTTCCAGAAGCTTCCCGGCACCCGAAGTGCAGCCGGAGGGGGCCCACCAGGGCTCCAGGAGCCCTGGTGGCGCGGCCCCCCTCCTGGCCGCGCCGGGGGGGCGCCTGGGCCCCCCAGGCCTCCGCTGATGCCCCCCTTTGGCATATATTTATATCGTGTCCCGAAACCCTCGAGAAGGGAATCCTTTTTCGCGATCTCATCTCTGTTCCGCCGCCGCCACGCTTCCAAGATCGGGAGCACCAGGAGAACTCTTCCCGGCACCCTGCCGGAGGGGAGGATCACCACCGGGAGCTTCTCCACCACCATGGACGCCTCCCGGATGAGTTGTGAGTAGTCTCCCTTGGACCATGGGTCCATGACCAGTAGCTATGTGATGTTCTCCTCCCGTTCTTGTGCTTCACTAATTAGTCCTCATGAGCTGCCCTACATGATCGAGGCACATATGTAATCCTTATGCTGTTGCTATGATGAGTTTGCTGGGATCCGATGGATTGTGAGATTATGTTCAAATTGTGTTTGAGTAATATATTTGATCTACCTCTTTTATATTTATGTTCGTAAGTAATTCTTGCATGTTCTCCGTTGTTATTTATTGCTTTGGCCAAGTAGTAGGTAGTGACTCCAAGAGGGAACGTTATGCTTGATTGTGGGTTCATGCCCCTCGATGACTAGCTTGAGTGACAGAAACATGAGTCTAGGGGATGTGCTGTTGCCACAAGGGGGAAAACAACGGTGCTTGTGCCCGCGGGTGCAAGGATTGTTTACTTTACGCAAAGTTCTTTTAATGCAGTTGTCTGTTGCTTTGAGTTTACACTATGGGTGGGACTCGCAACTTAATACCAGCGAGATGTTCTGGATAGATATCTCAAGTTGGATGATTAGTAGTAGATGCAGATGGATTTCGGTCTACTTGCCTTGGCGTACCGCCCATGCTTTGAACCTCTACCTTTCTTGCAACGTAGTTAGCATTGGTTTGCGCACATGGTCCTGTCAATTGCCCAGCTGTAATTCGTTTACCTCACATAGCTGTTTTATCGTCTTTTGGGAGAGAGACATCACTAGTGAACATCATGGGACCCCGGTCCATATTACCATCATTGATCACATCCGCTATTTACTTTCTGTTTTTATTTACTATTTGCAGCAATACCTATCACTATTATCACTTGCGTTTGATCCTTTGTAAACGACAAGGCCGGAGGGATTGACAACCTCTCTGTACTCGTTGGGAGCAAAGTTATTTGTATGTGTGTGCAGGTCCACGTTGATTGCTAATATCTGGCGCCGTTAGCAGTTCACACCTTCTTGTTGAAACTGGGAGTCTCAGGGAAATCGATCATTGGTATCTTTGCCAAGGGAAAACTTCCGCTACACTGCATCTCAAACCTTCCACTTGGGGTAACCAACGAGGGGCGAGAAGCCATCAAGCAAAGTTTTATGGCGCCGTTGCCGGGGACTCCACTCTTCAGGATAGGGGAGTTGCACGCTATCTTTTACCTTTGCTTTTAGTCTTGTTAGTTTACCTTTCATTTTTGCTTTAGTATCTTTTATTGAAAATCACAAAAATAGTTATCTTGCTTGCTTGCTACTATGGGTTCCACCGAGAACACCAAGTTGTGTGACTTCACTAGTCACAACAACGATGACTTTATCTGCACACCTATCACTACACCTGCCACTTCAGCACCTTCGTATGAAATTAAACCTGCTTTACTAAACCTAGTTATGAAAGATCAATTCTCCGGTGCTGGAGATGATGCTGCTTTACACTTAAACAATTTTGTTGAACTCTGTGATATGCAAAAGTACCAAGAAATAGATGGTAAATTGTTAAGCTTAAGCTTTTTCCTTTCTCCTTGAGAGGAGGAGCTAAAATTTGGTTTCGGTCTTTGCCTAGAAATAGCATAGATTCATGGGACAAGTGCAAAGATGCTTTTATTGGAAAATACTATCCACCTGCTAAAATTATCCAACTAAGAAGTAACATAATGAATTTTAAACAATTGGATAATGAACACGTTGCCCAAGCTTGGGAACGTATGAAATCTCTTATCAAGAAATGCCCTACTCATGGTTTGACTACTTGGATGGTTATCCAAACTTTTTATGCAGGCTTGAACTTTACCTCGCGGAATTTGTTAGATTCGTCCGCGGGAGGAACCTTTATGTCAACTACACTTGGTGCTGCCACGAAGCTTCTCGATGAGATGATGACCAACTATTCCCAATGGCACACCGAACGCGCTCCAACAGGTAGGAAGGTAAACTCTGTCGAGGAGATTTCCTCCCTAAATGAAAAAGTTGACTTGATCATGTCTCTACTTTCGAAGCAATCTTCTGTTGATCCTCGTGATGTTCCTTTAAATTCTTTGATTGCTCAAGAACAAGTAGACGTGAACTTTATCTCTAGAAACAATTTTAACAACAATGCTTATAGGAGTAATTTTGCTAGCAATCCTAGACCGTTCCCCTCTAATTCTTATGGGAACAACAATGCTTATCCTAGCACCAAGAACTCCACTACTGAACTAGAGATCATGCTTAAAGATTTCATCACTACCCAAAAAGCTTTTAATAAGAGTGTAGAAGAAAAACTAAACAAACTAGATAATCTCTCTTCAAAGGTAGACAATTTAACCAATGAGGTAGAATTGCTTAAAATTAGAACTTCTCCTCTTGAGGAGAGGAAGGTCACTCCTATGAATGCTATTCAAGTGCAAATTAATGAAAACATTAGGATGATGGCTAAACTTAAAGAGAGATGGGCTAGAGAAAGGGAGGAAGAGGATAGAATTAAGAACCTTCCTACCCACCACACTGTTGCTACTATCCAAGTTGTTGAGGATATCCAAACTCTTAGCACCCAATGCACTCCTGGTCCCATTGGACCTATTAATGGTGATGCTATGACTATAGAAACTACCAAACAAGTGAACCTAAAGGACACCACTACCACTTTACTTGATAGTAGTGACCTTGATTTTGATAATTGCACTCTTACCGAAGATATTGATTTCCTTCACAAGATGTCTAGAGATCCCCGCACTAGCACGATTAACCTTGCCTTCACAGAGCATATCACTAATGCTCTCATCAAAGCTAGGGAGGAGAAACTTAGAGTAGAAGCCTCCATACCTAGAAAGCTAGAAGATGGTTGGGATCCTATGATTAAAATTAAGTTGAATAACTTCTCTTGTCATGCATTATGTGATGTTGGAGCTAGTACCTCTGTTATGCCCAAAATAATATATGATATGCTTAAACTGAAACCTTTTGATTCTTGTTCTTTTGGTGTTCGTCTCATTGATTCTTCCATAAAGAAACCTTTGGGGAGGATCGACGATGTTCTTATCATTGTCAATGACAATTACGTTCCCGTTGATTTTACTATTATGGATATTGAATGTGAACCTTCGTGTCCAATTATTTTGGGACGTCCTTTTCTACGCACCGTTGGTGCTATCATTGACATGAAAGAGGGGAATATAAAATTCCAGTTTCCTCTCAAGAAAGGGATGGAACACTTCCCTAGAAAGAAGATTAAGTTACCTTTTGAGTCCGTTATACGGGCTAGCTATTCTTTTACTCTTGATAAGACTTGATCTCTTTGCATTATGCCTAGCTTAAAGGCATAAAAGAAAGCGCTTTTGGGAGGCAGCCCACATGAATAAATTTTATTTTGCTTTTGTTGTGTCTTTATGTTTTTACTACAGTAGCATCATCATTGTATCTTTGCTTTTCAACTTTGTGCCAAGTGTAGCCTCTGATTGCAAGAAAGTTCAAAAATTGTGACGTGCTGTCCAGGAAACAGATTCTGTCCTTGGATAGAAAAATTCGTATAAAATCACCAGATCATCTTTTTGGTCTGAATTTTTTCGACAGCGTGCTCTGTGCAATTGTCTTTCGTGCGCCTGTTCTGAGTTTTTTTATTAGAGTTGCAGAAGTGCCCCGAAAAAATCATTTACTACCTGCTGTTCTGTTTTTCACAGATTCTGTCCTGTTTTGCCTTTCCTTCATTTTGCAAACCTAGAGCTTGCTTTTTCTTTGCAAAAACCTTTTGGTAATCTTGAGAAACAGTAGACCTTCAAGAATATCCTTATTTCCAGCAAGGAACAATTATTTTATTATGGGTACTAACCTCGCTAATCAGATTATGATGAGTTATGTATGAAGGGAGTTTTCAAGTGTGCGAGGGAAGATGATAAAAAGATTCAGGAGTGTCAAACGCTCAAGCTTGGGGATGCCCCCATGCACCCCCAAGAAATATTCAAGGAGACTCAAGCGTCTAAGCTTGGGGATGCCCCCGTGCATCCCCTTCTCCATCAACATTATTAGTTCGTCTTTCGTTCCACTATATTTTTATCACTTCATGTGTTATGTGCTACGCTTGGAGCGTCTTGCTTTTAGTTTCCTTTTTAGTTTTCTTTAGCTTTTCATAACAAGTCGGAACTCAACTTTCTTTATGTGGGAGAGAAACACGCTCCACTTCTACCTAGAACATAACATAGAATTTTCATGTCTATCTTTGATGTGTGTGTTCTTTGTCTTTCAATAGCTACTATCATGCTTAGCTCTTAGTTTTCATTCTTATCTTTTTAAAGAGCTTTTGTTTAGTTGGTTGCTTGAACTCTCTTTAGTTATCATGCTTATCTTATTAAGAGAGTTTGCTTCCGTTGCATTGGTTGATATGTCTATGATAAAGATGCAACGTGCATAATGGCGCTTAGTAGTTCATGTTTTCTTATGGTTAGTCTCAAATAGCTGGGGGGTTCCCAATGTGTTATTGGAGTACCAACATGATTTGTTTGCCTATGATGTGGTATGGTTTAGTAATATCTTCCCTCAAGAATTTATTTTGATTGACCTGGCGTATGCTCACACATATTTAAGACTGTAAAGAAAGTCTGTCAAGCCTTGATGATCTTTTATTTCTGAGTAGCGATATAACTTCCATGCCTGATTCAATGTTGCTTTGTCGCTCTGCATGATTATGATCGTCATTGCTCTCTTAGTTGGTCGCTCCCAGTCTTTTGCTAACCTCCACCTGTACTAAGCGGACTGACTGCTTGTGCATCCAAAATCCTTTATACCAGTTATGCCATATGAGTCCACCATACCTTCCTACATGGTATTTACCTGCCATTCCTAACGGAGACTTGCATGTACCATCTCAAAATTATTCAAAAAAAAAATGCATTCCTATTTTGTGCCTCTGTTTTAAGTTCATGAGGAAGTAGTAGTTAATTCATGATCTTTTTAAGTTGGACTAGCTTCACCCCGGGATTGCATGTATAATGTGCAAACCCATAATACGAGAAGGAACTGGCATTGAGTGCGCCCGGCTCAAAAATAATATAACAAACAAACCCTCCTTCACGCTTTGTTCATGAGAAATCAGAAAACTTTGGCAGTGATAAACAAAGGAGATTAAGAGGATGTGATCGTCCTCATTCGGGAGCCGTTCCTCGAAACTTGTCCATCTCAAGAAGTGATTGAGTTGCCTGCTAGCAATCTTTGATGAAACATGCATGATCTAAAAAATATATATATTATTACCTCTGTTTTTAAAACCAAGAGCTCTGGTACATGTTTTGTCTTTGTTTCCGACTACGGGTTTTCAACCTTGCCAACAAAAGCCACGGTTCGAGAGTCTCCACCTTCTTTTAAAGCACCAACTACTGAGAGCATGATTGTCATTCTGAGTGTAATGTGCATTGTCCCAAAGTAGCATTGTCTTTTGCATGATTATGATATCGTTTATTCTGAAATCATTGTATCTAGTCATCACTTAAACCTTGGAGGTGCCCCTGCATTTATGTTTTGCTTCACTAAAGGGGGCAAGCGAGATATCACTTTATCATATTTGCACACCATGCTCACTACAAATCTATTTGATGTTTCAGTATCATGTTGTAAAACTTTCAGTTCTTTGTGATTTTATCATGAGGCAACTTAATTACTACAGATTCATTGTCTCAGTAAGCTTTTGTCATGTGACTATGAAAAAGTCCTATATGGTTAATAGCATGTCACCATAGAGTTTATTCTTGGTATCATTTACCTACTCGAGGACGAGCAGGAATTAAGCTTGGGGATGTTGATACGTCCAAAACGTATCTATAATTTCTGCTTGCTCCATGCCTCTTTTGGGTGATATGGCTATGATATTTATACACTTCCATACACCTTTGATCATATTTGGACTAACCTATTAACTCAGTGCACCCCAGTGCCAGTTTCTGTTTTCGGCTGTTTTTGTATTTCAGGTTTTCCCATTACGAAAACTGCCAGAAAAATCCCGGAAAAATTATATAAAAAATCAGCGTTCCAGAAGCTTCCCGGCACCCGAAGTATAGCCGGAGGGGGGCCACCACGGCTCCAGCGCCCTGGTGGCGCGGCCCCCCTCCTGGCCACGCGGGGGGGCGCCTGGGCCCCCCAGGCCTCCACTAATGCCCCCCTTTGGCATATATTTATATCGTGTCCCGAAACCCTCGAGACGGGAACCCTTTTTCGCGATCTCATCTCTTTTCCGCCGCCGCCGCGCTTCCAAGATCGGGAGCACCAGGAGAACTCTTCCCGGCACCCTGCCGGAGGGGAGGATCACCACCGGGAGCTTCTCCACCACCATGGACGCCTCCCGGATGAGTTGTGAGTAGTCTCCCTTGGACCATGGGTCCATGACCAGTAGCTATGTGATGTTCTCCTCCCGTTCTTGTGCTTCACTAGTTAGTCCTCGTGAGCTGCCCTACATGATCGAGGCACATATGTAATCCTTATGCTGTTGCTATGATGAGTTTGCTGGGATCCGATGGATTGTGAGATTATGTTCAGATTGTGTTTGAGTAATATATTTGATCTACCTCTTTTATATTTATGTTCGTAAGTAATTCTTGCATGTTCTCCGTTGTTATTTATTGCTTTGGCCAAGTAGTAGGTAGTGACTCCAAGAGGGAACGTTATGCTTGATGGTGGGTTCATGCCCCTCGATGACTAGTTTGAGTGACAGAAACATGAGTCTAGGGGATGTGCTGTTGCCACAAGGGGGAAAACAACGGTGCTTGTGCCGCGGGTGCAAGGATTGTTTACTTTACGCAAAGTTCTTTTAATGCAGTTGTCTGTTGCTTTGAGTTTACACTATGGGTGGGACTCGCAACTTAATACCAGCGAGATGTTCTGGATAGATATCTCAAGGTGGATGATTAGTAGTAGATGCAGATGGATTTCGGTCTACTTGCCTTGGCGTACCACCCATGCTTTGAACCTCTACCTTTCTTGCAACGTAGTTAGCATTGGTTTGCGCACATGGTCCTGTCAATTGCCCAGCTGTAATTCGTTTACCTCACATAGCTGTTTTATCGTCTTTTGGGAGAGAGACATCACTAGTGAGCATCATGGGACCCCGGTCCATATTACCATCATTGATCACATCCGCTATTTACTTTCTGTTTTTATTTACTATTTGCAGCAATACCTATCACTATTATCACTTGCGTTTGATCCTTTGTAAACGACAAGGCCGGAGGGATTGACAACCTCTCTGTACTCGTTGGGAGCAAAGTTATTTGTATCTATGTGCAGGTCCACATTGATTGCTAATATCTGGTGCCGTTAGCAGTTGACACCTTCTTGTTGAAACTGGGAGTCTCGGGGAAATCGATCCTTCGTATCTTTGCCAAGGGAAAACTTCCGCTACACTGCATCTCAAACCTTCCACTTGGGGTAACCAACGAGGGGCGAGAAGCCATCAGTTACCCAAGGAGATTTCACTCCTCATTCTTGTTGGCGTTGATCACGTAGTCCTCGGCGAAGCGCTTCCATGGAAGGGGTTCTCCAGTCTCATATGAGAAGTTTGTCTCCTGAATCCTGCATGCAGCACCCATACCCATGCGCATAAACCTTAGTTCATACTCACAGTTCTGGTGATGTAGATCATAAATTTGCCCTTGGAGCTCTTTAATTCTTTCTTCAGATGCGGTGATGCTTTCCCACATCTCCGTCATCTCCTTCAGGAAGTAGGTCTTCAGCTCGTTGATGATGTCAAAGTTAGCTTCAATACCACGCTCGATCATCTTCTTGTACTTGAAGACTTCTTGCTCCACTTCTTCTAGCCTGGCCTGGATGCTCCCCTCCTTGATAGGTCCCTTCAGATCTTCTTGATGAAGGACACCGTCCTCCATCCGAACAACCTGAGGGTGCTTCTTCACCTCAGCGAGGTAAGGGTTGATGACGTTGACGACGAACTTGTCCTTGGGGGAACTTGGAGAAGCCATGGCACCTAGAGTCAGCTGAAAGATTCCCTGGCAGAAACAGATCGAAAAGAAAACACGTGAAATCGCAAGATACATTGCCGGAACAATCCGGGCAAATATATAGCAAAAATTTATGCACAGAAAGGAAGGTAACAGGCTAAAGCGGGGTCGGAGACGGACTCCCGGGTGTCCAGGCGGCCTCCCGGCGCGGCCAGGAGGTACGGCGCGCCAGGGGGGCGCCTGGACCCCCTGGAGCTCGTCTATGGCTCCACTTAGGCTTAGAATTTTACTAATTTTGCAAAAACTCATAATATAGAACTTTTATGGCGGTTCACGATGTTTCCTTACCATAATATATACCTTTTCTTTATTCTGCTTCTGCTGGCGTCTGAAACAGGGCTGCAACATGTTCTTCGTGAGTTGTTGTGTATATCATATTTACATCAACATTGACAGGGTCTCCTGCTATGTAATGCTTAAGTCTTTGCCCATTCACAACTTGAGGTTTGGTGCCTTCAAAATTGTTAATCTTAATTGCACCAGACCGATAGACTTCTTCAATATGAAATGGCCCTTCCCACCTGGAAAGTAATTTGCCTGGAGAAAACCTGAAACGGGATCTAAACAACAAAACTTTATCACCAACATTAAATTCACGTTTCAGAATCCTCCTATCATGCCACTTCTTTACCTTTTCCTTGAACATTTTAGCGCTCTCGTAAGCTTCACTTCTCCATTCATCTAGAGAAGTCAAGTTCATGAGACGCTTCTCACCAGCTAATTTTGGGTCAGCATTAAGCTCTCTAACAGCCCAGAAAGCTTTGTGCTCTAACTCTAATGGCAAATGGCAAGCCTTGCCATACACCATCTTATAGGGGGACATGCCCATGGGGTTTTTGTAAGCAGTTCTATACGCCCACAAAGCATCTCCTAACTTATTTGACCAGTCCTTTCTATTTCTGTTTACTGTCTTCTGCAAGATCAACTTAATCTCTCTATTGGTGAGCTCAACTTGCCCACTAGTTTGAGGATGATATGGTGAAGCAATTCTATGATTGACATCGTATTTGGCTAAAGCTTTTCTAAAAGCTCCATGCGTGAAGTGTGATCCTCCATCAGTCATGAGATACCTAGGTACACCAAACCTAGGAAAAATTACATCTTTGAGCATTTTCAAAGATGTCTTGTGATCAGCACTTTCAGTGGGGATTGCTTCAACCCACTTGGTCACATAATCAACAGCTACTAAAATGTGAGTGTACTTGTGAGAAGAAGGAAAAGGACCCATAAAATCAAAACCCCAGCAATCAAAAGGTTCAATCACTAGTGAGTAATTCATAGGCATCTCATTCCTTCTACTAATGTTACCAACTCTCTGACATTTATCACAGGCTAAAACATAATTTCTAGCATCCTTAAAGAGAGTAGGCCAATAAAAACCTGATTGAAGAGCCTTATGTGCAGTCCTCTCACCGGCATGATGTCCTCCATAGGGACTATCATGACACTGTCTGAGAATGTCCTTCTGCTCATGTTCCGGTATGCATCTTCTCACGATCCCGTCGGGGCCTTCTTTGAAAAGATGTGGGTCATCCCAAAAGTAGTGCCTCAAATCATGAAAGAACTTCTTCCTTTGCTGAAATGTTAAACCTGGAGGCAAATACTTTGCAACAATAAAATTAGCATAATCTGCAAACCAAGGATCGGAAAGAGATTGTACTTTTACAACGGCAAGTTGTTCGTCTGGAAAACTGTCGTTGACTGGGATGGGATCATGCGGTATATCTTCCATCCTTGAAAGATTGTCCGCCACCGGATTGTATTCTCCTTTCCTATCAACAATCTGCAAATCAAATTCTTGAAGAAGGAGTACCCATCTCATAAGCCTTGGCTTGGCATCCTTCTTTATCATAAGGTACTTAATGGCAGCATGATCAGTATGAATAATAACTTTGGAATCAACAATATACTGCCTAAACTTATCACAAGAAAATACTACAGCTAAGAATCCCTTCTCAGTAGTAGCATAATTCCTTTGAGCACTATCAAGGGTTTTACTAGCATAATGTATAACATTCAATTTCGTATCAACTCTTTGTCCTAAAACAGCTCCAACAGCAAAATCACTAGCATCACACATAATCTCAAAAGGTAAATTCCAGTCAGGTGGTTGTACTATAGGAGCGGTTATTAAAGCTTTCTTAAGAACTTCAAAAGCTTCCTTACAATCTTCATCAAATACAAAAGGAACGTCCTTCTGGAGAAGATTAGTGAGGGGCCTCGAAGTCTTAGAAAAGTTTTTAATAAATCTTCTATAGAAACCAGCATGACCAAGAAAACTGCGAATACCTTTGATGTCCCTTGGATAGGGCATCCTTTCAATTGCTTCGATCTTGGCCTTGTCCACCTCAATTCCCCTTTCGGAAATCTTGTGACCAAGAACAATTCCTTCATTAACCATGAAGTGGCACTTCTCCCAGTTGAGTACCAAATTTGTCTCCTCACATCTCTGCAAAACTTTATTAAGGTTGTGGAGACAATGGTCAAAGGAAGTTCCATAGATGGAGATATCGTCCATGAAGACTTCCATAATATCCCCACAGAAACCATGAAAGATAGCAGACATACACCTTTGAAAAGTAGCAGGGGCATTACATAAACCAAAAGGCATACGCCTGTAAGCATAAGTACCAAAGGGACAAGTAAAAGTGGTCTTCTCTTGATCATCAGTGTTAACATGAATTTGAGAGAAGCCAGAATAGCCATCGAGGTAACAAAAATGGGTATTTTTGGATAACCTTTCAAGCATTTGGTCGATGAATGGCAACGGGTAGTGATCCTTCCTGGTTGCCTTGTTCAGCTTCCTGTAATCAATACACATTCTATATCCAATAATAATTCTCTGAGGTATTAGTTCATTCTTATCATTAGGAACCACAGTTGTACCTCCTTTCTTAGGAACACAATGTACCGGGCTTACCCACTTACTATCAGCTATAGGGTAGATAATACGTGCGGCTAGAAGCTTGAGAATCTCAGTTCTTACAACATCCATCATCTTCGGGTTCAACCGTCGTTGATGATCAACAACTGGTTTAGCATCAGGCTCAAGGTTGATAGTATGTTGACAGATAGATGTACTAATCCCCTTAAGGTCATCAAGGGTATAACCAATTGCACCTCGGTGTTTACGAAGTACTTCCAATAGTCGCTCTTCTTCATATCCTGAAAGGTTAGAATTGATAATAACAGGATATACTTTCTTTTCATCTAGATAGGCATACTTGAGCGTATCGGGAAGATGTTTAAGATCGAACACCGGGTCTTCTTTTGGTTTTGATAAAATTCCCAAAGGTTCAACCGGAAGGTTGTGCTTCAGGATAGCAGGTTGCCTCAAGAATATTTCATCTAGTTCATTTCTTTCCTGCATATGCAAATCATTCTCGTGGTCCTCCATATATTGCTGCAAAGGATCATTAGGGGGAATAGCAATAGAAGCAATACTTTCAATAATTTTATCATCACTAGGTAAATCGGTACCACGAGGCTGCTTAGAGAACTTAGAAAAATTAAATTCATATGGCTCACCATTGAATTCAACAGAAACTTTACCTTTCTTGCAATCTATTATAGCTCCACAAGTTCTAAGAAAAGGTCTACCAAAAATAATAGGACAAAAATTGTCCCTCTCTGAACCAAGTACTAGAAAGTCGGTAGGGTATTTTACCTTTCCACATAGGACTTCAACGTCGCTCACAATTCCGATAGGAGAGATAGTTGTTCTGTTTGCAAGATGAATGGTAACATCAACTTCTTCAAGTTCACAAGGGGAAATCTCACCGATGATCTCTTCATAAAGTGAATAGGGGATAGCACTTGCACTCGATCCCAAATCGCATAGCCCATAATAATTGTGATCTCCTATTTTAACAGATACCACTGGAGTACCTGAAATTGGGCCTTTATTCTTGGCTGTGACAAGGTTAGTGGAAACAGCACAAAAATTCACATTGGAATCCAAAACATCATTAGTAACAAGGTCTTTAATCAATGCAACTTGAGGATCGACCTTGATCTGGTCCTCAGGCTCATCAATTCTTCTCTCACTTTTATTTATTACGCCTGTCACAAGAGAGTGCTCCCTTATCCTTGCGGGAAAAGGAGGCTTTTCATATATAACTGCGGGCAAAATAGGGTCAGCAACATGAATATCAACAGGTAGCTCTTTAAAAGGTTCATGATGCTGGTCTCTCTTCTTTTTAAAAGAATCAACGTGAGAGGCAAAGTCCTTACAGAAATCAATCATTAGATGGGAATCAAGACCAATCTTAGAGCAAAAAGTATTGAAGTAATCAGTTTTCACATAGCTCTCAATATAATCATGCTCATAATTTATAGCGGGTTCAATACCTTTATCGGTTTCCCAATCTTCGGTATTCCTCTGGATCCTTTCAATGAGATCCCACCTTTCTTCAACACTCTTCGTCTGAAATACCCCACTAGAGGAGGCATCCAACATCTCCTTATCCTGACGAGAAAGCCTGGAATAAAAATTTGTAAGTATAATTTCCTTGGGGAGCTCATGAATAGGACATTTGAGCATTAGGGACTTCAATCTCCCCCAAGCTTGAGCAATGCTTTCTCCGTCACGAGACCTAAAGTTATAGATATAGTTCCTGTCTCGATGAATTTCATGAAGAGGATAAAACTTAGTATAAAAGAGAGACATAAGCTCTTGCCAATCAAGCAAATGCGAGTTATCGAGAAGCTTATACCAATCTGAAGCTTTATCTATAAGTGATACGGCGAACAATTTCTTCATGACAAACTCCATTGATACACCTGCAAGCTTAAATAATGAACATAGTTGTGACAGATATAGCAAGTGTTCACCGGGATGTCTGTCTCCTGCATAACGATTAGCCAAAACATAATCGATAATACCAGCTGGTATTTTATAGGACACAATTTCAGTAGGAGGAGGAGCAACCACCACAGGTGTGGGGCGTCTTCCCACAAGCAACAATCCAATAGCAAGGTTGTCCATAAGGACAAAGAGCAGCAACAGCAAAAATAAAAACAGAATTATAAAAACTTCCTTACCAGTTTCACTTTACCAATAGCGCTACGCTCCCCGGAAACGGCGCCAGAAAACGGTACTTGATGACCCACAACCGTAAGGGATCTATTGCAGCGTTTTCGATAAGTAAGAGTGTCGAACCCAACGAGGAGCAGAAGGTATTGATAAGCGATTCTGAGCAAGAAATTACTGCAAGCACTGAAAGATAAATTTTTAGGGGTTTTCTTGATATAAGCAACAGGAAAGTAAAATCGAACAAAGTAAAAAGGCACTGAGGAGTAACAAGTGGCCCAATCCTTTCTGAGCAAAGGAGAGGCCTGGCAACTGAACTTATAAAGGTTAAAGTGTTCTTGAGGATACACGGGAGAGGTAGTCATGTGCTTTCGCCATATTCCGTATCGGTACTATGTTATGTGTTGATAAGTGTTGAGTGGGTGGATCTATGCTAGTACACTCTCTAGACTAAGATGAGTTCACTCTTATGATTAAACACCTTGCAAGCATCTGCAAATACAAGATAGAATTTAAGGCAAAAGCCTAACCATAGCAATACGATCGATGATCCATTGTTCCCTTGTGCAAAAGCGTGCGAACTGGGGTTCATGTTTCTGTCACTCCGGCAACCCACCGTAAGCATTCTTTGTACACAATGTATTCCCCTAGGTCCTTAATAAGGCGAAGTGTTGAGTGTTCGACTCACACAACACCACTAGTAGAATGACAACACAACTTAAGTATCAAACAACACATATTACTTCAACAGCATATGACTACTAACAACAAGACTTTTCCCATGTCCTCAAGAACTAAGGTAACTACTCACAAGACATAAAAGAGATCATGATCAGTGGAGATAAATGGATGATAAACAATCTGTACATAATGATATTTCTCCAACAAAACTCAATAGCATTCACCACAAAGTAGTAATCAAACACCGATGGAGTAGAGAGGATAGATAGTACCGGTTACAACACAAGTTGCAATTGTGAGATGAGATTTGGATGAAGATGGAGATGGTGCTGATGTTGGGGATGATGTTGATGATGATCTCGATGATGCCCGTGACGATGGTGATGACGATGGCGATGATCTCCCCTTCCGGGAGGTGATCTCCCCGGCGAAATCTGCCCGCCGGAGATGGCTTTTTCTTCTCTGTAGGTTTCCGCCACGGAGCGGCGGCGGAACTCCGTCAAAACTCTCCTTTTTAGGGTTTTCGGATAACGAGGAGTATATAGGCAACATGGGGCAGCCGGAGGTGGGCCAGGGGCTCCAGGCGCCCCCCGGCGCGGCCGAGGGGGGGGGGCGCCCCCAGGGCGCCTGGACGCCCTGTGGCCCCCCTCTGGTTGCCCTTTTGCGCGCCTTCGTGATCCGTCTGGAAAATACTCTCCGTCGATTTTCAGGTAATTTGGAGGTATTCTTCTTCAGCAACTCAGCGTCCACTTTTTACTGCTGAATCCTGCATCTGCTGCTTCGGCACCGGAAAGTTGCAAACTGTGTAAAATAGGCCAAAACAACATAAGAACATCATCGTAACGTGAAATATATCAATGAATAAGGATAAATTACGATATAAAATAGTGATGCATTTTGGACGTATCATCTCCCACTTGCACTAGAGTCAATAATCTAGTTACATTGTGATGAATCGAACACCCATAGAGTTCTGGTGTTGATCATGTTTTACCCGTGGAAGAGGTTTAGTCAATGGGTCTGCCACATTCAGATCCGTATGCACTTTACAAATATCTATGTCTCCATATTGAACGTAATTCCGGATGGAGTTGAAATGGCGCTTGATGTGCTTGGTCTTCTTGTGAAACCTGGGCTCCTTGGCAATAGCAATAGCTCCAGTGTTGTCACAGAAGAGAGTCATCGGGCTTGACGCGCTTGGAATGACTCCTAGGTCGGTGATGAACTCCTTCATCCAGACTCCTTCTTGCGCTGCTTCGCAAGCAAGTATGTACTCCGCTTCACATGTAGAATGCGCCACGACGCTCTGCTTGCAACTGCACCAGCTGACTGCTCCACCATTCAATATATACACGTATCCGGTTTGTGACTTGGAGTCATCCAGATCTGTGTCGAAGCTAGCATCGACATAACCCTTTACGACGAGCTCTTCGTCACCTCCATAAATGAGAAACATATCCTTAGTCCTCTTCAGGTACTTCAGGAAACTTATGGCAAGGTTAACATCAGGTCTGGTACACAGCATGGCATACATGATAGAACCTATGGCTGAGGCATAGGGAATGACACTCATCTTTTCTCTATCTTCTGCCATGGTCGGGGACTGAGCCGTGCTCAATCTCATACCTTGCAAAACAGGCAAGAACTCCTTCTTGGACTGATCCATATTGAACTTCTTCAATATCTTGTCAAGGTATGTGCTTTGTGAAAGACTGATACGTCCAAAACGTATCTATAATTTCTGCTTGCTCCATGCCACTTTTGGGTGATATTGCTATGATATTCATACACTTCCATACACTTTTGATCATATTTGGACTAACTTACTAATCCAGTGCACCCCAGTGCCAGTTTCTCTTTTCGGCTGTTTTTGTATTTCAGGTTTTCACGTTTCGAGAACTGCCCAGAAAAATACAGAAAAATTATATAAAAAATCAGCGTATCGGGAACGACATTGCTTCCGAAGGGGAGCCTGGGGGGGCACAGGAGCCCTAGGCGCCCTATGGGCGCGCCCCCTGGGCCGCGCCGGGGGGGCGCCTCGGCACCCCGAGAGCCCCCCGGTGCCCTACTTTGGCAGATATTTAAAGGGTCCCCCGTAACCCTTGAAACAAGACTTCTTTTCGCGATCCCATCTCTGTTCCGCCGCCGCCGCCGCTTCCAAGATCGGGAGCACCAGGAGAACTCTTCCCGGCACCCTGCCGGAGGGGAGGATCACCACCGGGAGCTTCTCCACCACCATGGACGCCTCCTGGATGACTCGTGAGTAGTCTCCCTTGGACCATGAGTCCATGACCAGTAGCTATGTGATGTTCTCCTCCCGTTCTTGTGCTTCACTAATTAGTCCTCGTGAGCTGCCCTACATGATCGAGGCACCTATGTAATCCTTGTGTTGTTGCTATGTTGAGTTTGCTGGGATCCGATGGATTATGAGATTATGTTCAAATTGATCTTGAGTAATATATTTGATTCACCTCTTTTATATTTTAGTTCATAAGTAATTCTTGCATGTTCTCCGTTGTTATTTATTGCTTTGGCCAAGTAGTAAGTAGTGACTCCAAGAGGGAACGTTATGCTCGATTGTGGGTTCATGCCCCTCGATGACTACCTTGAGTGACAGAAACATGAGTCTAGGGGATGTGCTGTTGCCACAAGGGGGAAAACAACGGTGCTTGTGCCCGCGGGTGCAAGGATTGTTTACTTTACGCAAAGTTCTTTTAATGTAGTTGTCTGTTGCATTGAGTTTACACTATGGGTGGGACTCGCAACTTAATACCAGCGAGATGTTTTGGATAGATATCTCAAGGTGGATGATTAGTAGTAGATGCAGATGGATTTCGGTCTACTTACTTTGGCGTACCGCCCATGCTTTGAACCTCAACCTTTCTTGCAATGTAGTCAGCATTGGTTTGCGTTCGTGGTCCTGTCAATTGCCCAGCTGTAATTTGTTAACTCACATAGTTGTTTTATCGTCTTTTGGGAGAGAGACATCACTAGTGAACATCATGTGACTCCGGTCCATATTACTATCATTGATCACATACACTATTTTACTTTCCGCTATTTTACTTACTATTGCAAATTACTATCTATCACTACTATCATATTGCTTTTAACCCTTTGTGAACTACAAGGCCGGAGAGATTGACAACCTCTCTGTACTCGTTGGGAGCAAAGTTATTTGTATCTGTGTGCAGGTCCACGTTGATTGCTAATTGCGCCGTTAGCAGTTGACACCTACCTGTTGAACCTAGGAGTCTCTGGGGATTCGATCCTTGGCATCTTTGCTAGGGGAAAACACTTCTACTTACTGCATCTTACACCTTCCACTTGGGGTAATCCAACGAGGGGTTCGAGGCCCATCAAGGAGTATTTTCTGGCGCCGTTGTCGGGGACTCCACTCTTCAGGATAGGGGAGTTGCATGCTATCTTTTACCTTTGCTTTTTAGTCTTGTTAGTTTACCTTTCAGTTTTCTTTATGTCTTTTCACTAGTTGTCCTTATGGACAACCCTATTATTGGATCGCTGCTTGCGGAAAGACGCCCCACACCTGTGGTGGTTGATCCTCCCCCTACTGAAATTGTGCCTTATAAAATACCAGCTGGTATTATCAATTATGTTTTGACTAATCGTTACGCAGGAGACAGACATCCCGGTGAACACTTGCTATATCTGTCACAACTATGTTCATTATTTAAGCTTGCAGGTGTATCGAGGGAGTTTGTCATGAGGAAATTGTTTGTCGTATCACTTATAGATAAAGCTTCAGATTGGTATGGGCTTCTCGATAACTCACACTTGCTGGACTGGCAGGAGCTTATGTCTCTCTTTTATACTAAGTTTTATCCTCTTCATGATGCTTATGTGGAGAGTAAGAGTACCTATTTGCATGTGGATCATGGTAACAATGATTTATGTGATGCTTATATTGTTGAGTTTATTTGTGATCCCACTGAAAATTATTATGAGAAGGGAACATATGCTTATAGATATTTCAATAATATTAAGTTCCCTCTCTTTATGTTGAAGGTTTTGAAGCTGCACTTGTTTTGCCTTCCTATGCTTATTGCTTTGTGCTTCAATGAATTATTCTATTGCAATATTCCTATGCATATGAAGCATGTTAGGCTTAAATGTGTTTGGTATTCGCTTCCTGATGCTCTCTTTTTGTTCTTCAGCTCTTATTCTTACGAGAGCATCATTAAAGTCTTATGCCTAGCTTAAAGGCATGAAAGAAAGCGCTTTTGGGAGGCAGCCCACATGAATAAAATTTTTGCTTTTGTTGTGTCTTGATGTTGTTTACTGTTGTAGCATCATCATTGTATCTTTGCTTTTCATATTTGTGCCAAGTATAGCCTCTGATTGCTAGAAAGTTCAAAAGTTGTGAGGTGCTGTCCAGGAAACAGATTCTGTCCTTGGATAGAAAAATTCGTATAAAATCACCAGATCATCTTTTTGGTCTGAATTTTTTCTACAGCGTTCTCTATATAATTGTCTTTCGTGCGTCAGTTCTGAGTTTTTTTATTTGAGTTGCAGAAGTATCCCGAACAGGTCAATTACTGCCTGCTGTTCTGTTTTTCACAGATTCTGTCCTGTTTTGCCTTACCTTCACTTTGCAAATTAAGAACTTGATTTTTCTTTGCAAAAACCTTTTGGCAATCTCGAGAAACAGTAGAACTTCAAGAATATCCTTATTTCCAGCAAGGTATAATTATTTTATTAAGGGTACTAACCTCGCTAATCAGATTATGATGAGTTATGTATGAAGGGAGTTTTCAAGTGTGCGAGGGAAGATGATAAAAAGATTCAGGAGTGTCAAGCGCTCAAGCTTGGGGATGCCCCCGTGCACCCCCAAGAAATATTCAAGGAGACTCAAGCGTCTAAGCTTGGGGATGCCCCCCGTGCATCCCCTTCTCCATCAACATTATCAGTTCGTCTTTCGTTCCGCTATATTTTTATCACTTCATGTGTTATGTGCTATGCTTGGAGCGTCTTGCTTTTAGTTTTCTTTTTAGTTTTTCATAACGAGTCGGAACCCAGCATTCCTTTATGTGGGAGTGAAACATGCTCCACCTCTACCTAGAACATTACATAGAATTTTCATTGTCTATCAATGCTGTGTGTGTTCTTTGTCTTTTAAATAGCTACTATCGTGCTCTGCTCTTAGTACTCATGCTTATCTTTTCAAGAGCTTTTATTTAGTTGGTTGCTTGAACTCTCTTGAATTATCATGATCACCTTATTAAGAGAGTTTGCTTCCGTTGCATGGGTTAATGTGTCTATGATAAAGATGCTACTTTCATGATGGTGCTTAGTAGTTCAGGTTTTCTTATGGTTAATCTCAGATAGCTGGGGGGTTCCCAATGTGTTATTGGAATACCAACTTGGTTTGTTTGCCTATGATGTGGTATGGTTTAGTAATATCTTCCTTTGAGAATTTATTTTGATTGACTTGGCGTATGCTCACGCATATTCAAGACTGTAAAGAAAGTCTGTCAAGCCTTGATAATCTTTTGTTTCTGAGTAGCGATATAACTACCATGCCTGATTCAATATTGCTTTGTCGCTCTGCATGATTATGACCGTCATTGCTCTCTTAGTTGGTTGCTCTCAGTCTTTTGCTAACCTACACCTGCACTAAGCAAATTAACCATGCAATACATAGCTCATGGGAAAGTACCTTAAAAACTATTGTGGTAAAGAATATGTTGCTTATGTATCTTATTTTTTATGAGTTGCTTGCTGAGCGGTAACCATGTTTCTGGGGACGCCATCAACTGTCACACTTTTGTTGAATATCATGTGAGTTGCTATGCATGTTCGTCTTGTCTGAAGTAAGGGTGATTTACCGTGGGTTGAATTAATATGCATATTGTTAGAGAAGAACATTGGGCCGCCAACCAAAGCCATGCATCATGGTGGAAGTTTTAGCTTGGACCTTAATCCTCAATCTCTCATGAGAATATGCTTATGCATTTAAGAGGAGTCCATCATCTATTTTCTATGTTGTCCCGGTATGGATGTCCTCAAGTTGAGATTTATCAAAAACGAGAAATCAAATGCGATCTATCTCCTTGGACCTTTGTACAGGTGGCATAGAGGTACCCCTTTGTGACACTTGGTTAAAACATATGCAATGCAATGATAACCCATGGGAATCCGAGCTAATTAGGACAAGGAGCGAGCACTATTAGTATTCGATGCATGAGGCTTGCAACTTATAAGATGTTTTATACATGACACATATGAAGTACTACTACCGTTGACACAATTGCTTCCATGTTTCAAAATAAAAAGCTCTAGCACTTCAAGCACCAACTACTGAGAGCATGATTGTCATTCTGAGTATAATGTGCATTGTCCCAAAGTAGCATTGTCTTATGCATGATTGTGATATCGTTTATTCTGAAATGATTGTATCTAGTCATCACTTAAACCTTGAAGGTGCCCCTGCACTTATGTTTTGCATCACTAAAGGGGGCAAGCGAGATATCACTTGATCATATTTGCACATCATGTTCATTGCAAATCTTTTTGATGTTTCAGTTTCATGTTGTAAAACTTCCAGTCATTTGTGATTTTCTCTTGAGACAACTTAATTACTTTAGAATCATTGTCTCAGTAATCTTTTGTCATATGACTATGAGAAAGTCTTATATGGTTAATAGCATGTCACCACAAAAATTATTCTTGTTATCATTTACCTACTCAAGGACGAGCAGGAATTAAGCTTGGGGATGTTGATACGTCCAAAATGTATCTATAATTTCTGCTTGCTCCATGCCACTTTTGGGTGATATTGCTATGATATTCATACACTTCCATACACTTTTGATCATATTTGGACTAACTTACTAATCCAGTGCACCCCAGTGCCAGTTTTTGTTTTCGGCTGTTTTTGTATTTCAGGTTTTCACGTTTCGAGAACTGCCCAGAAAAATGCAGAAAAATTATATAAAAAATCAGCGTATCGGGAACGACACTGCTTCCGAAGGGGAGCCTGGGGGGGGCCACAGGGGCCCCAGGCGCCCTATGGGCGCCCCCCCCCCTGGGCCGCGCCGGGGGGGCGCCTCGGCACCCCGAGAGCCCCCCGGTGCCCTACTTTGGCAGATATTTAAAGGGTCCCCCGTAACCCTTGAAACAAGACTTCTTTTCGCGATCCCATCTCTGTTCTGCCGCCGCCGCCGCTTCCAAGATCGGGAGCACCAGGAGAACTCTTCCCGGCACCCTACCGGAGGGGAGGATCACCACCGGGAGCTTCTCCACCACCATGGACGCCTCCCGGATGACTCGTGAGTAGTCTCCCTTGGACCATGAGTCCATGACCAGTAGCTATGTGATGTTCTCCTCTCGTTCTTGTGCTTCACTAATTAGTCCTCGTGAGCTACCCTACATGATCGAGGCACCTATGTAATCCTTGTGTTGTTGCTATGTTGAGTTTGCTGGGATCCGATGGATTATGAGATTATGTTCAGATTGATCTTGAGTAATATATTTGATTCACCTCTTTTATATTTTAGTTCATAAGTAATTCTTGCATGTTCTCCGTTGTTATTTATTGCTTTGGCCAAGTAGTAAGTAGTGACTCCAAGAGGGAACGTTATGCTCGATTGTGGGTTCATGCCCCTCGATGACTAGCTTGAGTGACAGAAACATGAGTTTTGGAGATGTGTTGTTGCCACAAGGGGGAAAACAACGGTGCTTGTGCCCGCGGGTGTAAGGATTGTTTACTTTACGCAAAGTTCTTTTAATGCAGTTGTCTGTTGCATTGAGTTTACACTATGGGTGGGACTCGCAACTTAATACCAGCGAGATGTTCTGGATAGATATCTCAAGGTGGATGATTAGTAGTAGATGCAGATGGATTTCGGTCTACTTACTTTGGCGTACCGCCCATGCTTTGAACCTCAACCTTTCTTGCAATGTAGTCAGCATTGGTTTGCGTTCGTGGTCCTGTCAATTGCCCAGCTGTAATTTGTTACCTCACATAGCTGTTTTATCGTCTTTTGGGAGAGAGACATCACTAGTGAACATCATGTGACTCCGGTCCATATTACTATCATTGATCACATACACTATTTTACTTTCCGCTATTTTACTTACTATTGCAAATTACTATCTATCACTACTATCATATTGCTTTTAACCCTTTGTGAACTACAAGGCCGGAGAGATTGACAACCTCTCTATACTCGTTGGGAACAAAGTTATTTGTATCTGTGTGCAGGTCCACGTTGATTGCTAATTGCACCGTTAGTAGTTGACACCTACCTGTTGAACCTAGGAGTCTCTAGGGATTCGATCCTTGGCATCTTTGCTAGGGGAAAACACTTCTACTTACTGCATCTTACACCTTCCACTTGGGGTAATCCAACGAGGGGTTCGAGGCCCATCAAAGACCAATGAGGCGTCTTGACATATCTCTATAGATTTTGATGCCTAATATGTAAACAGCTTCTCCAAGGTCCTTCATTGAAAAACTCTTATTCAAGTAGGCCTTTATGCTCTCCAAGAATTCTATATCATTTCCCATCAGCAATATGTCATCCACATATAATATGAGAAATGCTACAGAGCTCCCACTCACTTTCTTGTAGATACAGGCTTCTCCCCAAGTCTGTATAAAGCCAAACGCTTTGATCACATCATTAAAGCGAATATTCCAACTCCGAGATGCTTGCACCAGCCCGTAGATCGAGCGATGGAGCTTGCACACCTTGTTAGCATTCTCTGGATCGACAAAACCTTCCGGCTGCATCATATACAGCTCTTCCTTGAGGAAACCGTTAAGGAATGCCGTTTTGACGTCCATTTGCCATATCTCATAATCATAGAATGCGGCAATTGCTAACATGATTTGGACTGACTTCAGCATCGCTACGGGAGAGAAAGCCTCGTCGTAGTCAATCCCTTGAACTTGTCGATAACCCTTAGCGACAAGCCGAGCCTTATAGATGGTCACATTACCATCCACGTCTGTCTTCTTCTTAAATATCCATTTATTTTCTATGGCGTGCCTATCATCGGGCAAGTCCACCAATGTCCATACTTTGTTTTCATACATGTATTCTATCTCGGATTTCATGGCTCCAAGCCATTTATTGGAATCCGGGCCCGCCATCGCTTCTTCATAGTTCGAAGGTTCACCGTTGTCCAACAACATGATTTCCATGACAGGGTTGCCGTACCACTCTGGTGCGGAACGTGTCCTTGTGGACCTTCGAAGTTCAGTAGTAACTTGATCTGTATCTTCATGATCATCATCATTAACTTCCTCCCTTGTCGGTGCAGGCACCTCAGGAACAATTTCCTGCGCTGCGCTACTTTCCGGTTCGGGAGGGGTGACTATCACCTCATCAAGTTCTACTTTCCTCCCACTCACTTCTTTCGAGAGAAACTCTTTCTCTAAAAAGGATCCATTCTTGGCAACAAAGACCTTGCCTTTGGATCTGTGGTAGAAGGTGTACCCAATCGTTTCCTTTGGGTATCCTATGAAGACGCATTTTTCCGATTTGGGTTCGAGCTTTTCAGGTTGAAGTTTCTTGACATAAGCATCGCAACCCCAAACTTTTAGAAACGACAGCTTAGGTTTCTTGCCAAACCAAAGTTCATACGGTGTCGTCTCAACGGATTTCGATGGAGCCCTATTTAAAGTGAATGTGGCAGTCTCTAAAGCATAACCCCAAAAAGATAGCGGTAAGTCGGTGAGAGACATCATAGATCGCACCATGTCCAACAGGGTTCGATTTCGACGTTCGGACACACCATTACGCTGAGGTGTTCCGGGCGGTGTCAATTATGAAACAATTACACAGTTCCTAAGGTGCGTGCCAAATTCATGACTTAAATATTCACCCCCATGATCCGATCGCAAGAACTTTATTTTTCTGTCACGTTGATTCTCAACCTCATTCTGAAATTCCTTGAACTTTTCAAAGGTCTCAGACTTGTGCTTCATCAAGTAGACATACCCATATCTACTCAAGTCATCTGTGAGGGTGAGAACATAACGATAGCCTCCGCGAGCCTCAACACTCAATGGACCGCACACATCGGTATGTATGATTTCCAATAAGTTGGTTGCTTGCTCCATTGTTCCGGAGAACGGAGTCTTGGTCATCTTCCCCAAGAGGCATGGTTCGCACATGTCAAATGATTCATAATAAAGAGACTCCAAAAGTCCATCTGCATGGAGCTTCTTCATACGTTTGACACCAATATGACCAAGGCGGCAATGCCACAAGTATGTGGGACTATCATTGTCAACTTTACATCTTTTGGCATTCACACTATGAATATGTGTATCATCACGATCGAGATTCATCAAAAATAAACCATTGACCAGCGAGGCATGACCATAAAACATATCTCTAAAATAAATAGAACAACCATTATTCTCGGATTTAAATGAGTAGCCATCTCGCATCAAACGAGATCCAGATACAATGTTCATGCTCAAAGCTGGTACTAAATAACAATTATTAAGGTTTAAAACTAATCCTGAGGGTAGATGTAGAGGCAGCGTGCCGACGGCGATCACATCGACCTTGGAACCATTCCCGACGTGCATCGTCACCTCGTCCTTCGCTAGTCTCCGCTTATTCCGCAGCTCCTGCTTTGAGTTACAAATGTGAGCAACTGCACCGGTATCAAATACCAAGGAGCTACTACGAGCGCTGGTAAGGTACACATCAATAACATGTATATCACATATACCTTTGACGTTGCCGGCCTTCTTGTCTGCTAAGTATTTGGGGCAGTTCCGCTTCCAGTGACCCGTTCCCTTCCAATAAAAGCACTCAGTCTCAGGCTTGGGTCCATTCTTTGGCTTCTTCCCGGCAACTGGCTTACCGGGCGCGGCAACTCCTTTGCCGTCCTTCTTGAAGTTCTTCTTACCCTTGCCCTTCTTGAACTTAGTGGTTTTATTGACCATCAACACTTGATGCTCTTTCTTGATCTCCACCTCCGCTGATTTCAGCATTGAATACACCTCGGGAATGGACTTCTCCATCCCTTGCATATTGAAGTTCAACACAAAGCTCTTGTAGCTAGGTGGGAGCGACTGGAGGATTCTGTCAACGACCGCTTCATCGGGGAGATTCATTCCCAACTGAGACAAGCGGTTGTGCAACCCAGACAACTTGAGTATGTGCTCACTGACAGAACTGTTTTCCTCCATCTTACATCTGTAGAATGCGTTGGAGACATCATATCTCTCAACTCGGGCATGAGCCTGGAAAACCATTTTCAGCTCTTGGAACATCTCATATGCCCCGTGGTGCTCGAAACGCTTTTGGAGCCCCGATTCTAAGCTGTAGAGCATGCCGCACTAAACCAGGGAGTAATCATCACAACGCGACTGCCAAGCGTTCATAACATCTTGGTTTGCCGGGGCGGGAGCATCACCTAGCGGTGCTTCTAGGACATAAGTTTTCTTGGCAGCTATGAGGATGATCCTCAGGTTACGGACCCAGTCCGTATATTTGCTACCATCGTCTTTCAGCTTGGATTTCTCTAGGAACGCATTGAAGTTGAGGGTGACATGAGCGTGGGCCATTTGATCTACAAGACATATTGTAAAGAATTTAGACTAAGTTCATGATAATTAAGTTCATCTAATCAAATTTTAATGAACTCCCACTTAGATTGACATCTCTCCAGTCTTATAAGTGATACATGATCTGAATCGACTAGCCCGTGTCCGATCATCACGTGAGACGGACTAGTCATCAACGGTGAACATCTTCATGTTGATCGTATCTTCTATACGACTCATGTTCGACCTTTCGGTCTTTCGTGTTCCGAGGCCATGTCTGTACATGCTAGGCTCGTCAAGTGAACCCTAAGTGTATTGCGTGTGTAAATCTGGCTTACACCCGTTGTATGCGAACGTTAGAGCCTATCACACCCGATCATCATGTGGTGCTTCGGAACAACGATCCTTAGCAACGGTGCACAGTTAGGGGGAACACAATTCTTGAAATTTTCAGTGAGAGATCATCTTATTTACTACCGTCGTTCTAAGTAAACAAGATGCATAAACATGATAAACATCACATGCAATCAAATAAAGTGACATGATATGGCCAATATCATCTTGCTCCTTCGATCTCCATCATCGGGGCACCATGATCATCTTTGTCACCAGCATGACACCATGATCTCCATCATCATGATCTCCATCATCGTGTCTTCATGAAGTCGTCATGCCAACTATTACTTCTACTACTATGGCTAATGTTTAGCAATGAAGTAAAGTAATTACATGGCGTTATTCAGTGACACGCGGGTCATACAATAATTAAGACAACTCCTATGGCTCATGCCGGTTGTCATTTTCATCGACATGCAAGTCGTGATTCCCTATTACAAGAACATGATCAATCTCATACATCACATATATCATTCATCACATCTTCTTGGCCATATCACATCACATAGCACATGCCGCAAGAACAAGTTAGACGACCTCTAATTGTTGTTGCAAGTTTTTACGTGGCTTCTATAGGTTTTCTAGCAAGAACGTTTCTTACCTACGCCAAAACCACAACGTGATTTGTCAATTTCTATTTACCCTTCATAAGGACCCTTTTCATCGAAGCCGATCCGACTAAAGTGGGAGAGACAGACACCCGCCAGCCACCTTATGCAACTAGTGCATGTCAGTCGGTGGAACCAGTCTCACGTAAGTGTACGTGTAAGGTCGGTCCGGGCCACTTCATCCCACGATGCCGCCGAATCAAGATTGGACTAGTAACGGCAAGAGAATTGAACAAACTCAACGCCCACAACTTGTTTGTGTTCTACTCGTGCAAGATGCTACACATAGACCTAGCTCAGATGCCACTGTTGGGGAATGTAGCAGAATTCAAAAAATTTCCTACGCTTCACCAAGATCAATCTAAGGAGTCATCTAGCAACGAGCATAAAGGAGTGCATCTACATACCCTTTGTAGATCGCATGCGGAAGCGTTCGAAGGAACATGGATGATGGAGTCGTACTCTTCGTGATCCTCGTCACCGATGATCCCAGCGCGGAACGGACGGCACCTCCGCGTTCAACACACGTACGGTACAACGACGTCTCCTCCTTCTTGATCCAGCAAGGGGGGAGGAGAGGTTGACGGAGATCCAGCATCACGACGGCGTGGTGGTGGATGCAACAGGAAAAGCTGCAGGGCTTCGCCGGTGCCCTGCGGGAGGAGTTGGAGGTGTGACGGGGGGAGAGGCGCCAGAGGCTTGGGGTGCGGCTGCCCTCTCTCCCCCCCACTATATATAGGGGGCCAGGGGGTGCCGGCCCTAGGAGATCCAATCTCCTAGGGGGGCGGCGGCCAGGGGGGAGAACTTGCCCCCCAAGGCATAGGTGCGCCCCCACCCCCTAGGGTTTCAACCCTAGGCGCATGGAGGGGGGCCCATGTGGGTGCGCCAGCCCACTAGGGGCTGGCCCCCTTCCCCTTGCGGCCCACGGGGCCCTCCGGGATGGGTGGCCCCACCCGGTGGACCCCCGGGACCCTTCCGGTGGTCCCGGGACACTCCCGGTGACCCCCGGAACTATCCCGATGGCCGAAACTGGACTTCCTATATATCATTCTTTACCTCTGTACCATTCCGGAACTCCTCGTGACGTCCGGGATCTCATTCGGGACTCCGAACAACATTCGGGTTTCCGTGTGCATGTATCTCTACAACCCTAGCGTCACCGAACCTTAAGTGTGTAGACCCTACGGGTTCGGGAGACACGCAGACATGATCGAGACGACTCTCCGGTCAATAACCAACATCGGGATCTGGATACCCATGTTGGTTCCCGCGTGTTCCTTGATGATCTCATCGGATGAACCATTGTGTCAAGGATTCACTCAATCCCGTATGTTATTCCCTTTGTCTATCGGTACGGTACTTGCCCGAGATTCGATCGTCGGTATGCCCGATACCTTGTTCAATCTCGTCATGGCAAGTCTCTTTACTCGTTCCGTAATCCATCATCCCGTGACTAACTCCTTAGTCACTTTGAGCTCAATATGATGATGTCTTACCGAGGGGGCCCAGAGATACCTCTCCGTCATACGGAGTGACAATATCCCAGTCTCGGTTCGTACCAACCCAACAGACACTTTCAGAGATACCCGTTGTGTACCTTTATAGCCACCTAGTTACGTTGTGACGTTTGGCACACCCAAAGTATTCCTACGGTATCCGGGAGTTGCACAACCTCATGGTCTAAGGAACAAATACTTTACACTGGAAAAGCTTAAGCATTACGAACTATACGATCTCGTGCTAGGCTTAGGATTGGGTCTTGTCCATCACATCATTCTCCTAATGATGTGATCCCGTTATCAATGACATCCTATGTCCATGGTCAGGAAACCATGACCATCTGTTGATCAACGAGCTAGTAACTAGAGGCTTACCAGGGACACGTTGTGGTCTATGTATTCACACATGTATCGCTGTTTCCGTACAATACAATTCAAGCATGAATAACAGACAATTATCATGAACAAGGAAATATAATAATAATCCTTTTATTATTGCCTCTAGGGCATATTTCCAACAAATGGTTGTAATCCCTTGTTGTAAACTCTTCTTCAATCAATGAGAAGATAGGCAATCTTTGCGTATTCGTGAAAAAAGTGAAACCTGACAATTACAATGAGAACAACGAGACATAGTATCGAACACTACAAAGAAGACAAAGGAAAATTATGTTGATGATTCTTTATCAGGTGACTAAGCATTGCATCCATATGTTTTTGCCTTTTTGCCAAAGAGAATGGTTTTCTTGTGCTGATCCATTTGACAACTTCATTCTCTGGTAACTGCTTTTTTGGGGTCTTTAATTTTTGTATTTGGGCAAAAAACACTACATTCATGTCTTGCACAAACCTACCACTTGCCTTTTTTGCGCACCTCCTCTTTTTTTGGAAATGGAGGCGTACCCCCGGCCTGTGCATCGTAATGATGCATGCAACCATCTTATTAAAAAGTCTCGAAGTAACACATAGTCATAAAGGTATTACAGCTCGCAAGCGGAGCAAAACAAAGAAAACAAAAGTATAAACTCCAAATCACAGCCGGTAAGGCAAAATAAAGGATAAGCTCCCTAGACCCCTATCCTGTTATGTGACCGCCATCCGAACCGGTTGAATATAGCCCGTGCTACCATCTCCCACTGATTGCACCCAGTAACCAAAGGCTCCCTGGAGTCCATAGGAGTGAGTAAGGACCACGTACGGATCCATGCGGTAGCTCTGAAGATAACCTGCAAGAAAGTTAAATTGTGTTGTCTGTTAAAAATCAAATCATTTCTACAGTTCCATATAGCCCACAAAAGCGCACATATTCCAATCCGAGTAGGAGCTGCAGTAGTATGTTCAACCCCAGTTAACCATTTTCCAAACAACGATCCAATGTCAACTAGAGGATTAATGTTGAAGGCTATATAAATGGTTCTCTAAAGCAATTTGGCGAGTAGGCATTCAAGGAATAAGTGTTGTATTGTTTCATCATGATCACAAAAACAACAACGTGAACTACCTATCCATCGCCTCTTGATTAAGTTGTCCTTGGTGAGTATTACTTGCTTGTGGACAAACCACATAAATATTTTAATATGCAAGGGAACCTTAATCTTCCAAATATGCAACGATCTTGAGATTGGGCCAGAATTAATCAAATCCATATAGAAAGATTTCACCGTAAAAACCCCATTTTTAGCTAGTGTCCATTCCGTCGAATCCGGCTGGTCCGGAAGTTGAACATCTATCAATCTCCGAACCAAGTGCAACCAGGCAGTCCATAGCTCACCAATTAATGCACGTCTTAACTGAATATTCAAGGGAATCGTTTGGAACACCGTGCCTACGTAATCCTCCTTGCGTTGCACAATGTTATAAAGGGTGGGATATTGTACGGCCAGGGGTGTCTCTCCTAACCACGTGTCCTCCCAAAATCTTGTTGACATCCCATTGCCAACCTTTGAACCTACGAAATAATACATCCTTCGTTCTCATAAGCCCTTTCCAGAATGGCGAGTCAGTTGGTCTCATGGTAACCTGAGCAAGCGTTTTCGACTGCAAATATTTATTGCGCAAAATTTGTGCCCATATGCCCTCCGGCTCCGTCTCCAACCTGTAGAGCCATTTGCTCATAAGGCATTTATTCTTGATTTTTAAGTTCTCAATACCAACACCCCCTGGTCTTTTGGCCGGCAAAGGATGTCCCATTGCGCCATTCGGTATTTCCTTTTGGCCTCATCTGACTGCCAGAAGAAACTAGACCTGAAGAAATCAAGTCGCTTCCGTACCCCTTTCGGAATTTCGAAGAAAGAGAGTAGGAACATTGGCATGCTGGTCAGTACTGAATTAATCAGCACTAGCTGACCTCCATAAGACATAAGTTTGCCCTTCCAGCAGCTCAGTTTTTTCTCAATACGATCTTCGATACATTTCCATTCTTTATTAGATAACTTACGGTGGTGAATTGGTATGCCCAAATAACTAAATGGTAAAGACCCTAATTCACACCCGAACAATTGTCTATATGTGTCTTGCTCATCTTTGGCCTTCCCAAAGCAGAACATCTCACTCTTGTGAAAGTTTATCTTTAAAC
>LR738715.1:655742827-655769612 GCA_902687465.1 Secale cereale | reverse complement strand
GCGCCTTAAAGCGCCTGGACGCCTTGAAAACATAGCTAAGAAATGTATTATGCCGCTTCACATAATCAGATTCATATAGCTTCTGTACAGTACATATATGTTGATGCTGCAGGTCTTTGTTGTAGAGGCAAGTACGCATATTGTGTTTTCTGGCTTGTGAAAATATAAAACTATGACTTAATGGGTTTTACCCTTTGTTCAAACCCGGAAAGCATTCCATCATGTTTTCGTCTCAAGAAATGATAGGACATAGTTAGCAAGCATTGTCCATTTTTACACCACAACACCCTCGCCCTGAGCTAATAATATTTATTGGCTTTGCATCATACTACTTTCTTTTCGTAGGACTAAGTACCCATATTCAGTTATACTCCCTCTGTCCGGTTATAAGTGCGCATCTAGAAAACTGGTGACATATTAGTTCTCTCACCTCTTATTAGCCTTCACCAATAAAATAAAAGGAGAAGAATGAGGGTTGGGGGATGATGCGGGGGAGAAGAATGGGGTTGGAGGATAGAGTGGGGGGAGTGATTACGAGGAGGCAATTGCATTTATTAACTGCATTTAAGTGTAGATGTACACTTTTTTTGGGATAAAATTTATATGCTAAATGTAAACTTATAACCGGACGGAGGGAGTATGCTGCAGTGACCGTTGTCATTTCGCTCCCTCAACTTGCTGTTCACAATAGAGAGTCGCATGCCAATAGGTTGTATTTATACTAGCATCTGGTTGTGTAAAATAAGAAAGTTATTCTAGCATCCTCCGTAGCAGCAACAGTATGCGTATCGTGCACATGATTCAACACGGGCACACTGGCTTGGCAAAGTATTTTGACATTCATGATCACTTATGTGAAAAATGTCATGTCACACAAACCCACTTCTCTTCTACATAAGTACATATGCTACTACTGCAAAGAAAGTATGTGGCTATTTTGTTAATATGTGAATTCCGTAACAACTGTTGTTATGCTAAGAAATTTCTTATGCCTCATGTACGTAATCAACGTATCCACAAAGCTTTTTTTCAGTACATATGTGTATATGATGTAGGTCTCTGATTCTTTGAAAAGGGAGAACTATAAGTTCATGTGTTTTACACCTGTGCTTTTTGGAAAGTGGCTATTGGGAATAATGGTATTTCATGGAAAGGTTTTGGTATTTATGTCAAATTTGAACTAAATAATGAAACTTTACAAAAACAATACTGCTCTCCCTAACATGGTCTAAAACATCCGGTCATATTTCAGTCTCAAGAAATTATTAGGACATACTATTGCTTCCCAGCAAACACACAACGTCCATTTTGTGGCCACACCATCCTATTCCTACATGTAATGGCGTTTCTTGCTTTTGGATCACACCTTCATTTTGTAGACCACATTTTTGATTGGTAGGTTTGCAGCCACACCTTGCCAAATGTTAGGCAGACAAGTTCAACAAGTGTTTGGTTGCAGCCACAGTTATGGCATTCCACAGTTTCGTAGCCTTTTATTGTTTCTGTCGGCTTCCATAGACACATTTGGTAGCCAACTTTTGCCACTAGTGTGGTGACCAATTTGGCCGCCACTAAAACTGTGGCTTGCCACACTTGTGGCACATAAGTGTGGTAGGGTGCCACTAGTTCTGTCATTGTTTCGGTCCCTCAACATGCTGCCGTATAAAATCTGATTTTCATATTTAAAAAAATAATCTAAATCATGCTATTTCAAATATATACGTAAAATAACATAATTTTGAAATTGTAAACTGTATAGTGCAAAGTTGAATAGTTTCTGCGAAGGCTCTTTTTATGTTGCCAGGGAGCCATGATGATTTTGTCCTAAAATAATAAAACATTAATTGCTACTACTTTCTCAAGTTTTGTCGACTACAGGTGGTAGAGCCTGGAATTTGGGATGCCAGTGACCGGATATAGTACACAAACAAAGTTCATTTATAGCAATATACGTAGTATATAGAAAAAGGGCTGCCCAGTGCACATAGCTCCCGCTTGCGAAGGGTTCGGGGAAGGGTCAGACCATTTTTGAATAATAGAGATAAGGAATAAACCATGCATTTTTGGATAAAACCGTGTAAAAATATTAGTTGAAATCATGAAATTGTGTATAGAATCTAGAGTATATGCCATGCTCAACCACCAGACTGTATTTACCATCTTGTATTGTTTTTGTTAATATTATCTTGTATTGATTTAGTTATTCCTGATTTGAAAAAAATGTTTGTAATGTCATTTTCTAGACTAGTATTATTATTTTTATTTATTTATCTGCCTATGTACATTTGATTGTTTATTAGGAAAATTAGAAAGTAATATATTATTTATGATCAACAGAGATGTATTTAAGTGTTTGGGGGTTCTATTGCTTTTCTACATATATGCTACTCCCTCTGGTCCAAGTTAATTGACGCTCTCTTACTACAACTTATAAAGTACTTGTACTAACTACTAAGAGAGCGTCAATTAATTTGGATCGGAGGCAGTAATTGACTTTTACCAACTTACTTACTGATGTTCCTTTTTTGCCCTTTGTTTGAGCAGACGGGAGTTGCACTTGGTCATGAGCTAACTGACAAGATGCCGCTAAACGAGTATTATGAGTATTTTGGCCCAGATTATACTCTTCATGTTGCGCCAAGTAATATGGAGAACAAAAACACAAACCGTCAATTGGATGAAATAAGATCAAGACTTCTCGAAAATCTTACAAAACTCCGGCATGCTCCTAGTGTCCAGTTTCAAGAGCGACCTCCCGAGGCCGAGCAACCAGAGGTGATCTTTCGAGTAACTGATTTCTTTTTTCTGGCATACATCAGATACAATAGTAATGGCTTCCACACCCTTGATCTAGAATGACACTAACAATGTGACCATTTGTGTTGAGAGTGAATATTGACTTTTGTTCTGCTTAAGCTTAAGTGCTAATTATCCTACAGGAAACTGCAAGGAGCATAGATGTGAAATTTCTATAAATTTAAAGGGAAAACACCACTTTACCCCCTCAAATTATTGGGTAGGATCACCTAACCCCCTGAACTAGTTTTTGTCTCACTTAACTCCCTAAACATCTGATTCCAGATCATTTTGCCGGGCGGTGGTTTTCATATGCGGTATGACATGGAAGACATATACCTAATTTTGCATGCGTTAAAGCCACCTCACCTTCTTCCTCCTGAATACACACTCTCCACCCATCAACTTCTGCCCTGTGATGTCCTGCCCTGCTTTGCCCCGCAGTTAGCACCTAAACAGAACTTGTGCCCCAAGCGCGTTGGTCGCCTCTTCCCAATTGCTCCCCCATTGATCCTTTCGTTGTGTTTCTCCTTCCCCTTGAGACCCGTGTTCATACACGCGGAACTGATCCAAAGGGGCCTACTTAGTACACTCAAATGGCATGGAAATAGTTCATTCAAGTAACTATCTGCCAACCAGAGCAGTCCAATGAGAGGTAATTATTTCCTGAAGACAGTTTATGAACGAGTCAGTTGAAGGAAATCGATTCCCGCTACCTTCTGTGTAAACATGAACTTTGTTTGCGATCCCTGCAAGATGTATCAGACACGCACCCGGCAAATCACATACAAAATTAAGAACCATTTAAAAAGCATGTGCGCTCCAACAGAGTGGTGACGCGGTACATCAAAACAAGATGGTGGTAACACTCCAGCAACAGTGAGTTGTGGGTACTGGTAGTGGCTCAGGCTGTGTGCTGTCATGTGGGTGGTCTAGTGACGGTTGCGGCCATGTGGACAAGGAGGTGCTTGGAGGCAGCAAGCTACAAAGACAACAGGCACAAAAGTGCTGCGTGGGAGAAGGGGTTTTGGATGCTGCAAAGGATGATGAAATTGGGAGTGGGATTCGCATGGGGAGAGGAGGAAAAGGTGGAGGAAGAAGAATATAAGATACGAGCCACGTGGACACAATCTAGTGATGCGGCAGCCCATGCGGCAATACCACCATTTATGTTCTCAGAACCACCTTCCAAAACTGCTCTAGGGGACTAATTGGTCCACCACCGGTCACCAAAAGTCTAGAGGCCTAGGTTCAGTGATGAATATCTTTGAGCATCGCGAATAATTTGAGGGGGTAAAGTGGACTTCTTTTTCTGAATATAAGTATTGGAGATTAACAAAAGCTACTAGATGTCCTTTTTTCAGTTCGAAAATGGTCAAATTTACCATTTCGATGCCAATCCTTGCCCTCTTATGCATCCACAGTCTGCCCTGCATGAACACTGAAAGTAGGGATATGCAGATTGTACTTGCCTAATTTACTTGTTTTCTTCATCTTGCTGTGCGTCCATATTATGTCTCTGGTCCATTTTTCTGGGAATAGTAAGTCTGTGCACATTTGATTATTTTGTAGAAAGTTCGTTGTCCATTTCATGCAGCCAACTCATGCTTTTAGGTGTTATGATATGACTTATGAGTATGAACACTATTTACGCGGTTTGTTATTTTGTTAAGGTTGACCATCTTTGAAGTAGTTGCCATGTATACTGCTGTAAATTATATCTGTAATGTTTAAATCAACTTATAGAACTTGCCAAGTTGGATCTTGTCAGATATTTATATGATTGTTTTTCTTCTGTTCATTTGGTGGGTTGGGCTAAAACCAATGAGTTCATTTCTTGGGGCTATTGTATTTGTCTTGCTACCATGGAACCATGTTGACCTGAGGTTGAGCTATGTGCCACCGTGCATGATACCAATATATTGGTATTAGCTCTAGATGCGATTAACTGATTATTAATGTTCATTGACTATAGTTGTAGTTTTGGAAGCAGCATGACTAGCAGTCATCATATATTGGCTAAGTTGCATTTGTGTTGGGTGCAGCATGATGAAGATCAAGAGAATCCTGATGAAAGGCATCATGCTGACTCCGATATGGAAATGGTTGATGCCAAGCCTCTGGAGGATTCTGAAAGGTGTTCTTTTTATTTGGTTCCTTAGTCGTTCAGGTGATTATTTATAGCAATACCATGTGTTCTGATGCATGCCATTTTCTCATATAGGAGAAGCAGTACTCAGAATGTGAGAGTTAAAAGAGAATCTGCTGAAACTGAGGTGACAACAGATCAGGTACTTCATTTCTATTTTAACTCGTATACTGTTCAATAGTATATGCATAAAATTTCGATTGCTTTGGTATATAATGCGTACTTGCAGACATCTAAGCAGCAATACTTAATGCATGCTGCTGTTTATCCTTTTTATTTTAACCGGCAAACAGTTGGAGAGGCTGAGAAGCTCCTACTGCATTAGACTGATAAATAAGTAGGAAGAGTTTATGTACAAGTTGCTGTCTTTCTTTTGCAGAAGGGAAACAATCAAATCCTAACATAAAGAGATAGAGGCTTACCTCTAAGCCTTAGCCACTTGCTTACCTACTGATGCTGCATTTCGTGTAGACTTGTGCTTGGGCCTATGGCGATATGGGGATCCCTTACTAGTGTTATATGGCTATATACGACCAGTAATTTGGTGTGATGCTTTAGGTGACCAATGCTTGTGGCAAGTTAATTTTCTCAAATGTTCTCATGCATGCTCTTGCATGGTTGCACCTTATAATGGGATTAGTTGCAATGGTAAGGCTGTATGTGGTTAAGCAAGTCTCGCATGGTCATGTACATCGTGTATTTCTTTGTGTCAGCATGTGAAACTCCTGTACTGTCTATCTTACATCAAGGGCTCCTGCTTGTTGCCCCAATTGTAGTAGAGCATTGTTCATGTATTAGCCTACAAGGGTTCTGTAGATATGTATAATTTAATTTGTTTGTAATTCTTTTATTGGTATGCTGCAGGATGGTAACGGAGTAGCTTCGGAACAAGTGAGGGGCACAGAACCTGTGGCTGATGGAGTTGGTTCCTCAAAACAAAACCTTGTAAGTTTACATGCACATTGCACATGTTACTGTCCTATACCACATTTTTTCATAGATCACACTGTAACCACAACTACCTTTTTCTGGTGATTGCCATCTGTAGCCTATTGATGCAAGTTCGATGGCCATAGACGAGCCAGCTGTTGTCAGGGCTGAACCAGAGAGGTCAAACAAATTACAGGAACAACAAGCATTGCATCAGAAACCATGATCACCCACCTTAACGTAGCAACTGATGCATCTGTGCAGCCCATTGACAACATTGGACAAGCCAGGACAGTCTGTAAGCTGAAGCAGAGTTCAAACAATGTACTGGACCAACAAATTAGCTACCAGAATCCAAGATGGTCTGTGTGCCTTAAGAGCTGGTGAAACTTTGCGCACTATATTCGGGACTTTGACACAAATGATAGTTGATTCGGCAATGCCATTTTTAGCACTAATTTATGTCCGGACCTGTAGAACAAGCAATTGAGTTAGTTTTTTTTTTTGAGATCAAGCAACTGAGTTAGTAATGCAGTACATTCCAATCACATGCTTCAGGGGAAATGCAACTGTGTATGTGACTAAACAGTGTACAGCTAGGCGAAGCCTTTGTTTTGGTGGGAGCTGGTTCTCATCCCATAAGGGTCGTCTTTTAGTCGGTTAGGAGGAATACCGCTTACTGTGTTTTCGGTGTCAAGTCTGTTACATTGAAAAATATTGCATTCATAATGCATGCCCATTGATGAATTGTCTCTTATTGAGCCATCATTGACCTTGTAACATTCATTGAGAAAATAATTGTGGCCTTTATATTGTAATGATCAAGGTTGAGAAGACTACCTTTACCACAACTAATAAAGATTGCATATTAGAGGTAAAAAGTTTTTTAAAATACACAAACAGAGATCAATTTCTGACATCAAACAATAAAAGCAAACAAATGCATTAAACATTTTTTAGCGGAGCAAGTGCTGGCCCATATCGCATGAGAGACAATTCATCGCATGCAGCTCATAATATGTGAATAGGTTCCCATGTCATGCAGAGAGCCCCTCGCAAAGGTCACTCCCACCTTGTGAATAGGTTCCCATGTCATGCAGGGAGCCCCTCGCAAAGGTCACTCCCACCTTCTTTGATGGTACAAGTAGTACATTGCACGCTCGTCACTTGTCGCAATTTTGAGAGTTTTTTTCGTAGATTCTTTTTTAAACGGTAATGACAATCCCGAACGTTCGGGATTTAAGCATGGCAACCTGAACGTTTTAGATGGCAACTTTAGTTTGCGTGAGATTAAGAAAACATGGCAATTAACTGACAAAAAAGAAGAGACAAAGTTGCCATCCCCTATCAACTAAAGTTGCCATCCTCTATGAACTAAAGTTGCCATGTAAAAACGTTCGGGACGAAATGCTTAAAATCCGAACGTTCGGGAGTTATTGGATTCCTTTTCAAAATGTTTATTCACAGTTGGATTTCTCATGTTGAGATATTCAAAACTAGATCCTATGTTAATAGGTGTTAACGATTTTATATGAAAAAAGCAGAAGCAAAAAGAAAACCATGGACCAAAAAAAAAAGAAACTGGAAAGAAGACTTAAAACTAGAAAAAAAATAAAAAAAAACCCGGAAGCATGGTTGTGCCTTTCCTTTTTCTTTTTGGAAGCACAATTGCGATTTTTCCTCTTGGCATAAGCACAAACTCTTTTTACATGGTCAAACAAAACTAAGCCATTTCCTTTTTAGCAAGCACATATGTGCCTCTCGCAGAAGCATATGCTATGTTTTTTCCTATTTCGGGAAGCACAGTTGTGCTTCTCTTTCGCTTCTCACAGGAGTAGAACAATGCTTCTCGTAGAAACACAACCATGCTTTTAAAGCACAAGTTGTGCTTCACACAAGAGAAAAAAGAAATTTTTTTGGTGATAAACATAGGAAAAACCAAGCATAATATGAAAATCCAGAAGAAAAAAAAAATGAAAACTTCCCCAAAAAATTAAATCTGAAAAAGGTGCAGAAAATAGGAAAATTTGTAATCCTATGGGGTGCACCCCGCGTGCGACACGTGACGAAAACTGGGCACACTAAGTGGCATTTCTTAATAAGTTGCTCCTGAGCGAGACAGTAGTACCGTTCACCTCAAGCAGCCTCACTAGTGGGCCGACCTAGTATCTTGGGAGGCGTATATTTTATTTTAGTTTTTCAATTTTTGTTGTTCATTTGTTCAAATTTGTATATTTGTTTATATTTTAAAATATTCGAAATAAATATTAATCAAAATATATTTTAGTTAAATTTTAAAAGCGTTCATCACACATTAAAAATTATTCATGCAATTTCTAAAAAGGTGAGACGTTTAAAAATATGTTTGTGACATTTCAAAAAAATGTCTAGATAGTTAGTACAGATATTTTGTATCATTAAATAAATGTTCATGACATAAAAAATGTTTACAATGTAAAGTAAATATTTTATTAATTTGTAAGAAGTATTTAATAACTTACAATTTTTTATGAATTTTTAAAAAATATTTGTGACATTTAGAAAATGTTTAAACAATGTAAGGAAATGTTCGACGTGTATCAAAAAAATGTTCAGCGTATGTACAACAGATATATAACTATATTAAAAAGTTGACATGTATTTGATAAAAAGAAAAAAAAAGAATGAAATAGGAAACAACAGAAAAGAGAAAACAGAAAGAAAAACCATAAAGAAAATCACAGAAAAGGAGAAAAAAAGCGTAAAATCTTCTCAAAACCGATAGAAGGTTCCATGAACCTGTGCTCAGAACCTTCCCAAAACAACTTCACTGGATCAGCCTACTAAAAGAACACAATAGAGAACGCCAACGGCGAGACGGAGCAAGATCTCACAATAAGCAAGACATAGCTTCCGGCGTGCTATGCACCTGCAGCAGTCCTGACGGTTATGGCCCAGTATTTGGGTTGGGCCTATTTAAGATCGTCACTGAGATGCGCCATGTGCCTGGATGGTCCAGTATGGGTAAGTCTATATACTATTTTTCTGCGATAACGCGTAAGCCTATATAACTGATGTCATACCCGTAAAATAAACTGATTTCATGTGTTGAACCCAATAATGTTCCGATCATAGAATAATATCATCATGTAGTAACTTGGTGCAAATTCATGTCTATAAGTTTATATGTATATAATCAAGGACATAGAAAATATGTTGATAAATGTACATTTAAAATTTGGTAAGAAATAAATAAATATCCAAGTTGAGGAAATATAATCAATTGTCTGAGCTATAGTAAATTGCAGTAAACCAATGTAAACAAGATATTTAAGTCACAGTCACAGTTAAAAAACCGTATGGAACTGGCTGTTGAACCAACAAAAGCTAGGATAAACAACTTTGGTGGCTTCTTAAGGTGTGTAGACCACGCTGCCATCAGACAGAAAGAACTGGTAATTTTTTAGTTGACCTCTGTTTACTACTCCTTCCGTCCGAAAATACTTGTCGTCAAAATGGACAAAAGGGGATGTATCTAGAACTAAAATACATCTAGATACATTTCTTTTTATTCATTTTGATGACAAATATTTTCGGACGGAGAGAGTACTATATTAGTATAAAATATACTTTTACAGCTTAAAAAACTAGACGTGAATAGGTGAACAAGTGGTCCGACTGATGAAAACCTAAACCGGCAACCTCATCAGTTTGGTCACTAGTGTTTTAAACTATGATCAAAGTATGTACATAGAGGAAATGATTGCATTCTACTACGAAAATTCACCTGTGCTCCTTTCTTTTCAGAGTCTATATGTATGGCCTTTAATCTTCACAATTTTGGAAAACTGGAAAAAATAATTTTGTTTGCTAAGCTACAAATATTATGATCATAAGATAGCAAGACCCTACGAGCAACAACATAAACTAGGCTTTCCACGCCTCCCGTCGGCACTGCCTCTGATTTGCCTCGCCTCCTGTGGCCTTAGGGCCACAGAGGCGCGATGGATCCCGGCCCTTACCGGTGGGAGGGCTTCCGCTTTGTGTTAGATGTTTTTTAAAGTTTGTTTAGGGTTTTGTCCCGCCCAGGAAGGTGAAGGTGGCGGCTCCCTAAAGATGGAATAAGATTCTCTCTGCCTAGACCCTGCCCCGGTAGTGCGTCTAGTATTGTCGGTGGGTGTGTGAAGATATGTCTCAGGCGAATCTTGCGGACTGTGTCAATATTTGTCTTTGGCGAATCTGTATGGATATGATATTCCTTTATCCGCGTTCGTGTGTCTATAGGTTATATCCTTTTGATCTACACTTCTCTTCATCAACGATGGTTGTTGGTTTGGTGCGCTACTCCTTTGGGGCCTTCGAACGACGACTTCTCGATTGTCTGTTACAATAAGGTTTGCCTGACTTTGGTGAGGGAGGGCGGTGACGGCGACACACCTTCAGCACACTCTAGTGCTTATAGTTGTCCCTAGATGGCCTATGGAGCTATATGTAATTTCTGTTATTTCTAGTGTTCTTTGTACTGCCATAATATTTGATGAGTATTCCCTTAGTGATCTAAAACGTCTTATATTTGTTTACAAAGGGACTTGATCGGAAGTTCTTCCCGCAGAAAAACAAGATAGTATGACACACTTGCCTTTTCATTTCTATAGTTGTAACTATGTTATTTGTTTTGTAGATTACAACCTGTACTGCAACCTGGTGGATTTTTAGAACCCGCCCCATTTAGTCACAAAAACAAGATTTGATATTTGATTCGTTGGCAACTATCACTTTTGTAAAAGTAGCTATACATTTTATCAATTTTAACCCATGATTCATCTACAATTATGTTTGATGAGTGGAACCTCGTCGTCATATTTGAAATTAAAAACATTGTATTTTATCAAACGCGCAATGCATTGTCCACCATATCTAAGTTCCGGGATGGAACATAGGCCAAACTTTATGTTTATGAAACCTAGATAAGTCGTTGTAGAGCGTATTTTAATTACTTAAGATAATACTTTGGTTAATGGCCACTGCCAATTATCATGCAATCTATGTGATATAAAACACATGTCACCAGATCTGTACAAAATATATTTAATTATACTTATTGTTTCATCACATCGACCATATATTAACAACGATTTCACTACAAATCAGACATTAGTTTTTTAAGCATGGAAAATCAAATGTTTTTTATGGCAAATTCTGTTGTCGCGAGGATGAAAATTTCCATTAGCAAGCATGCCAAATCCTTGCCATGTTCAGTTTTTGTCAGCCTGTCACGGTTGTCTCAAAGTGAGTAGTAGCATCATAACTCCGCAAAGAGAAAAAGAAAGGCCATGAACATCTACAACATGAGACTGACACTGTATTCTCATATAAAGCAAAACTTGCTGATTTGACAACAATTATAAAGAGAAGGTCAATTAACTGGTTCATATGGTTGCTCAAAAAAAATAACTGGTTCATATCTGTCATGTATATAAAAAACGTAGATCAATTACAGGCTTTAGTTCAGACGGTGGGTTATCAGCCTATACTTCAGCAGACACAGATGAAAATAACTTCCCTTTGGACACGCCATTGTGAGTGTAAGAGCAACATAAGACATACCTAGCAAACGTATACCAGCATGCTTGTCAAAGTGAAACAATAGATACTTAATTTATAAATTTATCTAGCCATAATTATTTGAGAGACGGATATAAAGTCGTCAAATTTCTGACTTGCGGCCAAGTTGCTTTTGTGGTAACATAATCTGAATCGAGTGGGAATCATTTGCATTTGGAATTGGGTGGCTTATATAGCAATTGCTCGTGCAACTATTCACTTTAATTGGAAAATGAAGAACAATACTACTAGTGTTAGTAACCATGGACAGAGACATGAGGCAACCATGTTGAAAAACTGAATTTGTAGAAACAAAATACACCCTACCGCAAACAAATTCAATGCTAACTTTGCAAGATCCTGCTATGTCGGAAGACATTACCTGGTTACCTGGACGACATGGACCGACAAGGAATACTAATAAAGCTCTGCCCACGACGAAACCGGGACCAAGCAAAGCCCACGTCTCATATGATACCGCCAATACCTTTTTCATAACTGAAAGAACTACTAGTAACATACGTGCTACACAGAACACAGAGCAAGCGCCACTTTCAGATTCGATCGTAGTCCATCAAGGAAATCTGTCCAACCGCCCAACTCGCATCTACCTAAGCCAGTAAATTGTACAGATCCAATCGCTCCTAGAGCAAAAAAATGCGATGATGCCATTACTTGACGCTAAGATATGGTACTACCATTAGCAGTAGCCGGCACCAGCTCACCTTGGCTGGGTGAGAAGCGAAAGCCATGGAAAGCCTGGGATAGCATGATGGATGTCGTTGTGCTTTTCTTGTGTTTCATCCGTAGTCGGATGTCTTGTGTATGATCTTGTTGCATTCATGTGACTATTGTATGACTTGTTGTATCTCCATCTATTTATGTAATGGTACGATGTAATGATATCCATCTTGCTAAGCGTCCGAAATGCGGTTGTGCCCCAATCACGAGGTTTAAACGTGATCGGGATAGAATCGCATCTTGGGCGTGACAAGTTGGTATTAGAGCCGACCCTCGCGGTTACACGGATGTTTGCGGACAGGTGCGCGGTCATGTCATTCATGACGTTTGTGACCCGTCGTGGCAGACGGCATGACACATGTGCCGGACTAGATGCACAGCCGTATGTGCCAAGAGGGAACGTTCCTGTGGTCTGACGAGGATGTCGGTTCCTCTGAGTGGGGGAGTATGTGATAGCCGGACTTATTAGAAATGATAGACTACTCATATCAATAAGGAATTCCTTCTTTTCCGGGAGTCCATTCGGACAGAACTCCAAAGTTAAGCGTGCTCAGCTTGGAGTAATTTCAGGATGGGTGACCGACCGGTAAGTTGCTCCCGGGAGCGCATGAGTGAGGACAAAGTGCGCATAAAAGACTAGTATTGATATGTGGGGCCAGTCTAGATCCCGCCAGGAGTAACGACCACCGGCGGGTGTGTCCGGGGCGTTACAATTTGCCATACTTGCTAAAGGAAATTATCATCCCCACGACAACACAATTGACCATACACAATAGCTAGATGTAAGTCGCCTGAATCTGCAACTTGGGTCAATCAATTTTCAAGTGAAAGAAGAGCAGTCGGAGTGAAGGAAGGACCTTGCCGGAGAATCCCTCTAGGTCTGTCTTAGGGTGGCAGGTGACTCCACTATATATCTTAGGGTTGCGGGGGGATGGTGCAGGTTCGCTGAAAAAATGGTCATGGCCAAGGGTGGCGGCAACACAACGGTGGGTGGCAGTTGTGGGTAGGGCGGGACGACGAGGCTGGAACTAGAGTGCCGCCTGCCGTGGACGGTGGTGGTGTTGGAAATATGCCCTAGAGGCAATACTAAATTGGTTATTATTGTATTTCCTTGTTCATGATAATTGTTTATTATCCATGCTAGAATTGTATTGATAGGAAACTCAGATACATGTGTGGATACATAGACAAACACCATGTCCCTAGTAAGCCTCTAGTTGACTAGCTCGTTGATCAACAGATGGTCATGGTTTCCTGACCATGGACATTGGATGTCATTGATAACGGGATCACATCATTAGGAGAATGGTGTGATGGACAAGACCCAATCCTAAGCCTAGCACAAGATCGTGTAGTTCGTATGCTGAAGCTTTTCCAATGTCAAGTATCCTTTCCTTAGACCATGAGGTTGTGCAACTCCCGGATACCGTAGGAATGCTTTGGGTGTGCCAAACGTCACAATGTAACTGGGTGGCTATAAAGGTGCACTACGGGTATCTCCAAAAGTGTTTGTTGGGTTGGCACGAATCGAGACTGGGATTTGTCACTCCGTGTGACGGAGAGGTATCTCTGGGCCCACTCGATAGGACATCATCATAATGTGCACAATGTGATCAAGGAGTTTATCACGGGATGATGTGTTACGGAACGAGTAAAGAGACTTGCCTAACGAGATTGAACAAGGTATCAGTATACCGACGATCGAATCTCGGGCAAGTACTATACCGGTAGACAAAGGGAATTGTATACGGGATTGATTGAATCCTTGACATCGTGGTTCATCCGATGAGATCATCGAGGAGCATGTGGGATCCAACATGGGTATCCAGATCCCGCTGTTGGTTATTGACCGGAGAGTCATCTCGGTCATGTCTACGTGTCTCCCGAACCCGTAGGGTCTACACACTTAAGGTTCAGTGACGCTAGGGTTGTAGAGATATAAGTATGCAGTAAACCGAAAATTGTTCGGAGTCCCGGATGAGATCCCGGATGTCACGAGGAGTTCGGGAATGGTCCGGAGGTAAAGATTTATATATAGGAAGTCAGGTTTCGGCCACCGAGAAAGTTTCGGGGGTCACCGGTATTGTACCGGGACCATCGAAAGGGTCCCGGGGGTCCACCGGGTGGGGCCACCTATCTCGGAGGGCCCCATGGGCTGAAGTGGGAGGGGAACCAGCCCCTGGTGGGCTGGTGCGCCCCCCCTTGGGCTTCCCCCTGCGCCTAAGGTTGGAAACCCTAGGGGTGGGGGCGCCTCCACCTGGCTTGGGGGGTAAGTTTCCCCCCTGGCCGCCGCCCCCCTTGGAGATTGGATCTCCTAGGGCCGGCGCCCCCCCTAAGGGCCCTATATATAGTGGGGGGGAGGGAGGGCAGACACACCCTATGCCCTGGTGCCTCCCTCTCCCTCCCGTGACACACCTCCCTCCTCCGGTTGCGCTTGGCGAAGCCCTGCCGGAATCCCGCTACTTCCACCACCACGCCGTCGTGCTGCTGGATATCCATCAACCTCTCCTCCCTCCTTGCTGGATCAATAAGGAGGAGACGTCGCTGCTCCGTACGTGTGTTGAACGCGGAGGTGCCGTCCGTTCGACGCTAGGATCATCGGTGATTTGGATCACGACGAGTACGACTCCATCATCCCCGTTCTCTTGAACGCTTCCGCTCGCGATCTAAAAGGGTATGTAGATGCACTCCCCTCTACCTCGTTGCTAGATGACTCCATAGATTGATCTTGGTGAAGCGTAGAATTTTTTTGTTTTCTGCTACGTTCCCCAACAGTGGCATCATGAGCTAGGTCTATGCGTAGTTTCTTGCATGAGTAGAACACAAAGTAGTTGTGGGCGTCGATTTGTCAACTTACTTGCTGTTACTAGTCTTATCTTGATTCGGCGGCATCGTGGGATGAAGCGGCCCGGACCGACCTTACACGTACTCTTACGTGAGATAGGTTCCACCGACTGACATGCACTAGTTGCATAAGGTGGCTAGCGGGTGTCTGTCTCTCCCACTTTAGTCGGATCGGATTCGATGAAAAGGGTCCTTATGAAGGGTAAATAGAAATTGGCATATCACGTTGTGGTTTTGGCGTAGGTAAGAAACGTTCTTGCTAGAAACCTATAGCAGCCACATAAAAACTTGCAACAACAATTAGATGATATCTAACTTGTTCTTGCAGCATGAGCCGTGTGATGTGATATGGCCAAAAGGATGTGATGTATGATATATATGTGATGTATGGTTTTGATCATGTTCTTGTAATAGGAATCACGACTTGCATGTCGATGAGTATGACAACCGGCAGGAGCCATAGGAGTTGTCTTATTTTATTGTATGACCTGCGTGTCACTGAAAACGCCATGTAATTACTTTACTTTATTGCTAACCGTTAGCCATAGTAGTAGAAGTAATGTTTGGCGAGACGACTTCATGAAGACACGATGATGGAGATCATGGTGTCATGCCGGTGACGATGATGATCATGGAGCCCCGAAGATGAAGATCAAAAGGAGCAAAATGATATTGGCCATATCATGTCACTATTTGATTGCATGTGATGTTTATCATGTTTTACATCTTATTTGCTTAGAACGACGGTAGTAAATAAGATGATCTCTCTCTAAAATTTCAAGAATTGTGTTCCCCCTACTGTGCACCGTTGCTAAGGTTCGTTGTTCCGAAGCACCACGTGATGATCGGGTGTGATAGGCTCCAACGTTCGCATACAACGGGTGTAAGCCAGATTTACACACGCAATACACTTAGGGTTCACTTGACGAGCCTAGCATGTACAAACATGGCTTCGGAACACGGAAGACCGAAAGGTCGAACATGAGTCGTATAGAAGATACGATCAACATAAAGATGTTCACCGTTGATGACTAGTCCGTCTCACGTGATGATCGGACACGGCCTAGTCGATTCGGATCATGTATCACTTAGATGACTGGAGAGATGTCTATCTGAGTGGGAGTTCATTAGATGAACTTAGTTGTCATGACCAATAGTCTAAGTTGTCTTCGCAAATTATGTTGTAGACCAATAGCTTGCGTTGTAGCTCCCTGTTTAATACGATCCTAGAGAAAGACTAAGTTGAAAGATATTGTAAGCAATGATGCGGACTGGGTCCATAGTCCGAGGAGTGTCCTCACTGCTACACAGAAGGCTTACGTCTTTGATGCACCGCTCGATGTGCAAACCCCTACAACGTCGTCTGTGGATGTTGTGAACACCTGAAAGACACGTCCTGATGACTACTTGATAGTTTAGTGCACCATACTTTACGGCTTGGAATCGGGATTCCAATGACGTTTTGAACGCCATAAGACATATGAGCTGAAATTGGAATTTCAGGCTCATGCCCGTGTTGAGAGGTATGAGACCTCTGACAAGTTCTTTTGCCAACAAGATGGAGGAGAATAGCTCAACTAGTGAGCATGTGCTCAGAATGTCTGGGTGCTAAAGTCATTTGAACCAAGTGGGAGTTAATCTTCCAGATGAGATAGTGGTTGACGGAATTCTCTAGACACTATCACCAAGCTACTAGAACTTCGTGATGAACTATGACATGCAAAGGATGGAGATGATCCCGGAGCTATTAGCGGTGCTTAAGACCGCAAAAGTAGAAATCAAGAAGGAGCATCAAGTGTTGATGGTTTAACAAGACCACTGCTTTCAAAAAGGGCAAGGGCTAGAAGGGAAACTTCATGAATGGCAAACCAGTTGTCGCTCTAATGAAGGAACCCAAGGTTGAACCCAAACCTCGAGACTAAGTGCTTCTATTGTAAGGGGAATGGTCACATGGTAGCAGAACTACCCCAAATACATGGTAGATAAGAAAGCTGGCAACTTCAACATAGTATATTTGATATACGTGTTATTGATGTGCACCTTACTAGTACTCCTAGTAGTACCTGGGTATTGGATACCGATTCAGTTGCTATTATTAGTGACTTGAAGCAAAAGCTACGGACTGAACGGAGACTAGCTAAGGGCAAGGTGACGATGTGTGTTGGAAGTGTTTCCAAGGTTGATAAGATCACCATCGCATGCTCCCTCTACCTTCGGGATTAGTGCTGAACCTAGATAAATGTTATCAGGTGTCTACGTTGAGCATGAATATGATTAGATCATGTTCATTGCAATACGGTTATTCATTTAAGTTAGAGAATAATGGTTATTCTGTTTACATGAATAATACCTTTATGGTCATGCACCCAATGGTTTATTGAATCTCGATCATAGTAATACACATGATAATAATATTAACGCCAAGAGATGTAGAGTTAATAATGATAGTACCACTTTCTTGTGGCACTGCCGCTTAGGTCATTTTGGCATAAAATGCATGAAGAAACTCCATGCTGATGGATGTTTGGAGTCACTTGATTTTGAATCGCTTGACACATGCGAGCCATGCCTCATGGGCAGGATGACTAAGATCCCATTTTCAGGTACAATGAAACGGGCAAGTGACTTGTTGGAAATCATACATGCTGATGTGTGTGATCCAATGAGAATTAAGGCGTGTGGTGGATATCGCTATTTTCTCATCTTCACTGATGATTTGAGTAGATATGGGTATATTTACTTAATGAAGCAAAAGTCTGAAACGTTTGAAAAGTTCAAGCAATTTCAGAGTGAAGTTAAGAATCATCATAACAAGAAGATCATGTTCCTATGATCTGATCAAGGGGAGATTTGCTGAGTTATGAGTTTGGCAATCACTTAAGACATTGTGGAATTGTTTCGCAGTTGAAGCCACCTAGAACACCACAGCGTAATGGTGTGTCCGGACGTCATAATCGAACCTTATGAGATATGGTGCGATCTATGATATCTCTTACCGATCTACCGCTATTATTTTGAGGTTATGCATTAGAGACAGCTGCATTCACTTTAGATAGGGCACCATCTAAGTCCGTTGAGACGACGCCGTATGAACTATGGTTTGGCAAGAAACCAAAGGTGTCGTTTCTTAATGTTTGGGGCTGCGATGCTTATGGCTTCAGCCGGAAAAAGCTCGAACCCAAAACGGACAAATACATCTTCATAGAATACCCAAAGGTAACAGTTGGGTATACCTTCTATCTCAGATCCAAGGGCAAAAATGTTTGTCGCTAAGAACGGGTCCTTTCTCGAGAAGGAGTTTATCTCGAAAGAATTGAGTGGGAGGAAGATAAAACTTGATGAGGTTGTCGAACCCTCACTTCAACCGGAGAGTAGTGCAACACACAAAGATGTTTCTGTGGAACCTACGACTGTTGAAGAGGAAACTAATGATAGTGATCATGAAGCTTCGGATCAAGTTGCTGTCGAACCTCGTAGGTCGACAAGGATATGTACTACTCCTGAGTGGTACGATGATCCTGTCTTAGATGTCATGTTGTTGGACAACAATGAACCTACGAACTATGGAGAAGCGATGGTGGACCCGTATTTCGACAAATGGTTAGAAGCCGAGAAATCCGAGATAGGATCCATGTATCTAAACAAAGTATGGACTTTGGTGGACTTGCCCGATGATCGGCAAGCCATTGAGATAAATGGATCTTTAAGAAGAAGACGGACGTGGACGGTAATGTCACCGTCTATGACGCTCGACTTGTGGCGAAGAGTTTTTCACAAGTTCAAGGAGTTGACTACGATGAGATTTTCTCACCCGTAGCGATGCTTAAGTCCGTCGGAATCATGTTAGCATTAGCTACATTTATGAAATCTGGCAGATGGATGTCAAAACAAGTTTCCTTACCGATTTTTGTAAGGAAAGGTTGTATGTGATACAATCAGAAAGGTTTTGTCGATCCTAAGGATGCTAAAAGGTATTCTAGCTCCAGCGATCCTTCCATGGACTAGAGAAAGCATCTCGGAGTCAGAATATACGCTTTGATGGAGTAATCAAAGTTTTTGGGTTTATACAAAGTTTGTTAGAAACTTGTATTTATAATAAAGTGAGTGGGAGCACTACAACTTTTCTGATAAGTATATGTGAATGACATATTGTTGATCCGAAATGATGTAGAATTTCTGGAAAGCATAATGGTTTGTTTGAAAGGTGTTTTTCAAAGGAAGACCTGGATAAAGCTGCTTACATATTGGGCATCAAGATATATAGAGATAGATCAAGACGCCTGATGATACTTTCAAAAGAACACACACCTTTGACATGATTTTGAAGGAGTTCAAAATAGATCAGTCAAAAGAAGGAGTTCTTACCTGAGTTGTAAGGTGTGAAGTTGAGTAAGACTCAAAGCTTGACCGCGGAAGAAGAAAGAGGAAGGACGAAGGTCGTCCCCTATGCTTTTCTCATAGGCTCTATACGGTATGCCATGCTGAGTACCACACATGATGTGTGCCTTGCCACATGTCTGGCAAGAGGGTACAAAGGTGATCCAGGAGTGGATCGCTAGATAGCGGTCAAAATTATCCTTAGAGGAATAAGGAGATGTTTCTCGGTTATGGAGGTGATAAAGAGTTCGACGTAAAGAGTTACGTCGATGCAAGCTTAACGCCTATCCAGATAGCTCCGAGTAGAGATACCGGATACGTATAATGGAGCAACAATTTGGAATAGCTCCAAGTGGAACGTGGTAGCAGCATCTATGATATAACATAAAGTTTTGCAAAATACATAGGGATCTGAATGTTGCAGACCTGTTGACTGCAACCTCTCTCACAATCATAACATGATCAAACCCAGAACTCATTGAGTGTTAATCACATAGTGATGTGAACTTGATTATTGACTCTAGTAAAGTCTTTGGATGTTAGTCACATGGCGACGTGACCTGTGAGTGTTAATCACATGGCGATGTGAACTAGATTATTGACTCTAGTGCAAGTGGGAGACTGTTGGAAATATGCCCTAGAGGCAATAATAAATTGGTTATTATTATATTTCCTTGTTCATGATAATTGTTTATTATCCATGCTAGAATTGTATTGATAGGAAACTCAGATATATGTGTGGATACATAGACAAACACCATGTCCCTAGTAAGCCTCTAGTTGACTAGCTTGTTGATCAACAGATGGTCATGGTTTCCTGACCATGGACATTGGATGTCATTGATAACGGGATCACATCATTAGGATAATGATGTGATGGACAAGACCCAATCCTAAGCCTAGCACAAGATCGTGTAGTTCGTATGCTGAAGCTTTTCCAATGTCAAGTATCCTTTCCTTAGACAATGAGGTTGTGCAACTCCCAGATACCATAGGAATGCTTTGGGTGTGCCAAACGTCACAACGTAACTGGGTGGCTATAAACGTGCACTACGGGTATCTCCAAAAGTGTTTGTTGGGTTGGCACGAATCGAGACTGGGATTTGTCACTCCGTGTGACGGAGAGGTATCTCTGGGCCCACTCGGTAGGACATCATCATAATGTGCACAATGTGATCAAGGATTTGATCACGGGATGATGTGTTATGGAATGAGTAAAGAGACTTGCCGTAACAAGATTGAACAAGGTATCGGTATACCGACGATCGAATCTCGGGCAAGTACTATACCGGTAGACAAAGGGAATTGTATACGGGATTGATTGAATCCTTGACATCGTGGTTCATCCGATGAGATCATCGAGGAGCATGTGGGAGCCAACATGGTTATCCATATCCCACTGTTGGTTATTGACCGGAGAGTCGTCTCGGTCATGTCTACGTGTCTCCCGAACCCGTAGGGTCTACACACTTAAGGTTCGGTGACGCTAGGGTTGTAGAGATATAAGTATGCGGTAACCCGAAAGTTGTTCGGAGTCCCGAATGAGATCCCGGACGTCATGAGGAGTTCCGGAATGGTCCGGAGGTAAAGATTTATATATAGGAAGTCAGGTTTCGGCCACCGGGAAAGTTTCGGGGGGTCACCGGTATTGTATCGGGACCACCGAAAGGGTCCCGGGGGTCCACCGGGTGGGGCCACCTATCCCGGAGGGCCCCATGGGCTGAAGTGGGAGGGAACCAGCCCGTGGTGGGCTGGTGCGGCCCCCCTTGGGCTTCCCCTTGCGCCTAGGGTTGGAAACCCTAGGGGTGGGGGCGCCTCCATGTGGCTTGGGGGGCAAGTTTTCCCCCTGGCCGCCGTCCCCTTGGAGATTGGATCTCCTAGGGCCGGCGCCCCCCTAGGGGCCCTATATATAGTGGGGGGGGGAGGGAGGGCAGCCACACCCTATGCCCCGGCGCCTCCCTCTCCCTCCCGTGACACACCTCCCTCCTCCGGTTGCGCTTGGCGAAGCCCTGCCGGAATCCCGCTACTTCCACCATCACGCCGTTGTGCTGCTGGATTTCCATCAACCTCTCCTCCCCCCTTGCTGGATCAAGAAGGAGGAGACGTCGCTGCTCCGTACGTGTGTTGAACGCGGAGGTGCCGTCCGTTCGGCGCTAGGATCATCGGTGATTTGGATCACGACGAGTACGAATCCATCATCCCCGTTCTCTTGAACGCTTCCGCTCGCGATCTACAAGGGTATGTAGATGCACTCCCCTCTCCCTCGTTGCTAGATGACTCCATAGATTGATCTTGGTGAAGCGTAGAATTTTTTTGTTTTCTGCTACGTTCCCCAACAGGTGGCTCGCGGTCCGGTCGGTGGTCCGTGGGGGTGGCTGGGGAAGAAGGCGTCGGGAGGAAGAAGAAGATAGGTTGTGTGATTTGTTTTTAAAAAATGGTTGGAGGAAGAAGATGGTTGTCGGCCGTTAGATCGGAGATTAAGGGCATAGAAGATCCGACTGGCCTAATTTGTGATCTCAGGCGACTGACACTTAGCCAGTCCTTGGCCATAAAAATGTTCGATTAGCTATGCCTAAAAAACGGTGTATCTATTGATCATAGTCTTGTCTTAAAAGATAATCAAAATACACCATAACGAAACGAAGTAAGTAAATTAGTTTTCATGTTGGTGCTGGTTAACCACCACCCTTTTGGGCGATGGTGTTCCAACGGTCTATTGCCTTCTTATGAGAACAGACAGGAGATACTGCTATAAATTGTCACAATAACACAATTTTATGCTAATTTGATTTTTCAGGGGGTGCTATAGTAGGCATCACTAGGTATATAGAGATTGGAGGTAACACTAACACCTGAAACTTTTAAAAATTGCATCCAAGATGCATCGTAGCATATGAAACTATCTTTTGCAAGCCATTTTCAAATGTCACAAGTACGTTTTGGATTGGGTCACTACAACATCGACCGACCGATTGACATTCTCTAAGTAAAAAATAAGTAGTCACTTTGAACCATTTTCGGTGAAGCAGCACACATAAACACCATACACGTGAGAACAACCAAACAAAGACCTAGATTTGTGTTGCGCACTGGCAAGTGCGTAGACTGAACACTTGAGGTGTCAAGTTGTCATCCTCTGAACGGTCAACAAGTCATCGTCAAGGTACTATATGAGAGACCTCATATGCCGCCGTTTCTTTGGGATGGAAACATGCAACCACAACTATAATGCGCCAATGTAGGAGCACCATGTTCTGGTATGCACTACCGTATATGTTTATTCGGAGCTTCTCGTATCATTCATAGCTCTCCTGCCCCGTTCAATATGCAAGGTGTTGAAGAATAGTCACCATTAAAAAAATGTTATTTGATCAAGATTGTCCTCTTAGATCAAGACCAAGAGACGGGACAACAATTTGCAATGGCTGTTCATGCCTCGAAAAATTGTCACTATTACGCTTTGTTTTTTTTGCAACAATTGTTGGACTGGGTAAATGTGGCAATGGTGTACCGAGCAAAACGACATAAGAACTAAAGAAACAATGTAACAAGATTATAAAAGAACCTTTGTAGGCTACTAAGCGAGTGACACATGCAAGTCTTTATGCGGTCTCTAGCCATGAGTAAGGACGACATGAGGAAAAGAGTTCTAGTGCTAAAAGCACTATCTACACTACCAATATATGGTAACACCCTCAAAAGATGTGGTATTGTTTTTGGAAAAGATTGAGTGCGTCTAAAATATACAAGTCTATATCCCTCAAAACTTCAAACCCAAATTTGATTTACACATAGAGGAGTTTGAAAAGACAAACCTAGTATGAAGTACCCCGCTGTCCATTTAAAATGCCCATCATCCCTAGATTGACAAATCGAGTAGTGTAATACAAATTGTATGTCAGAAAAGTTATAGCACCAAAAATTATAACATTTTTTAAGTTTAGAATGATATAGTTTCTATGTTATATATATGAATCGTGTTACGTTGGACAAATTTTCAATCTAGGGATGCATGAAGACATTTTAGACTGAAAAGGGGGTAGTAGTGTGCAGAAGAAAAAAAAAATCTTCGGACACTATTTCTAATTGGATGTGTTCATTCTTGTTTGTCTATATGTAGGTCAACTGGATTTTGTTTTTTGTTAGATTTAAGAACAAATTTAGTGTCAACTCACTCATTGCCCCCCCCCCCAAAAAAAAACGTTCGCAAGTTTTTGAAGGTGCCATCGTCCATTGGTAGCATGGAAGTACCCATAGTGTTTGTAGCACAAGAATCTTCTGTCATGGGGTGAAAGTGATTTGTTAGAGTCATCTATCTGCTAGAAGCTCATAGTTTAGTAAGGTCACTTCCAATGCTTGACTCTTAGCACGACTTCACATGCAAAATGTTGAGGTGAACACATTAATTAGAAAAGAGAGAGGAGAGCTGTATGTTAATGATGATATGACTCTTAGCTTGTTTCCCCGCGTTCTCGAATCTGGTATGTCCTCTCTTCCATTTTTGTCTTTTCTCTTATGTCTCCTAACTAGGATGCGGTGTTGAGACACAAGCATAATCCACGACGTGAACCGTTTTTGGTGTTGTCTATTTGTGACACTATAGATGCTGGAATTTTCTTTACTGTTTCTCCATGTGTATGTCGGATTTAAATTTGAACTTTCTAGGAATTTTGGACACATATTCACAAATTTCTGGATTTTTTTAATACATTTTATGCTAGCACTTAAGTATTAGGATTAGCGGATTTTACTCGTGCATGGCAACAGCCCAAGTTTTTCTTAAAAGTGCATACACGATGCATTGTTGCATTTTAATTTTTGCAAGCCAATTTGATATATCGTTGTCAAGGTTTGGACTGAACCATCAAACCTCGACCAATTGGCATTTTCAATTTTTTTGGTAAGCAACACGCAAAAGTAAAATATGCACGCGAAAAACAAAGACCTATACTTGGTGTCGTTGTGAGGCAGAAGACTTGAGGAGTCAAGAAGCCATCCATTGAACGAGCAATGAGTCATTGTCTAAATGTTGGTAGTATGCTAGTAACCACACATGTCGCCATTTCTTTAAGCGTGCAACAAAACTGTCATGCACCAAGGTACGAGCGCCATGTTTTGGTATGCACTACCTTATATTCTTATCAGTAGCTTCTCGTATCGTTTGTTGCTCTCTGCCTATTCAATACGCAAAGTGTTGAAGAACGGTCACCATTCAAAAGTTATTCAATTAAGATTGTCCTCTTCAATCGATACCAATAGAAGGGACAACAATTTGCAATGGTTGTTCGTGCCTCAATAAAATGTCACTCCTACACTTTGTTTTTTGCAACAATTGTTGGACCGGGTAAGTGTGGCAATGGTGTACCGAGCAAAAAAGCCTAAGAAGTGAAGTAACAACGCAACAAGACTACAAAAGAACCTTCTTAGCAACTAAATGGGTGACACAGACAAGTCTTTAGGCTGTCTCTAGCCGCGAGTAAGGACGACGTGAGGACAAGAGTTCCAGTGATTATTTGCGCCACTGGATTATGGTAACACCCTCAAAAGATGTGGTATTTGTTCCAAAAAGATTGAGTGTGTCTAAATATAAGTCTAAATCCCGCAAAATTCCAAACCCAAATTCGATTTACACATATATGAGTTTAATTAAAAAGACAAACCCAGTATGAAGTACTCCCTTTTCCATTTAAAATGCACACCATCTCTAGATTGACAAATCGACCAATGTTATATGAATTGTATGCCCCAAAATTTATAGCACTAAAGATATAACAATTTTGAATTTTTAAACATTTAATTTTAATTTTTAAACACATGGTTTTATGCTAGCACCTAAGTGTTAGGATCACTGGATATTTACCCATGCATGGCAACACATTAATTTTTATAAAAAGTGCATACATGATGCATTATTGCATTTTAATTTTTGCAAGCCAATTTGATATATCGTTATCGAGATGTGGACTAAACCACTGGAACATCAACCAATTGGCATTTTCGAAGTAGTCATTTCGACTATTTTTTGGTGAAGCACCATGCACAAGTAAAATACTCATGCGAGAACAAAGAACTAGACTTGGCGTCAGTGACAGGAAGCATACTTGAGGAGTCAAGATGTCATCCTTTTGAACGAGCAATGAGTCATCGTCAAAATGCTAGTAGTATGCGAGGAACCTCTCATGTCGCCATTTCTTTGAGCTAGAAGCATGCAACCAAAACAGCGATGCACCAAGGTATGAGCGCCATATTCTAGTATGCACTACCTTATATGCTTATCCGCAGCTTCTAGTATCGTTTGTAGCTCCCCGCCCCATTCAATACACAAGGTGTTGAAGAATGGTCACCATTCAAAAAAGGTTATTCGATCAATATTGTCCCTTTCGATCAAGACCAAGAGAAGGGACAAAACTTTGCCATGCTTGTTCGTGCCTCATTCTTTTTTCACTATTACACTTTGTTTTTTGCAGCAGTTGTTGGACCGGGGAAATGTGGCAATTGTGTATCGAGCAAAACGGCTTAAGAAGTGTAGAAACAATGCAAAAAGACTACACAAGAATCTTTGCAGCTATTAAACGAGTGACACTGACAAGTCTTTAAGCCGTCTCTAGCCATGAGAGAGAGAGAGAGAGAGAGAGAGAGAGAGAGATTCTTGCTTTTTTGCTAGCAAAAATAGGGTTAGGTTGTTAGGTATTTTGTAGGAGTTATATGTTAGTGGATGTATGGCTCTCAGCTCATTTCTCTACGTAGCAAAAATAATTCTCTGATCTGATGTGACCTCCTCTTAGTCCACCCCTTAAGCTTTCTTCTCTTTCCACAACTATGCCACAATGTTGAGATGCAAGCATGATAACTGAATTAAATGAAACATCATACAATACTAAATACAGTGCTTAGTGGCTGTCCCTTAGGCCTTGTTTGTTTCATAAGTCCTAAGACTTTTTGAAGTTCCAACTTATAAGTCCAGAGTCCCTACCTGTTTGTTTACAGGGACTTATCATGGCTAAAGTTTATTAAATGACATGCTAAAAGACCCAAATCACCACTATAAGTCCCTATAAGTTCCTCCCTGAGAGTCTTTTTTGATAAATCCCAAATCACCACTTTAAGTCCTTATAAGTCCTTCCTATTTGGTTTAGATGAGACTTATAGGGACTTTTTAAGTCCCTAAACCAATAAGTCCCTGGAATTAAACACCCTCTTAAAATCTTCCACGACTTAGGATATCACATTAAGAGCTAATGCATTTTGAGTGACATGAAGCGGTTAGCAGCCTGTACTGGTGGATTGATAGGTGTGTTGTGGATCATTGACATTGCTTGTATTCCTCCAATATTGCCGACTGAATGTACCGAATGAAACCGAGCC
>LR738715.1:655696179-655742672 GCA_902687465.1 Secale cereale | reverse complement strand
CCCCGCCTACATAAAAATATAAACCGTGAGTAGATAATGCGGCCCCACAACCAAGAGTAATTATTTATTGAAGTCTTCTCTAAATAAATTAAGACACACTCTTAAAGATATACATATGCATTTATTTATTTAGTTATAGCTCCTCCAATGTGTTATTTACCATTTAATTATTTATTAACGTCTTATCACACACAAAAAGATACAATCCATTGATTACATATTAGGGCCAATTACTATTTATGGGATAACTAATTTATAAGGCTCAACAAATTTAGGGAGCAAATTATTTTTTAAGTTGAGGAGAGGCAACTTATTTTTTAAGCCGCTCAAAAGAATTGGCCCTTAAATGACATGATATAGCTTAGGATATAATGCATTGGGAGTGCTCTCGTATGAATGATAAGTATATGGTACTCCCCACAATGTCCGACACTAGTACTGTTTTTTTAGGAAAGGGGGGGGGGGGTGCGTATTGTGTGTATCTCAATATCAAAAAAAGCGCATAGACGATGCATTTTTGTTTTTGCAAGCCATTTTGATATATCTTCGTCAAGGTTTGGACTGAACCATTACGACATTGACCGATTTGTATTTCCTAAGTAGTCACTTTCAACGACCTGGTTTTTTTGGGAAGCAGCATGCGCGCATGCATCAAAATACGCATGTGTTTTAAAACAAAGACCTAGACTTGTGGTTCGTTGGTAGGCAAGGGCGCAATTTTTCTTTTCGAGTGCGTATACGGAACGCTTGAGGAGTCAAGAAAGTAGCCCTCAAAGAGTCATCGTGTCGAAATCTTGGTAGTAAACGAGAGACTTCACATGCAACCATTTATTTGAGCTGGACGGAGGCGACCATAACTGTGATGCGTCAAGGTACGAGCACCATGTAGTATGCACTGCCTGACTGCCATATGTATATGCTTGTTTGGAAATTTTTGTATTGTTTATAGCTCCCTTGCCCTGGACTATACGCAAGGCAATTAATTGCAAGGTGCTGAAGAACTATTTCAAAAAGTGTGCATCACACGTCGAGTGTGGAGTAATATCTCTCAGATGAAAGCTACTGGATTCTCTCTATCAAGGTGAAGAGAAGGAACAACAATTTTGAATGGATTGTTCCTATATAAAAAAATAATGTCACTATTACACTTTGTTTCTTTAGAAATTGTTGGACCGAGTAAATGTGGCGATGGCACACCGAGCAAAACAACATAAGAATTGAGTACGAATCCAACAATCCAACAAGAGAATCTTGACAGGCTACTGTATTAAGCAGATGACACTCACAAATCTTTAAGCGATCTTAAGCGGTGAGAAAACTATTTTCTCACCTCGTCATGTGAGTGTCAGGACGATCAAGCAGAAGACACTCACAATTCATAACTTTTTGAATTCACACATGGGTTCAACATCCTTTCCAAATAAACAAATACACGCATCCCATAAGTGGAACCACAACCTTCCAAGAAATATATAAATAAGTGTATTTTACTCGCATGTGAGATCTATCGTAAATAAAGAAATAGACTACTTCATGTGAGACCATTTTTTTTTGTAAAAGGCACAAATAAAAACACAAAAGTGTGACTTCAACTCAAAATCGATTTTGGTTTAGTTTCTCCTTACCTACCATGGTCATTTAAAATCTCCGACGTTGCATGTCTCTCACCGTATTTTTGCTATTTTTTCTAATCATATATCACACAACAGCTACAAAAACAATAAAGTTACTTGACCATCTCCTAAGTCAATGGCTACATGGCAACGCACGGGAATCGTGCAAGTGTGTTAGTAAAATAAAACTTCATCCGCCAAATCCCAAACGTTCTTGGTGTTGCTTGTGTTGTAAAATACCACACCTTCCACCAACTTGTTGCTTCCGCCAAACACCTTCCATTCAATTGTGTGTTCGTAAAATGATCAATTGGGTTCACTAATGTACACCTTCCTTTCACATGCACACGTTTCGTCAAATTACATGCATGCTTAGCACCACTAATCTATCCCGACGCATGGATCTGTTGGATGACAAATTGCGTCGGAATAGCGTGCTCCGGACGGTTGCGGGAGATTTGAGGGTTCATTTTGAAGATACCCTAACACCCCAATTTCTGAAAAATATGCATACATGACGAAATATTGCATTTTGAGTTTTGCAAGTCATTTTGATATTATCGTTGGCAAGGTCTGAATTGAACCAGTGCAATATCAATTAATTGACATTTCCCAAGTGGTCATTTTCAATCATTTTTTATGAAGCAACACGCATAAACACCAAAGTATGCATGTGAAAACAAAGACCTAGACTTGTGTCATTGACGGGCAAGTGCGTACACTGAAGCAGTCACCCTCTCAAGGACCAATGAGTCATCGTCTCCGTTTCGAAAAAAAAAATGAGTCATCGTCAATGTAGTATAGACTATAGAGACCTCACATGCTGCCATTTCTTTGAGCTGGAAGGAGGGAACCATAATTGTGATGCGTCAAGGTACCAGTGCCATGTTCTGGTATGCACTACCTTATACGCTCGCTCGCCAGAGCTTCTGGTATCGTTCATAGCTCCCTTGATCCGGTCAATTCGCAAGGCAATTAATTGCAAGGTGTTGAAGAAAGTCGCCATTCCAAAAATGTTATTCGATCAAGATTGTCCTTTCCGATCAAGACCAAGAGAACAGAACAGACAACAATTTGCGATGGATTGTTCGTACCTCGAAAGAAATGTCACCATTACACTTTGTCTTAGCAGCAAAATGGTTGGACTGGGTAAATACGCCAATGCTGTACCGAGCAAACAGACACGAGAAATAGAGTAGGAAGGCAACAAGACTACAAAATAACCTTTGTAGGCTACTAAACGAATGACGCTGAAAAGTCTTTGAGCGGTCTCCAGACGTGAGAAATGATGAGGTGAGGGCTCGGGCAACGGGAGCACGACGAGGTCAGCGTGCTGAGCTCCGGGAGCAGGATATTACCGCTGTACACCCTAAACTCTAGTCTCCCTGTTCCAGTCAATGCGAACAACGATAGTCGTTTCCCAAATTCTGTCCACACCTGACAGTTACCGGCCTATTGTCTTCTGTGAGGATACGGACCAAAAGTTGGATTAGAATGTCCGGTACCTCACAAAAATGTCACGATTACACCGGGTTGTACAGCTGGGTGATTAAGATCTCTGTACACCGATTTTGTAGCCATAGAAATACGTCGACGCGTAATGTTCCTTGCCTCGACCGCATTTTCAGCCCTAGAGATATGCTGTCGACCATGTATTTGCAGCTGGGTAACATATATACTAAAGCTGTAAACTCTGTGCTTATGTAATCACCAGGAAGAGACCACTTGGCGTCACTTCTTAGAATGTCATACTGCACGTATGACCTGGTTTGCTATTCGAGTAGTATTTAGCATAATAATTCTTGCCCATATCTTTGTTAACCGGCTTAATGAGAGATTCCCCGTGTATGTATTTTGCTCAAACATTTCTACTGGAAGGTGTGTATTATGTTGGTCAGGTATTGCTGCGATTGTGTAGTTTTTTAATAAGAAAAATAATGCAATTTTTTGCGGGTCTACTAAGCTAGTACCTCCTTTTCAAAATAACTGAAGGTTTTTTTAATTGAGGAACCGGCAGGAGCACTGCCTTTTTCTTTATAGAAGGGAAGGAGCAGAAAAGCGCAATTTACAGAGGGGCGAGCGGTTTTAGGGACCGCTGCATGAGGGTGTGGAGGCCAGTGCTGGGCATTTGCCTGCGTGGCTTCTGCTGACGCCGACGACGCGGCGCCTGAGGGCGTCGTTATTCCTTCCTGATGGGTCGTCGTGGAGCTCTCTGGCCTTGTCCACCTTCGGGATTCGTCTTCGGGTGAAAGCCTATGACCATGTCGGGCGACGGCGTCGTTTCCGCGTCGCTTCCCCCTTGGGGGCGTCGTCTTGAAGACTTGTTCCCCTCCGCGCTTTCCATGGGCTGGACGTGCACGGCATCAAGGTTGGGTGGTACCCAACCGGTGATGCGAGGTTTTGGCGTTGCGACTTGTGCGGTAACGACAATGGTGGCGCGTGGAGCTGGGTCGCGGCTGGTCTGTCGGCGGTCCGATGCATCAATGGGTGTGCCTATGTTTGATTCTCGCCGTGACAGAGAAGTCGGAGCTGCACGTGGCGGGGCCCCTGCGGCAACGATGACTCCATGAGGGCGGATTCAGCGGACGGTGCTCTTCGGAGGCTGCGATGGATGAGGTCGGTGCGAGGCTTGCAACTTTCTCCTGATGCGCATCAACAAAATCGGAGCTGCCGGTCTTCGACATCTCGGCCGATTGTTTGGCTTTGGCCGATGAGGTCCTCGAGTGTCGTTCGTTCGGAGGGGCCTTGATGAGTCGTCGGCGGCGAAGTCGGAGTCGCCTGCTCGGGGAGAGGTGACGGCGATGACATTGCAGGCAACCTCGACGGTGTCCCCTCCTCGACGGTGTGTGTGATCTTGTGGGTGCCAGGTCGGCCGGTGTGCCCTTTTTGGGGCGTGTTGTGACGGTTTTCGCCCGGGTTCCCGTTAATTAACCGGGCAACTCTCTTCTGCTTAATTAATGAAAATGGCAAATCTTTTGCCTCGTTTCAAAAAAAATACCCGTGTTTGGGAAGCATCCTGTAAATGCCAGGTCCCGCTGAATGATAGCGTCTAGGGCGAGTGCGGCAACCTCACGGTGCGTCAGTCTTTGTCCGGTGAAAACACGCCTATTTCGCTCCTTCCAGATTGACCATAAAGTGTAGATGATTCTCCCACTACGCCGCCGGCGGCCCTGCTTGGATTGTGTTGTCAGTGTTTTATCCCACTAGTCGGACACGTTCCCAGGCTCCGGGAGGAAGCCCGAGATTGGTACGCCCTCGTTTGTCCAGGTATTCATCTGGTTCCAAACCGCGACCGTGAAGGGACAGTCCTTGCAGAGGTGAGTTGCAGTTTCAGGCTGTTGGAGGCATAGCAGGCACCTGGGGTCATGAGGCCATCCCCTCACAGCCAGCATATTGATGTCTACACACGCTTCTACTCTTGTATACTATGTTGGGCCTCCAAGCGCAGAGGTTTGTAGGACAGCAGCAATTTCCGTCAAGTAGATGACCTAAGGTTTATCGAACTCACGGAAGTAGAGGATGAAGATGGTCTCTCTCAAGCAACCCTGCAACTAAGATACAAGAAGTCTTTTGTGTCCTCAACACACCTAATACAACTAGGAGTTGTATAGGTGCACTAGTTCGGCGAAGAGATGGTAAAATATGGATGATAGGAGTGGGAAAGCAAAGTAATATAAATCTGTAATAAAAAGTGCAACAAGCAAACAAGTGGTAAACGTGAGCACAAATGGTATTGCAATGGTGGAAACAAGGCCTAGGGATCATACTTTCACTAGTGGCAACTCCCAACAACATTAACATAATCGAATCACATGATATTTCCCATAAAACATGCAATGGAGACGCACCTGGAGGTCATTCCTCGTGGTCAAGAGAGGACGAGAATTATGTAGGGCTACAAAAGCACACCTCAAAGTTCGTAGTTCTCAATCTAAGGATTTTCCAATGTCATCGCGGCCATCCAAAGAGAGTCCCACAATCACCACAACATATCTAAAGGATAGTCAAAGACAAGCACCAAGAGACTCTCAATCTTCAATCAACACACAAGAGAGGAAATCACTCATGCAAATATTTTTCTAATCCATGTCCAATAGACCGCTGTCACCTTGGTCTCGGGGATTATACTAGATAAAGACAAGTGGGTACATCAATCCAATACATAGAGGAAGGGGAAATATTATGGGATCACCCTAGATTAACATAGCCTATGATCACAATGAAGATCAGATCATGGGAGAGAGAATTGACCACATAGCTACTGGTAGAAACCTCAGCCCCGAGGAGGAACTACTCCCGCATCATGGAGGGAGGAAGCAACGTCGATGGAGATGAATCCGGGGGCACTTCCCCGTCCTGGCAGGGTGCCGGCACAGGAATTCTGGTCCCCCGAAACTTGATGGCGATGGCGGCGGAGATCGGAATTGCGTCTAGAGAAAAGTGTTTAGCATTCGAGTAGTATTTAGCATAATAATTCTTGCCCATATCTTTGTTAACCGGCTTAATGAGAGATCCCCCCGTGTATGTATTTTGCTCAAACATTTCTACTGGAAGGTGTGTATTATGTTGGTCAGGTATTGCTGCAATTGTGTAGTTTTTTTTATAAGAAAAAGAATGCAATTTTTTTGCAGGTCTACTAAGCTAGTACCTCCTTTTCAAAATAAGTGAAAGTTTTCGTTTTGTTATCACAACTGAAGTTGTTTAAGTTTGACCAAGTCTATAGAAAAAATATATTAACATCTGGAACACTAAATTAGTCTCTTGAAATTCATTTTGAAATATATTTTCATACTATGTGTATTTGATGTTGTACTATCTCCGTCCTGCACAAAGTTCCTTTGTAGCTCAGGCTACATGGAACCTCTTATTCTCAACCCTCCAGACTTGCTTTGAGATTCGTACTCTCCAACTAACTTACAACATGAAGATTTCTCTTTTTTGTTCCTCCGTCCTGTTTTATTGCCCCCCTTTGTAATTTGTGCCAAATTCTCACCAAATATTTAACTAACAAAATGTTAATGCATGCCAACAAAAAATATATCGTTGGATTCGTATTTGAACATAGTTTCCAATGATATAATTTTTGGTGACATGCATGAACATTTTGTTAGTTAAATTTATGGTCAAAATTTGGCACAAAATACAATGGGGATCAATAACCAGGATGGAGGTAGTAGATCTTAGCACATTTTCTAAACTTAAGTAAATTTGACTTAGGGCAAACCTAAAATTTCAATTATTTTGGAACAGAGGGAGTAGTTGTGATCAGGTCAATGTTGCAGCAGTCGGAACACCAAGAGTACGTGATGGCAGGCAACAATAGATTAGAAAAAGGTTATATGTGTTCTCGACTGCACTGTGACGTGTCCCCATGATCATGGTAGAGAAACCGCTATGCGCGTCATGGGCAGAGAGGAAAAGGGCGTACAGAGTGCCGAAAGCTTCCACACAAAGTGGGATCTGGGAAGGAAATTTTTAGACAACTTTACTTGTGCATAATAGTTCTACAAGTAGGCTGATTCGAATCCAGACATCCAGACCTCAAGTGAAGAGACTACCACTGCGCCTTCCCTTTTCAGGGTGAGAGGCAAAGCCAGAAAAAATGATTTTTTATTTCTCACGACTAAGTCATATGGCTATGGGAAACCGTAGGTTTAGAGAGGTTTAGTGTCACAATGTTTAAAGCTCCGTAAGGTCGACCGTAAGGGCATTACCGGCCTTATGTCCACATTGGAGACGCTGGACTCTAATACCCGAGTTCTCTAGGTGTTGATAACTTGTTATTTGAATTTTCTACTTCGATATTTGTATGAGAGCTTGCAATACATTTGGGTTTTATGTACTTTTGGTGTAGAGGCCCAAGGAGAGCTTATCTCTTACATTGTCAAGAAAACCGAGCAGGGATGATGAGAAATTGAGAAGCGAGGGGATTTATGGCACACGGGGATGGGGGCATGCATAATTTATTGTTTATATGGATCTAAAGTTCATATATAATATTGAACAAAAAGGGAAAACATATATTGACAAGACGAAGAGAAGACTGATGTGAGATATTCATACATGGTTATCGAAATTTACCCGCTGCATACAAATATACGACCATTGTAACTTGGAAGCTTGACGGTGTTACATTCGCATAACTCATAAAGTTTATTATTTATAGAAATAAAACCGAGAATATTCTAACTTGTCATACTCCCTCTTACTAAAAAAAAGCCACATTTTGATTGTTTAATTTCATACCCAGAAGTGAGGAAATTAGATGTGGGTTATTTCGCTATCAAATTTCACGTGTGGTCAAAAGTGCACGACTTTGATTGGGCTCTAGTTGCGGTGTATGCAGGGGGCGCAACTAGAGCACATACCCAAATTCCTATCTGAATTAGTACGTATTTGTGGGTATGAGAAGCTCCCTATTTTGGTAGGGGTGACTTTAATATCACACGTAGGCAAGATGAAAGAATAATGACAACTTTGGTGGTAGATGGCCATTCATGTTTAATGCTATTTTTGGAAATATGGATTGGAGGGAGATCACTCTTTCAGGTAATAAAATATGGGCTAATAATCTTCCAACTTCAACGTATGAGAAGCCAGATCGCATTAGGCTTTTGTGGATTGGGAGAAAAAGTTTCCTCTTGTAACAGTGTGACTATGAGATCATACCCCTCAACTAGTGGACTCGGGTGAGGCAGCTCACCGAAGGAACAAAATTACCTTCTAATATGAACTTTCGTGGTTTGAGAGAGAAGTTTCCGTAGAGATGGTAGAGGCAAAATGGGCAAAACAGACTATAGGTACTAGGAATATTGAAAGATGGCCATTAAAAATTTGGCATCTTAGTTAATTCTTGCGGGGTTGGAATAAGGATACCAATGGATTATATAAGGTCAAATGAGATAGGCTTGTACAAATTATTGATGAGCTTGATCAGTGGCGGAGCTACAAAATAATTGTTGGGCGGGCTGGAGAGTACCGTATATGTGTGTGGCTCCAATACAGACGGCTGCTCCTGAGCACCTCCGCTCCTATGCATGTTCTTCTTTGAGAAACAGTGCTATGCATTGCGACTGTGTGAGGCTGAGGTCGTGATGGCTGATGGCTGATGTATTTCTATATTTTTGTCCATTGTCATGGGATGTGCTTCATGTAAAAAATATTTTTGCTCGAGACCTGGGCGGGCCACGGCCAACTTGGCCTTGCCGAAGCTCCACCACTGAGCTTGATGTAAAAGCAGAGGCACCTCCTCGCAGTTCAACAAATTATGCTGCTAAATGAGAGGCCGAGGAGAAGCTGGCTAAGCTTTTAAGAGAGGAAGAGATTCCCTAAAGCATGACGTGCTAAAGTGAGGGAAGTTAGGGAGGGGGTAGTAATACCCAATTCTTTCATTTGATTGCGAATGAGAAGCATAGGAAGAAGAAGATTGTACAGCTCGACAAGATGAAGGGACCATTGTCGGTCAAGAGAACTTGGTATCACACATCACAAAATTTGATAAGAGATTATTGGCCCCGCTTATCTAATTTTATGTCTTTAGAGGAAGGCATAAGGGGTGACATCCCACAACTTTGTCCGGAAGAGAGTGTGGTGTTGACTACTCCCTTCATAGAGAAGGAGGTGTATGATGCGATTCTTCAAACAAAGAATAATAAATCACCTGGACCTGATAGTCCACCCGCGGAATTGTATCATGGATGTCGGGGGATAATAACATGGATGTGCTTCCCATGTTACATGATCTTTTTAATGATGAGCTTCAACCGTTGAAGCTAAATTTATTCCCACTGCAATGTCGACCAATTGGCATTTTCCTAGTAGTCGTTTTCAACTATTTTTTGTGAAGAAGCACACACAACTAAAATATGCATGCGAAAACAAAGACCTAGACTTGGTGTCGTTCACAGGCAGAAGACTTGAGGAGTCAAGAAGCCATCCTTCGAACGAGCAATGAGTCATTGTCAAAATGTTGGTAGTATGCGAGGTACCTCACATGTCGCCATTTCTTTGACCTAGAAGCAGGCAACCATAACTGTGATGCGCCATGGTACGAGCACCATGTTCTGGTATGCACTACCTTATATGCTTATCCGAAGCTTCTCGTATCATTCTTTCCTCCCCTACTCCGCTCAATACGTAACGTAAATTAATTGCCAAGTGTGGAAGAACGGCCACCCTTCCAAAAATGTTGTATTATCATACAAGGAGTGTGAAAAAATATCCTTTCCAGTCAAGATCAAGAGACGGGACAACAATTTGCAATGGATTGTTCATACATTAAAAAAACGTCACTATTACACTTTGCTTTTGCAGCAAATGGTTTGACCTGGTAAATATGGCAGTGGTGTACCAAGCAAAACGACATCGTAATTGGTTGGACTGGGTAAGAATGCAACAAGAGAACCATGGAAGGTTATTAAGCTAAGGACACTAACAAGTCTTTAAGTGGCCTCCAGCCGTGACAAAGAATAAGGTGAAGAAAGAGTTATAGTGCTATGAGGGGATATGCACGCAGCGGCAGCACATACACACGCAGCGGCAGCACGTACACACGCATCAGTACATACACATGCAGCGGCAGCATATACACGCGCAGCGGCGGCAGCACATACAAAAGAACGCAACACACATGCACGCAACACACAGCAACACACACCCACGCATCAACACACATAGAGCTGCATGCACACAGACAAACACGCAGTCATGCAACAGCACACACCGAGCAACATGTGCAGCAGCACACACGCCACACACGCACGCGCACACACACACAAACACGCAGACACGCAGCAGCACATACGCACACGCGCACACACACACCATCAGCAGAAGACACGTGCGCGCGCTCACACACACAGCAGAACGCACGAGCACGCACAAACATATACACATGAGGGGCAAAGAGGTCTTTTCAGGTGTCATTTATGCTCAAAATAGACGAAAGTGTCATAAAAGGCATAAATTCAGACTCGTTGTTACATAGGAAAGAAATAATCTGTCGATGTCAAATAGGGCATAAAATTTAGACACAGTGTTAAATAAGGAATTCTCTCGCGATGAATTGTCTCTAATGCGATATGTGCCAGCACTTGCTCTGCTAAAAAATGTTTAATATATTTGTTTGCTTTTAATTGTTTGATGTCAGAAATTGATATCTATTTGTGTATTTTAAAAAACTTTTTACCTCTAATATGCAATCTTTATTAATTGTGGTAAAGGTAGTCTTCTCAACCTTGATCGTTACAATATGAAGGCCACAATTATTTTCTCAATGAATGTTACAAGGTCAATGATGGCTCAATAAGAGAGAATTCATCAATGGGCATGCATTATGAATGCAATATTTTTCAATGGAACAGACTTGACACCGAAAACACGGTAAGTGGTATTCCTCCTAACCGACTAAAAGATGACCCTTATGGGATGAGAACCAGCTCCCACCAAAACAAAGGCTTCGCCTAGCTGTACACTGTTTAGTCACATACACAGTTGCATTTCCCCTGAAGCATGTGATTGGAATGTACTGCATTACTAACTCGGTTGCTTGATCTCAAAAAAAAAACTAACTCAGTTGCTTGTTCTACAGGCCCGGGCATAAATTAGTGCTAAAAATGGCATTGACGAATCAACTATCATTTGTGTCAAAGTCCCGAATATAGTGCGCAAAGTCTCACCAGCTCTTAAGGCACACAGACCATCTTGGATTCTGGTAGCTAATTTGTTGGTCCAGTACATTGTTTAAACTCTGCTTTAGCTTATAGACTGTCTTGGCTTGTCCAATGTTGTCAATGGGCTGCACATATGAATCAGTTGCTATGTTAAGGTGGGTGGTCATGGTTTCTGATGCAATGCTTGTTGTTCCTGTCATTTTTTTGACCTCTCTGGTTCAGCCCTGACAACAGCTGGCTCATCTATGGCCATCGAACTTGCATCAATAGGCTACAGATGGCAATCACTAGAAAAAGGTAGTTGTGGTTACAATGTGATCTATGAAAAAAATGCGGTCTAGGACAGTAACATGTGCAATGTGCATGTATTCCTCCAATACTAAGTTCACATCACAAAAGAAAACTTACAAGGTTTTGTTTTGAGGAACCAACTCCATCAGCCACAGGTTATGTGCCCCTCACTTGTTCCGAAGCTACTCCCTTACCATCCTGCAGCATACCAATAAAAGAATTACAAACAAATTAAATTATACAGTATCTACAAAACCCTTGTAGGCTAATACATGAACAATGCTCTACTACAATTGGGGCAACAAAAAGGAGCCCTTGATGCAAGATAGACAGTACAGGAGTTTCACATGCTGATACAAAGAAATACACGATGCACATGACCATGCGAGACTTGCTTAACCACCCACGTACATGGCAGTCGCATATTTGCCATTTTTCATAGAGGAAAATGGGCATTCCTTGGTCCACAAATATTTATCCTTTTAGTCATGACCACAAGAAATAAGGAATGGCTTGAAATCACAACCATGCCCTTCTCCTGCTCCCAGGGTCTCTAATTATTTTCTCAATTCCCATGTTCTCTCTGAAGGAGATTAGGAAGGAAGGGCATTCAATTGAGAGTAATAAGCATGGGGCTATAATGGAAGAACAGAAAGAGACGTGCCAAGAAATTCTAAAAGCAGCCAATATTTGTGGACAAATAAGATGGTTGAAACACCCCTACATTCTAGACAGAGAGTGGTTGAAACACCCCTACATTCTAGACAGAGAGTACTTGTCATACAGCCTTACAATTGCAACTAATTCCATTATAAGGTGCAACCATGCAAAATTATGCATGAGAACATTTGAGAAAATTAACTTGCCACAAGCATTGGTCACCTAAAGCATCACACCAAATTACTGGTCGTATATAGCCATATAACACTAGTAAGGGATCCCCATATCGCCGTAAGGCCCAAGCACAAGTCTACACAAAATGCGGCATCAGTAGGTAAGCAAGTGGCTAAGGCTTAGAGGTAAGCCTCTATCTCTTTATGTTAGGATTTGATTGTTTCCCTTCTGCAAAAGAAAGACAGCAACTTGTACATAAACTCTTCCTACTTATTTATCAGTCTATGCAGTAGGAGCTTCTCAGCCTATCCAACTGTTTGCCGGATAAAATAAAAAGGATAAACAGCAGCATGCATTAAGTATTGCTGATTAGATGTCTGCAAGCATGCATTATATACCAAAGCAATCGAAATTTTATACATATACTATTGAATCAGTATACGAGTTAAAATAGAAATGAAGTACCTGATCTGTTGCCACCTCAGTTTCAGCAGATTCTCTTTTAACTCTCGCATTTTGAGTACTACTTCTCCTATAGGAGAAAATGGCATGCATCAGAACACATGGTATTGCTATAACTAATCACCTGAACGACTAAGGAACCAAATAAAAAAGAACACCTTTCAGAATCCTCCAGAGGCTTGGCATCAACCATTTCCATATCGGAGTTAGCATGATGCCTTTCATCAGGATTATCTTGATCTTCATCATGCTGCACCCAACACAAATGCAACTTAGCCAATATATGATGACTGCTAGTCATGCTGCTTCCAAAACTGCAACTATAGTCAATGATCATTAATAATCAGTTAATCACATCTAGAGTTAATACCAATATATTGGCATCATGCACGGTGGCACATAGCTCAACCTCAGGTCAACATGGTTCCATGGTAGCAAGACAAATACAATAGCCCCAAGAAATGAACTCATTGGTTTTAGCCCAACCCACCAAATGAACAGAAGAAAAACAATCATATAAATATCTGACAAGATCCAACTTGGCAAGTTCTATAAGCTGACTTAAACATTATAGATATAATTTACAGTAGTATACATGGCAACTACTTCAAAGATGGTCAACCTTAACAAAATAACAAACCGCGTAAATAGTGTTCGTACTCATAGGTCATATCATAACACCTAAAAGCATGAGTTGGCTGCATGAAATGGACAAATAACTTCCTACAAAATAATCAAATGGGCACAGACTTACTATTGGTAGCATATATTTTTGCTTTTGAAGTTCGGTGGGATTGTAGACTTATATATTTTTGACTTACTCGGTCGTTTTCAAAGAAAAATCATAATACTTTCAGGTGTTATCATATATTGGCACTGTTCAAGAAATCTTCCGATACAACGATTTATCATCCGATTTATCTCTACTCTTGGGATGGCCGATAAGATTATGCCTTATCTTCACCATTTATCATTTGGGCCGATTTATCACTATGACAAGCGATTTATCAGGAATCTACCGATAAATCGGGCCTATTCATAGCACTATGTTTGAAAAAAGTATGTTTATTTGCGTTTTGCTAACCTTGTTATGCAATATGTAATGTTGTCCTATTTTGTTCGTCATTATACAAGGATTCAAAGGCTAGGTATCAATGTAACACTTCTGTCCAATATTATTTTGGTGTTGAATATTGCATATTTTAGTGTTGGAAATCTATGCTTTGCAAAAAAATGGCCGATTAATAGTCGACCGATAAAATCGATTAATCGGCCGATTTCCGATTAATCTCTAATCCACAGCTGACCGAGATGATAACGATAAGCGATATCGTGATGTTGTGTGAGAGCTACTGTTTCGCACACACACATACCACATGAGGGTAAAAGGGCTTTTCAGGTGTCATTTAGTCTTAAAATGGACGAAAGTGTTATAAATGGCATACATTTTAGATTCGTTGTTAGATAAGGAAGAAAAAGTTTTTCAATGTCAAATAAGAAAACAAAATTTAAGATAGAGTTATATAAGGAATTGTTTCATTCATCGCATGCAGCACAATATGTGAATAGGCTCCCACGCCATGCAGGGAGCCCCTTGCAAAGGTCACTCCCACCTTCTTTGATGGTGACAAGCAGTACACTGCACGCTCGTCACTTGTCGCAACTTGAGAGTTTTTTTAGATTCTTTTTTAAAACGTTTATTCACCGTTGGATTTCTCGTGTTGAGATCTTCAAAACTAGATCTTGTGTTAATATGTTCTAATGATTTTGTATGTAAAAACCAGGAATAAAAAGAAAACCAAAGACCGAAAAAAAAACTGGAAAGAAGACTCAAAACTAGAATAAAATATAAAAAAACCCGGAAGCAAGCTTGTGCCTTTTATTTTGGAACTTCTTTTTGGAAGCACAGTTACGATTTTTCCTCTTGGCATAAGCACAAACTAAGCCATTTCCTTTTTACATTGTCAAAACAAAACACTAAGCCATTTCCTTTTTAGCAAGCACATATTTGCCTCTTGCAGAAGCATATGCTATGTTTTTTTTATTTCGAGAAGCATAGTTGTGCTTTTTCTTTTTCGCTTCTCACAGAAATACAACGGCGCTTCAAGTCGAAACACAACCATGCTTTTAAAGCACAAGTTGTGCTTCACACAAGAAAAAAATGATTTTTTATAAACATAGGGAAAACCAAGCATTATATGAAAATCCAGAAGAAAATAAATGAAAACTTCCCCAAAAAGTTAAATCTGAAAAAGGTGCAGAAAATAGAAAAAATTGTAATCCCATAGGGTGCACCCCGCGTGCGACTCGTGACGACGGCTGGGCACATTAAGTGGCACTTCTTAATTAGTTGCTCCCGAGCGAGACAGTAGTACCGTTCACCTCAAGCAGCCTCACTAGTGGACCGACCTAGTATCTTGAGAGACGTATATTTTATTTTAGTTTTTCAATTTTTATTGTTCATTTGTTCAATTTTGTATGTTTGTTTATATTTCAAAATATTCTAAATAAATAGTCATCAAAATATATTTTAGTCAAATTTTAAAAGCGTTCATCACACATTAAAAAAATTTCATGCAATTTCTAAAAAGGTGAGATGTTTAAAAATATGTTTGTAACAACAACAACAAAGCCTTTAGTCTCAAATAAGTTAGGGTAGGTTAGAGGTGAAACCCATAAATCTCGTGACCAACTCATGGCTCCGACACATGGATAGCAAGGTTCCACGCACCCCTGTCCATAACTAGTTCTCTGATGATACTCCAATCCTTCCGGTCTCTCTTAACGGACTCCTCCCATGTCAATTCGGTCTACCCCGACCTCTCTTAACATTCTCCGCACGTTTTAGCTGTCCGCTATGCACTGGAGCTTCTGGAGGCCTGTGCTAAATATGCCCAAATCATCTCAGACGATGTTGGACAAGCTTCTCTTCAATTGGTGCTACCCCAACTCTATCTCGTATATCATCATTCCGGACTCGGTCCTTCCTCGTATGACCACGCATCCATCTCAACATACGCATCTCTACCACACCTAACTGTTGAACATGTCGCCTTTTAGTCGGCCAACACTCAGCGCCATACAGCATGGCGGGTCGAACCGCCGTCCTGTAGAACTTGCCTTTTAGCTTTTTGTGGCACTCTCTTGTCACAGAGAATGCCAGAAGCTTGGCGCCACTTCATCCATCCGGCTTTGATTCGATGGTTCACATCTTCATCAATACCCCCATCCTCCTGCAGCATTGACCCCAAATATCGAAAGGTGTTCTTCCGAGGCACCACCTGCCCATCAAGGCTAACCTCCTCCTCCTCACACCTAGTAGTACTGAAACCGCACATCATGTACTCAATTTTAGTTCTGCTAAGCTTAAACTCTTTCGATTCCAAGGTTTGTCTCCATAACTCCAACTTCCTATTTACCCCCGTCCGACTATCGTCAACTAGCACCACATCGTCCGCAAAGAGCATACACCATGGGATATCTTCTTGTATATCCCTTGTGACCTCATCCATCACCAAGGCAAAAAGATAAGGGCTCAAAGCAGACCCCTGATATCTTAATCAGGAAGTCATCAGTGTCGACATTGCTTGTTCGAACACTTGTCACAACATTATTGTACATGTCCTTGATGAGGGTAATGTACTTCGCTCGGACTTTGTGTTTCTCCAAGGCCCACCACATGATATTCCGCGGTATCTTATCATAGGCCTTCTCCAAGTCAATGAACACCATATGCAAGTCCTTTTGATCCCTGTATCTCTCCATAAGTTGTCGAACAAAAAAATGGCTTCCATCATTGACCTCCCTGGCATGAAACCGAACTGATTTTTGGTCACGTTTGCATTCTTCTTAAGCGGTGCTCAATGACTCTTTCCCATAGCTTCATTGTATGGCTCATCAGCTTAATTCCACGGTAATCAGTACAACTCTGAACACCCCCTTGTTCTTGAAGATTGGTACTAATATACTCCGTCTCCATTCTTCTAGCATCTTGTTTGTCCGAAAAATGAGGTTGAAAAGTTTGGTTAGCCATACTATCGTTATGTCCCCGAGGCATTTCCACACCTCAATGGGGATACAATCAGGTCCATCGCCTTGCCTCCTTTCATCCTTTAGCCTCCTTGACCTCAGACTCCTGAATTCACCGCACAAAACGCATGTTGGTCTCATCGAAAGAGTCATCCAGTTCAATGGTAGAACTCTAATTCTCCCCATTGAACAGCTTGTCGAAGTACTCCCGCCACCTATGCTTAATCTCCTCATCCTTCACGAAGAGTTGGTCTGCTCCGTCCTTGATGCATTTGACTTGGCCAATATCCTTCGTCTTCCTCTCTTGGATCTTGGCCATCTTATAGAGATGTCCCTTTCACCTTCCTTCGTGCCTAACCGTTGGTAGGGGCCCTCATACGCCCTATCCCTTGCTTCACCGAGAGCTCGCTTTGCGGCCCTCTTCGCCATCTTGTACTTCTCTATGTTGTCTGCACTCCTATCCAAGTACAGGTGTCTGAAGCACTCTTTCTTCTCTTTAATCGCCTTCTGGACATCATCATTCCACCACCAGGTATCCTTATCTTCGCTTCTCCTTCCCCTGGACACTCCAAGCTCCTCCGAGACCACCTTACGAATGCAAGTCGCCATCTTCATCCACACATTGTCCGCATCCCCTCCCTCCTCCCAAGGGCCCTCCTTAATGACCCTCTCCTTGAACGCCTGAGCTATCTCCCCCTTGAGCTTCCACCACTTCATTCTAGCGACTTTGGCACGCCTATCCCGCTGGACGCGAATCTGGATAGTTTATGTTTGTGACATTTCAAAAAAGTGTCTAGATAGTTAGTACAGATATTTTGTATCATAAAATAAATGTTCATGACATAAAAAAATGTTTACAATGTAAAATAAATATTTTATTAATTTTTAAGAAGTATTTAGTAACATACATTTTTTTATGAAATTTTGAAAAATGTTTGTGACATTTAGAAAATGTTTAAACAATGTAAGGAAATGTTCGACGTGTATAAAAAAATGTTCAGCGTATGTACAACAGATATATAACTATATTAAAAAGTTGACATGTATTTGATAAAAAGGAAAAAAAGAATGAAATAGGAAACAACAGAAAAGAGAAAACAGACAGAAAAACCATAAAGAAAATCACACAAAATGAGAAAAAAAAACCACGTAAAATCTTCTCAAAACCGATGGAAGGTTCCATGAACCTGCCCAAAACAACTTCACTGGATCAGCCTACTAAAAGAACACAATAGAGAGCGCCAAAGGTGAGACGGAGCAAGATCTCACAATAAGCAAGACATAGCTTCCGGCGTGCTATGCACCTGCAACAATCCTGACGGTTATGGCCTAGTATTTGGGTTGGGCCTATTTAAGATCGTCACTGAGATGCGCCATGTGCCTGGATGGTCTGAGTATGGGTAAGTCTATATAACTCTTTTTCTGTGATAAGTGCGTAAGCCTATATAACTGATGTCATACCCGTAAAAAACTGATTTCATGTGTTGAACCCAATAATTTTCCGATCATAGAATAATATCATCATGTAGTAACTTGGTGCAAATTCATGTCTATAAATTTATATGTATAGAATCGAGGACATAGAAAATATGTTGATAAATGTACATTTAAAATTTGGTAATAAATAAATAAATATCCAAGTTGAGGAAATATAATCAATTGTCTGAGCTATAGTAAATTGCAGTAAACCAATGTAAACAAGATATTTAAGTCACAGTCACAGTTAAAAAAACGCACGGAACTGGCTGTTGAACAAAAAAAGCTAGGATGAACAACTTTGGTGGCTTCTTAAGGTGTGTAGACCACGCTGCCATCAGACAGAAAGAACCGGTAATTTTTTATTTGACCTCTGTTTACTACTATATTAGTATAAAATATATTTTTGCAGCTTAAAAAACTAGACGTGAACAAGTGGTCCGACTAATGAAAACCTAAACCGGCAACCTCATCAGTTTGGTCACTAGTGTTTTAAACTATGACCAGAGTAAGTACATAGAGGAAATGATTGCATTCTACTACGAAAATTCACCTGTGCACCATTCTTTTCAGAGTCTATATGTATGGCCTTTAATCTTCACAATTTTGAAAAAAATGAAAACAATAATTTTGTTTGCTAAGCTATAAATATTATGATCATAAGATAGCAAGACCCTACGAGCAACAACATAAACTAGGCTTTCCACGCCTCCCGTCGGCACTGCCTCTGATTTGCCTCGCCTCCTTAGGCCTTAGGGAGGCCACATGAGGCGCGATGGATCCCGACCCTTACCGGTGGGAGGGCTTACGCTTTGTGTGAGATGTTTTTTAAAGTTTGTTTAGGGTTTTGTCCTGCCCAGGAAGGTGATGGTGGCGGCTGTCCAAAGATGGAATAAGATTCTCTCCGCCTAGACCCCGCCCCGGTAGTGCGTCTAGTATTGTCGGAGGGTGTGTGAAGATATGTCTCAGGTGAATCTTGCGGGATTGTGTCAATATTTGTCTTTGGTGGATCTGTATGGATATGATACTGATGTCTACTACGCAACCTTCTTCTTGTAGACGTTGTTGGGCCTCCAAGTGCAGAGGTTTGTAGGACAGTAGCAAATTTCCCTCAAGTGGATGACCTAAGGTTTATCAATCCGTGGGAGGCATAGGATGAAGATGGTCTCTCTCAAATAACCCGGCAACCAAATAACAAAGAGTCTCTTGTGTCCCCAACACACCCAATACAATGGTAAATTGTATAGGTGCACTAGTTCGGCGAAGAGATGGTGATACAAGTGCAATATGGATGGTAGATATAGGTTTTTGTAATATGAAAATATAAAAACAGCAAGGTAACTAATGGCAAAAGTGAGCATAAACGGCATTGCAATGCTTTGAAACAAGGCCTAGGGTTCATACTTTCACTAGTGCAAGTTCTCTCAACAATAATAACATAGTTAGATCGTATACCAATCCCTCAACATGCAACAAAGAGTCACCCCAAAGTCACTAATGGCGGAGAACAAACGAAGAGATTATTGTAGGGTACAAAACCACCTCAAAGTTATTCTTTCTGGTCGATCTATTCAAGAGTCCGTAGTAAAATAACACGAAGCTAGTCTTTCCGTTCGATCTATCCTAGAGTTTGTACTATAATAACACCTTAATACACACATCAACCAAAACCCTAATGTCACCTAGATACTCCATTGTCACCTCAAGTATCCGTGGGCATGATTATACGATATGCATCACACAATCTCAGATTCATCTATTCAAACCAACACAAAGTACTTCAAAGAGTGCCCCAAAGTTTCTACCGAAGAGTCAACACAAAAACGTGTGCCAACCCCTATGCATAAGTTCATAAGGTCACTGAACCCGCAAGTTGATCACCAAAACATATATCAAGTAGATCACGTGAATATTCCATTGTCACCATAGATAAGCACATGCAAGACATACATCAAGTGTTCTCTCCGTAAAAACTCAATCCGATAAGATAACTTCAAAGGGAAAACTCAATCCATTACAGGAAAATAGTGGGGGAGAAACATCATAAGATCCAACTATAGTAGCAAAGCTCGCGATACATCAAGATCGTGCCATCTCAAGAACACGAGAGAGAGAGATCGATCCTACACATAGCTACTGGTACATACCCTCAGCCCCGAGGGTGAACTACTCCCTCCTCGTCATGGAGAGCGCCGGGATGATGAAGATGACCACCGGAGAGGGATTCCCCCTCCGGCAGGGTACCGGAATGGATCTAGATTGGTTTTCGGTGGCTACAGAGGCTTGCTGCGGCGGAACTCCCGGTCTAGGTTATTTTCTGGTGGTTTGGGTATATATAAGAGGTGTTGGAGTCAGAAACAAGTCAGGGGGTCCCCGAGGCGGCCACAAGATAGGGCGCGCCCCCACCCTCGTGGTGGCCTCAGGACTCTTCTGGTCCATCTCCGGTACTCCGTGGGCTTCTTCTGGTCCAAAAACAATCTCTGTGGAGTTTCAGGTCAATTGGACTCCATTTGGTATTCCTTTTATGCGATACTCAAAAACAAGAAAAAAAATAGAAACTGACACTGGGCTCTGGGTTAATAGGTTAGTCCCAAAATCATATAAAAGTGTATATTAAAGCCCATAAAACATCCCAAACAGATAATATAATAGCATGGAACAATAAAAAATTATAGATACGTTGGAGATGTATCAAGCATCCCCAAGCTTAATTTTTGCTCGTCCTCGAGTAGGTAAATGATAAAAACAATTTTTTTGATGTGGAATGCTACCCAACATAATTCTCAATGTAATTTCATTTATTGTGGCATGAATGTTCAGATCCGAAAGATTCAAGACAAAAGTTTAATATTGACATAATAATAATACTTCAAGCATACTAACAAAGCAATTATGTCTTCTCAAAATAACATGGTGATACGTCTCCAACGTATCTATAATTTTTGATTGTTCCATGCTATTATTTATAAAGTCTTGGATGTTTAATGGGCTTTATCATTCACTTTTATATCATTTTTGGGACTAACCTACTAACCCAAAGGCCCAGTCCAGATTGCTGTGTTTTTTGCCTATTTCAGGGTTTTGCAGAAAAAGAATATTGAACGGAGTCCAAACGGAATGAAACCTTCGCGAGAGATATTTTTGGAGAAAATCACGCACGCAGAGCTTGAGGACCAAGTCAGGGGACAGAGAGGTTGCCCTCGAGTGGCCCCCGGTGCCCTCCTTCTTCCTATATAAGTCCACGTACCCCAGAAACTCCGTGAACAGAGAGAAAACCCTAATTCCACCGCCGTAGCTTCTGTTCCCGTGGAGATCCGATCTTGGAGCCTCTTCCGGAGCTCCACCGGAGGGGGATCCATCATGGAGGCCTTCTTCATCATCATCATCGCCCTCACCATGAGTTGTGAGTAGTTTACCTCAGACCTTCGGGTCCATAGCTAGTATCTAGATGGCTTCTTCTCTCTCTCTGGATCTCAATACAAAGTTCTCCTCGGTCTTCGAGGAGATCTATTCAATGTAATCTCTTTTTGCGGTGTGTTCGTCGAGATCCGATGAATTGTGAGTGTATCTATGAAAGATATTTGGTTCTTCTCTGAACTTTTCATGTGTGCTCATAATATCCTTGCAAGTCTCTTCGAATTATTGGTTTGGTTTGGCCTACTAGATCTATAGTTCTTGCAATGGGAGAAGTGCTTGGCTTTGGGTTCAATCTTGTGGTGTCCTTTCCCAGTGACAGTAGGGGCAGCAAGGCACGTATTGTATTGTTGCCATCGAGGATAAAAAGATGGGGTTTATATCATATTGCTTGAGTTTATCCCTCTACATCATGTCATCTTGCTTAAGGCGTTACTCTGTTCGTATGAACTCAATACACTAGATGCATGCTGGATAGCAGTCGATGTGTGGAGTAATAGTAGTAGATGCAGGCAGGAGTCGGTCTACTTGTCTCGGACGTGATGCCTATATACAATGGTCATGCCTACATAGTCTCATAATTATTCGCTTTTCTATCAATTGCTCGACAGTAATTTGTTTACCCACCGTAGAATATCGCTATCATGAGAGAAGCCACTAGAGAAAACTATGGCCCCCAGGTCTATTCTCAACATATCAATCTACATCTACTTTACGTTTACCGCTTTTATTTACTGTTTTATTAAACTAAAAATACCAAAAATATAAACTATCATCTCTATCAGATCTCACTCTCATAAGTGATCGTAAAGGGATTGACAACCCCTTATCGCGTTGGCTGCGAAGTTCTTATTTGTTTGCGCAGGTGCGAGGGACTCGCGCATGGTCTCCTACTGGATTGATACCTTGGTTCTCAAAAACTAAGGGAAATACTTACGCTACTGTGCTGCATCTCCCTTTCCTCTTCGAGGGAATACAACGCAAGCTTAAGAGGTAGCAAGAAGAATTTCTGGCGCCGTTGCCGGGGAGGCTTACGCAAAAGTCATATACCAAGTACCTATCACAAACCCTTATCCTTCGCATTACATTTATTTGCCTCTCGTTTTCCTCTCCCCACTTCACCCTTGCCGTTTTATTTGCCCTTCTTCTGCCGTGTGTTTATCGTTCGCTTGCCTCTTGTTTGCTTGTGTTGCTACGTGCCCTCATTTAGCTTGCATCTTCGCTTGCTAAAGTATGAATCCTCATCCTCTTGCTAATCTCTTTAAGAGATCTAATTATGTTGAACCTATTGCTAGTGAGCTGCGTGCACTAGATTATCTTTATGGGGTTTTGCTTGAAATTTATGAATCTGAAAATTGTGAGGAATTGTTAAAAGAAAAAGTGATTCATGTTAGCTCCTTAAATAAAAAGCATGATTGCAATGATGTTATTATAAATTCTATTAATGTCAATTGTGCTAATGATATGCAAAACCCTAAGCTTGGGGATGCTTATTTTGCTATGCCCACTACTTGTTGCAATGATCATGATTGGGGTGATTCTTCTTATGATCTTGAAAATTTATTTCAACCCCATCATGAATATGAGATTGATAATAATGTTTGCCATAATATTGAAAGTGGACTTGAAAGAGTGTCAACTTTTGATCCCACTACTTTATATGTTGATCAATCTTATGAATTTTTTGATAAAAGTGGGTTTGGAAAGATCATGACTTTAGTTAATGATCCCACTATGTTGGAAGAGTGTCAACTTCGCATGCATGTGGATCGTGTTGAGAATATGTTATGTGATGCTATATTGTTGAATTTGCTTATGATCCTACATGCAATTATTATGATAGAGGAAAATATGGTCATAGAAATCTTCATGTTACTAAATTACCTCTCTTCATGTTGAGATTGATCTTGTTTCTTTCTTCTTCCTTGCATACACTAGATCTTGCTTGCTATGATAATTTGTTTGCTTATAAAATGCCTATGCATAGGAAGTATGTTAGACTCAGATGTGTTTGTCACATGTTTTATGATGCTCTATTTGTGCTTCAATTCTTATCTTTCATGTGAGCATCATTGAATTCTCAAGCCTATCTTAATGGTTATAAAGAAAGAGCTTGTTGGGAGGCAACCCAATTATATATTTTTTGTTGCTGTTAGGGAATAAATATTGCATCTAGCCTCTTATTATATGTGGTTTCATATTTTGTTTAATGTTTGTGCCAAGTAGAACCTTTGGGAAGACTTGTGTGAAGTTTATGTGATCTTGCTGTGAAAAACAGAATTGTTAGCGCTACCTAAAGTAGTATTCCGATTTTACTGGAGCGTGATTTTTAGTTGATTCTTTTTGCAGATGATTGGTAGACAAATTCCGCAAATTTACCAATTTAGTTTGAATTTTTTGAAGTTACAGAAGTAGGCGAAACCTGCAGATTACTACAGACTGTTCTGTTTTTGACAGATTCTGTTTTTCGTGTGTTGTTTGCTTATTCTGATGCATCTATGAGTAGTATTGGAAGATACGAACCATAGAGAAGTTGGAATACAGTAGGTTTAACACCAATATAAAGAAAGAATGAATTCATTGCTGCACCTTTGAGTAGTGGTTTACTTTCTTATACTAACGGAGCTCACGAGAATTTTTGTCTAAGTTTTGTGTTGTGAAGTTTTCAAGTTTTGAGTATTGCTTTGATGGACTATGGAACAAGGAGTAGAAAAGGCCTAAGCTTGGGGATGACCATGGAACCCCAAGTAAATTCAAGATAATCAAAAGCCTAAGCTTGGGGATGCCCCGGGAAGGCATCCCCTCTTTCGTCTTCATCCATCGGTAACTTTACTTGGAGCTATATTTTTATTCGCAACATGATATGTGTTTTGCTTGGAGCGTCTTGTATAATTTGAGTCTTTGCTTGTTAGTTTTCCACAATCATCCTTGATGGACACACCTATTTGATAGATTTAAATATGGCCTAGAAATTGTTAGAACACTCTATGTGCTTCACTTATATCTTCTGAGTTGAATAGTTTTCGCTCTAGTGCTTCACTTATATCTTTTAGAGCACGGTGGTGGTAATATTTTGTAGAAATTGTTGAACTCTCATGCTTCACTTATATCTATTTGAGAGTCTATTAAAACAGCATGTTAATGTGTTTAGGCTAAAGAAACTAGTATTCACATGATAAACATCCAATGTCAATGTAGTAAATTTTTTTCACACTAAGTGCATTGAATAGAATGAGATGTTGGATGCTTGATAATTGTTTTGAGACACGAGGATAGTGATATTAGAGTCATGCTAGTGGATTTATTATGAAATTGAGAAATACTTGTGTTAAGGTTGATGATTCCCGTAGCATGCACGTATGGTGAACCGTTGTGTGACTAAGTGAGAGCATGAGGTATTTGTAGAGTGTCAACCTTTGTGTGGAGGTCGGGGGCGCGCGATGGTTAACTCCTACCAACCTCCCGCCTAGGAGCATGCGTTGATTGCTTTGTTTTGATGACTCATAGATTTTTGCAATAAGTATATGAGTTCTTATGACTAATGTTGAGTCCATGGATTATACGCACTCTCACCCTTCCACCATTGCTAGCCTCTCTTGTACCGCGCAACTTCCGCCGATACCATGAACCCATCATATATCCTTCCTCAAAACAGGCACCATATTGTTCCTCAAAACAGCCACCATACCTACCTATCATGGCATTTCCATAGCCATTCCGAGATATATTGCCATGCAACTTTCCACCATTCCGTTCATATGACACGCATCATATTGTCATATTTCCATTGCATGATCATGTAGTTGACATCGTATTTGTGGCAAAGCCACCATGCATAATTTTTATACATGTCACTCTTGTTTCATTGCACATACCAGTATACCGCTGGATGTATTCATATAGAGTCATACTTTGTTGTTGTAGTCTCGAGTTGTAATATCAAGTTGTAATGAAAGTGTGGTGATCATCATTATTAGAGCATTGTCCCATGGGAGGAAAGGCTAAATCTATAAAGCCCCTCCGCAAAAAAAGAGGAAAAAAAGAAAGGCAAAAAAAAGGCCCACAAAAAGGAAAAAAGAAAAAAAGGAAAAAAAAAGAAAAAGAAAAAGGGACAATTGTTACTATCTTTTCCCACACTTGTGCTTCAAATAGCACCATGTTTTTCATTGTAGAGAGTCTCATGCTTAGTCACTTTCATATGCTAGTGGGAATTTTTCGTTATAGAACTTGGCTTGTATATTCCAACGATGGGCTTCCTCAAATGCCCTAGGTCTTCGTGAGCAAGGAAGTTGGATGCACACCCACTAGTTTCTTTTGTTGAGCTTTCATTCATATTTAGCTCTAGTGCATCTGTTGCATGGCAATCCCTACTCACTCACATTGATGTCTATTGATGGGCATCTCCATAGCCCATTGATATGCCTAGTCGATGTGAGACTATCTCCCTCCTTTTTGTCTTCTCCACAACCACCTCTATTCCACCCATAGTGTTATATCCATGGCTCACGCTCATGTATTGCGTGAAAGTTGAAAGGTTTGAAAAGATAGAGTATGAAAACAAATGCTTGGCTGAAATCGGGGTTGTGCACGATATGAATATTTTTGTGTGATAACGAGGGAGCATAGCCAACACTATATGATTTCGTAGGGATAACTTTCTTTAGCCATCATTTTTTGAGAAGACATGATTGCTTTGTTAGTATTGCTTGAAGTATTATTATTTCTTATGTCAATATAGACTTTTATCTTGAATCTTTCAGATCTGAACATTCATGCCACAATTAAGAGAATTACATTGAAAAACTATATTGGTTAGCATTCCACATAGAAAATTCTTTCTTTATCATTTACCTACTCGAGGACGAGCAGAAATTAAGCTTGGGGATGCTTGAAACGTCTACAACGTATCTATAATTTTTGATTGTTCCATGCTATTATTTATGAAGTCTTGGATGTTTAATGGGCTTTATCATTCACTTTTATATCATTTTTGGGACTAACCTACTAACCCAAAGGCCCAGTTCAGATTGCTGTTTTTTTTGCCTATTTCAGGGTTTTGCAGAAAAAGAATATCAAACGGAGTCCAAACGGAATGAAACCTTCGCGAGAGATATTTCTGGAGAAAATCATGCACGCGGAGCTTGAGGACCAAGTCAGGGGACAGAGAGGTGGCCCTCGAGTGGCCCCCGGTGCCCTCCTCCTTCCTATATAAGTCCACGTACCCCAGAAACTCCGTGAACAGAGAGAAAACCCTAATTCCACCGCCGTAGCTTCTGTTCCCGTGGAGATCCCATCTTGGAGCCTGTTCCGGAGCTCCACCGGAGGGGGATCCATCACGGAGGCCTTCATCATCATCATCATCGCCCTCCCCATGAGTTGTGAGTAGTTTACCTCAGACCTTCGGGTCCATAGCTAGTATCTAGATGGCTTCTTCTCTCTCTCTGGATCTCAATACAAAGTTCTCCTCGGTCTTCGAGGAGATCTATTCGATGTAATCTCTTTTTGCGGTGTGTTTGTCGAGTCCGATGAATTGTGAGTTTATGATCAAGGTTATCTATGAAAGATATTTGGTTCTTCTCTGAAATTTTTATGTGTGCTCATAATATCCTTGCAAGTCTCTTCGAATAATTGGTTTGGTTTGGCCTACTAGATCTATAGTTCTTACAATGGGAGAAGTGCTTGGCTTTGGGTTCAATCTTGCGGTGTCCTTTCCCAGTGACAGTAGGGGCAGCAAGGCACGTATTGTATTGTTGCCATCGAGGATAAAAAGATGGGGGTTATATCATATTGCTTGAGTTTATCCCTCTACATCATGTCATCTTGCTTAAGGCGTTACTCTGTTCGTATGAACTCAATACACTAGATGCATGCTGGATAGCGGTCGATGTGTGGAGTAATAGTAGTAGATGCAGGCAGGAGATGGTCTACTTGTCTCGGACGTGATGCCTATATACAATGATCATGCCTAGATAGTCTCATAATTGTTCGCTTTTCTATCAATTGCTCGACAGTAATTTGTTTACCCGTCGTAGAATATCGCTATCATGAGAGAAGCCACTAGAGAAAACTATGGCCCCCGGGTCTATTCTCAACATATGAATCTACATCTACTTTACTTTTACCTCTTTTATTTGCTGTTTTATAAAACTAAAAATACCAAAAATATAAACTATCATCTCTATCAGATCTCACTCTCGTAAGTGACCGTAAAGGGATTGACAACCCCTTATCACGTTGGCTGCGAAGTTCTTATTTGTTTGTGCAGGTGCGAGGGACTCGCGCGTGGTCTCCTACTGGATTGATACCTTGGTTCTCAAAAACTAAGGGAAATACTTACGCTACGGTGCTGCATCTCCCTTTCCTCTTCGAGGGAATACAACACAAGCTCAAGAGGTAGCACATGGCCAAAGAAAGTTCATCCCTACAAAATCATATAGTTTGGTTATGCTCTATCTTCGTCACACAAAATACCCAAATCATTCACAACCCCGGTTTCAGCCAAGCAATTGTTTCATACTTTATTTTTTTCAAACTTTTTCAACTTTCACGCAATACATGAGCGTGAGCCATGGATATAACACTATAGGTGGAATAGAGTGGTGGTTGTGGAGAAGAGAAAAGGAGGAAGATGGTATCACATCAACTAGGCGTATTAATGTGCTATGGAGATGTCCATCAATAGATATCAATGTGAGTGAGTAGGAATTGCCATGCAACGGATGCACTAGAGCTATAAATGTATGAAAGCTCAACAAAAGAAACTAAGTGGGTGTGCATCCAACTTGCTTGCTCATGAAGACCTAGGGCATTTGAGGAAGCCCATCGTTGGAATATACAAGCCAAGTTCTATAATGAAAATTCCCACTAGTATATGAAAGTGAAAAAACAAGAGACTCTCTATCATGAAGACCGTGGTGCTACTTTGAAGCACAAGTGTGGAAAAAGATAGTAGCATTGTCCCTTTTTTTGGGCCTTCCATTTTCTTTATTTGGCCTTTTTTCCTTTTCTTTTTTTATTTTGCCTTTTTATTTGGCCTTTTTTTCCGGGACAATGCTTTAATAACGATGATCATCACACTTCTATTTATTTACAACTCGAAGATTACAACTCGATACTAGAACAAGATATGACTCTATATGAGTGCCTCCGGCGGTGTACCGGGATGTGCAATGAATCAAGAGTGACATGTATGAAAAATTATGGATGGTGGCCTTGCCACAAATACGATGTCAACTACATGATCATGCAAGGCAATATGACAATTATGAAGCGTGTCATAATAAACGGAATGGTGGAAAGTGGCATGGCAATATATCTCGGAATGGCTATGGAAATGCCATAACAGGTAGGTATGGCGGCTATTTTGTGGAAGATATATGGTGGGTTTATGGTACCGACAAAAGTTGCGCGGTACTAGAGAGGCTAACAGTGGTGGAAGGCTGAGAGTGTGTATAATCCATGGACTCAACATTACTCATAAAGAACTCACATACTTATTGCAAAAATCTACAAGTCATCGAAACCAAGCACTATAGTCATGCTCCTAGGGGAAGGGTTGGTAGGAGTTAACCATCGCGTGATCCCGACCTCCACACAACGGAAGACAATCAAAGAAATACCTCATGCTTCAAATTTGTCACACAACAGTTACCATACGTGCATGCTACGGGACTTGCAAACCTCAACACAAGTATTTCTCAAATTCACAATTACTCTACTAGCATGACTCTAATATCACCATCTTCATATCTCAAAACAATCATCAAGCATCAAACTTCTCATAGTATTAAATGCACTTTATATGAAACTTTTTATTATATCCCTCTTGGATGCCCATCACATTAGGACTAAATTCATAACCAAAGCAAATTACCATGCTGTTCTAAAAGACTCTCAAAATAATATAAGTGAATCATGAGAGTTCATCTATTTCTTCAATATAAAACCACCGCCGTGCTCTAAAAAGATATAAGTGAAGCACTAGAGCAAACGACAAACTACTCCAAAAGATATAAGTGAAGATCAATGAGTAGTCGAATAATTATGTAACTATGTGAAGATTCTCTAACATTTAAGAATTTCAGATCTTGGGATATTATTCAAACAACAAGCAAAACAAAATAAAACAAAATGACGCTCCATGCAAAACACATATCATGTGGTGAATAAAAATATAGCCTCAAGTAAAGTTACTGATAGACGAAGACGAAAGAGGGGATGCCTTCCTGGGGCATCCACAAGCTTAGGCTCTTGGTTGTCCTTGAATATTACCTTGGGGTGTCTTGGGCATCCCCAAGCTTTGGCTCTTGCTATTCCTTATTCCATAGTCCATCGAATCTTTACCCAAAACTTGAAAACTTCACAACACAAAACTCAACAGAAAACTCGTAAGCTCCGTTGGTACAAGAAAATAAAACCACCACTTAGGTACTGTTGTGAACTCATTCTAAATTCATATTGGTGTAATATCTACTATATTCCAACTTCTCTATGGTTCATACCCTCCGATACTACTCATAGATTCATCAAATTAAGCAAACAACACAATAAAAACAGAATCTGTCAAAAACAGAGCAGTCTGTAGCAATCTGTAACTTTTGAATACTTCTGTAACTCAAAAAATTAAGAAATAAATTGGTGGACCTGAGGAATTTTTCTATTAATCTTCTTAAAAAAGAATCAACTTAAAATCACTCTCGAGTAAAAAATGGCAGCTAATCTCGTGAGCGCAAAGTTTCTGTTTTTTTACAGCAAGATCACATTAACATTCACCCAAGTCTCCCCAAAGGTTCTGCTTGGCACTTTATTGAAACAAAAGCTATAAAACATGATTACTACAGTATCTTAATAATGTGAATACACAAAAACAGTAGGGGTAAATATTGGGTTGTCTCCCAACAAGCGCTTTCTTTAATGCCTTTTAGCTAGGCATAATGATTTCAATGATGCTCACATAAACGATAAGAATTGAAACATAAAGAGAGCATCATGAAGAATATAACTAGCACATTAAGTCTAACCCACTTCCTATGCATAGGGATTTTGTGAGCAAATAACTTATGGGAACGAGAATCAACTAGCATAGGAAGGGAAAACAAGCATAGCTTCAAAACTATCAATATATAGAGAGGAAACTTGATATTATTGCAATAGGTAGAAACATATATTCCTCTCTCATAATAATTTTCAGTAGCATCATGAATGAATTCAACAATATAAAAATCACATAAAACATTCTTTTCATGATCCATAAGCATAGAAATTTTACTACTCCCATCATAAGCAAAATTCTTCTCATTCATAGTAGTGGGACGAGCAAATTCAACAAAATAACTATCATGTGAAGCATAATCCAATTGAAAATTAAAATCACGGTGACAAGTTTCATGGTTATCTTTATTCTTTATAGCATACGTGTCATCACAATAATCATCATAAATAGGAGGCATACTTTCATCATAATAAATTTGCTCATCAAAACTTGGGGGACTAAACATATCATCTTCATCGAACATAGCATCCCCAAGCTTGTGGCTTTGCATATAATTAGCATCATGGGTATTCAAAGAATTCATACTAACAACATTGCAATCATGCTCATCATTCTCATATTTTATGCCAAGCATTATATGTAATTCTTCTTCTATTACTTGAGCACAATTTTCCTTCCCATCATTTTCACGAAATATATTAAAAAGATGAAGCATATGAGGCAACCTCAATTCCATTTTTTTGTAGTTTTCTTTTATAAACTAAACTAGTGATAAAACAAGAAACTAAAAGATTCGATTGCAAGATCTAAAGATATACCTTCAAGCACTCGCCTCCCCGGCAAAGGCGCCAGAAATTAGCTTCGTTGACGGGATGTGAGTGATGCTTACCTAGCCTCCCCAGCAACGGCGCCAGAAATTGCTTGATGTCTACTGCGCAACCTTCTTCTTGTAGACTTTGTTGGGCCTCCAAGTGCAGAGGTTTGTAGGACAGTAGCAAATTTCCCTCAAGTGGATGACCTAAGGTTTATCAATCCGTGGAAGATGGTATCTCTCAAACAACCCTGCAACCAAATAACAAAGAGTCTCTTGTGTACCCAACACACCCAATACAATGGTAAATTGTATAGGTGCACTAGTTCGGCGAAGAGATGGTGATACGAGTGCAATATGGATGGTAGATATAGGATTTTGTAATATGAAAATATAAAAACAACAAGGTAACTAATGATAAAGATGAGCATAAACGGTATTGCAATGCTTTGAAACAAGGCCTAGGGTTCATACTTTCACTAGTACAAGTTCTCTCAACAATAATAACATAGTTAGATCATATAACAATCCCTCAACATGCAATAAAGAGTCACTCCAAAGTCACTAATAGCGGAGAACAAACGAAGAGATTATTGTAGGGTACAAAACCACCTCAAAGTTATTCTTTCCGATCGATCTATTCAAGAGTCCATAGTAAAATAACACGAAGCTAGTCTTTCCGTTTGATCTATCCTAGAGTTCGTACTAGAATAACACCTTAAGACACACATCAACCAAAACCCTAATGTCACCTAGATACTCCATTGTCACCTCAAGAATCCGTGGGCATGATTATACGATATGCATCACACAATCTCAGATTCATATATTCAAACCAACACAAAGTACTTTAAAGAGTGCCCCAAAGTTTCTACCGGAGAGTAGAGACGAAAACGTGTGCCAACCCCTATGCATAAGTTCACAAGGTCACTAAACCCACAAGTTGATCACCAAAACATACATCAAGTAGATCACGTGAATATCCCATTGTCACCACAGATAAGCACATGCAAGACATACATCAAGTGTTCTCAAATCCTTAAAGACTCAATCCGATAAGGTAACTTCAAAGGGAAAACTCAATCCATTACAAGAAAATAGAGGGGGAGAAACATTATAAGATCCAACTATAATAGCAAAGCTCGCGATACATCAAGATCGTGCCATCTCAAGAACACGAGAGATAGAGATCAAACACATAGCTACTGGTACATACCCTCAGCCCCGAGGGTGAACTACTCCCTCCTCGTCATGGAGAGCACCGGGATGATGAAGATGCCCATCGGAGAGGGATTCCCCCTCCGGCAGGGTGCTGGAACGGGTCTAGATTGGTTTTCGGTGGCTACAGAGGCTTGCGGTGGCGTAACTCCCGATCTAGGTTATTTTCTGGAGGTTTGGGTATATATAAGAGGTGTTGGACTCAGGAACAAGTCAGGGGGGGTCCCCGAGGCGGCCACGAGATAGGGGGGCGCGCCTAGGGGGTAGGGCGCGCCCCCACCCTCGTGGTGGCCTCGGGACTCTTCTGGTCCATCTTTGCTACTCCATGGGCTTCTTCTGGTCCAAAAACTATCTCCGTGGAGTTTTAGGTCAATTGGATTCTGTTTGGTATTCCTTTTCTGCGATACTCAAAAACAAGGTAAAAACAGAAACTGGCACTCGGCTCTGGGTTAATAGGTTAGTCCCAAAAATCATATAAAAGTGTATATTAAAGCCCATTAAACATCTCAAACAGATAATATAATAGCATGGAACAATAAAAAATTATAGATATGTTGGAGACGTATCAGATATTCCTTCATCCGCTTTCGTGTGTCTATAGGTTATATCCTTTTGATTTACACTTCTCTTCATCAACGATGGTTCCTAGTTTGGTGCGCTACTCCTTTGGGGCCTTGGAACGACGACTTCTCGATTGTCTGTTACAATAAGGTTTGCCCGACTTTGGTGAGGGAGGGCGGTGCCTGCGACACACCTTCAGCTCACTCTAGTGCTTATAGTTATCCCTAGATGGCCTATGGACCTATATGTAATTTATGTTACTTCTAGTGTTCTTTGTACTGCCATAATGTTTGATGAGTATTCCTTTAGTGATCTAAAACGTCTTATATTTGTTTACAAAGGGACTTGATCGGAAGTTCTTCCCGCAGAAAAACAAGATAGTAGGACACACTTGCCTTTTCATTTCTACAGTTGAAACTATGTTATTTGTTTTGTAGATTACAGCTTGTACTGCAACCTGGTGGATTTTTAGAACCCGCCCCATTTAGTCACAAAAACTAGATTTGATATTTGATTCGTTGGCAACTGTCACTTTTGTAAAAGTAGCTATATATTTTATCAAATTTAACCCATGATTCATCTACATTTATGTTTGATGAGTGGAACCTTGTCGTCATATTTGAAATTAAAAACATTGTATTTTATCAAACGCGCAATGCATAGTCCACCATATCTAAGTTCCGGGATGGAACATAGGCCAAACTTTATGTTTATGAAACCTAGATAAGTCGTTGTAGAGCGTATTTTAATTACTTAAGATAATACTTTGGTTACTGGCCACTGCCAATTACCATGCAATCTATGTGATATAAAACACATGTCACTAGATCTGTACAAAATATATTTAATTATAGTTATTGTTTCATCACACCGACCATATATTAACAACGATTTCACTACAAATCGGACATTAGTTTTTTAAGCATGGCAAATCAAAAGTTTTTAATAGCAAATTATGTTGTCGCGAGGATGAAAATTTCCATTAGCAAGCATGCCAAATCCTTGCCATGTTCAGTTTTTTGTCAGGATTTGCCATACTTGCTAAAGGAAAAAATCATCCCCACGACAACACAATTGACCATACACAATAGCTAGATGTAAGTTGCCTGAATCTGCAACTTGGGTTAATCGATTTTCAAGTGAAAGAAGAGCAGTCGGAGTGAAGGAAGGACCTTGCCGGAGAATCCCTCTAGGTTTGTCTTAGGGTGGCAGGTGACTCCACTATCTATCTTAGGGGTGCGGGGGATGGTGCAGGTTCGCTGAAAAAAAATGGTCATGGCCGAGGGTGGCGCCAACACAACGGTGGGTGGCAGTTATGGGTAGGGCGGGGCGGTGAGGCTGGAACTAGAGCACCGCCTGCCGTGGACGTGGTGGCTCGCGGTCCGGTCAGTGGTCCATGGGGGTGGCTGGGGAAGAAGGCGTCGGGAGGAAGAAGAAGATAGGTTGTGTGATATGTTTTTAGAAAATGGTTGGAGAAAGAAGATGGTTGCCGGACATTAGATCGGAGATCAAGGGCATAGAAGATTCGATTGGCCCAATTTGGGATCTGAGGCGACTGGCACTTAGCCAGTACTTGGCCATAAAAACCTTTGATTAGCTATGCCTAAAAACGGTGTATCTATTGATCAAAGTCTTGTCTTAAAAGATAATCAAAATACACCCTAACGAAACGAAGTAAGTAAATTAGTTTTCGTGTTAGAGTTGGTTAACCACCACCCTTTTGGGCGATGGTGTTCCAACGGTCTATTGCCTTCTTATGAGACCAGACAGGGGATACTGCTATAAATTGTCACAATAACACAATTTTACGCTAATTTGATTTTTCAAGGGGTGCTAATTTAATCGATAGTAGGTAGTTGTGCATACATTGCGACAACGGATAGTTTAATATGATAGTGTGCATCAATAGGTATATAGAGATTGGAGGTAACACTAACACCTGAAACTTTTAAACATTGCATCCAAGATGCATCGTAGCATATGAAACTATCTTTTGCAAGCCATTTTCAAATGTCGCAAGTACGTTTTGGATTGGGTCACTGCAACATCGACCGACCGATTGGCATTCTCTAAGTAAAAAAAAAATTAGTTACTTTGAACCATTTTCGGTGAAGCAGCACGCCTAAACACCATACACGTGAGAACAACCAAACAAAGACCTAGACTTGTGGTGCTGTGGACCGGCAAGTGCGTAGACTGAACACTTGAGATGTCAAGTTGTCATCCTTTGAACGGTCAACAAGTCATCGTCAAGGTACTATATGAGAGACCTCATATGCAGCCATTTCTTTGAGCTGGAAACAGGCAACCACAACTATAATGCGCCAATGTAGGAGCACCATGTTCTGGCACTACCGTATATGTTTATTCGGAGCTTCTCGTATCATTTGTAGCTCTCCTGCCCCGTTCAATACGCAAGGTGTTGAGAACAATCACCATTCAAAAAATGTTATTTCATCAAGATTGTCCTCTTCGATCAAGACCAAGAGACGGGAGAACAATTTGCAATGGCTATTCATGCCTCGAAAAATTGTCACTATTACGCTTTGTTTTTTGCAGCAATTGTTGGACTGGGTAAATGTGGCAATGGTGTATCGAGCAAAACAACATAAGAATTGAAGAAACAATGCAACAAGATTATAAAAGAACCTTTGTAGGCTACTAAGCGAGTGACACAGACAAGTCTTTAAGCGGTCTCTAGTCGTGACCCGTAAGTAAGGACGACATGAGGAAAAGAGTTCTAGTGCTACAAGCACTATCTGCACTACCATTATATGGTAACACCCTCAAAAGATGTGGTATTTTTTTTGGAAAAGATTGAGTGCGTCTAAAATATACAAGTATTTATCCCTCAAAACTTCAAACCCAAATTTTATTTATGCATAGAGGAGTTTGGAAAGACAAACCTAGTATGAAGTACCCCGCTTTCCATTTAAAATGCCCATGATCCCTAGATTGACAAATCGAGTAGTGTAATACAAACTGTATGTCAGAAAAGTTATAGCACCAAAAATTATAACATTTTTTAAGTTTTGAATGATATAGTTTCTATGTTATATATATGAATCGTGTTACCTTGGACAAATTTTTAATCTAGGGATACATGAAGACTTTTTAGACTGAAAAGGGGGTAGTAGTGTGCACAAGAAAAATCTCCGGACACTATTTCTAATTGGATGTGTTCATTCTTGTTTCTCTATATGTAGGCCAATTGGATTTTTATTTTTGTTAGATTTAAGAACTTTAGTGTCAACTCACTCACCCCCCCCCCCCAAAAGACGTTCACAAGTTTTTGAACGTGCCATCGTCCATTGGTAGCATGGAAGTACCCATAGTGTTTGTAGCACAAGAATCTTCTGTCATGGGGTGAAAGTGATTTGTTAGAGTCATCTATCTGCTGGAAGCTTATAGTTTAGTAAGGTCACTTCCAATTCTTGACTCTTAGCACGACTTCACATGCAAAATGTTGAGGTGAACACATTAATGAGAAAAGAGAGAGTAGAGTTGTATGTTAATGATGATATGACTCTTAGCTTGTTTCCCTGCGTTCTCGAATTTGGTATGTCCTCCCTTCCATTTTTTCCCTTTCTTATGTCTCCTAACTAGGATGCGGTGTCGAGACACAAGCATAATCCACGACGTGAACCGTTTTTGGTGTTGTCTATTTGTGACACTATAGATGCTGGAATTTTCTTTACTGTTTCTCCATGTGTATGTCAGATTTAAATTTGAACTTTCTAGGAATTTTGGACACACATTCATAATTTTCTAGATTTTTTTAAATACGTTTTATGCTAGCACTTAAGTATTAGGATCACCGGATTTTACTCGTGCATGGCAACAACCCAAGTTTTTCTTAAAAGTGCATACACGACGCATTGCATTTCAATATTTGCAAGCCAATTTGATATATCGTTGTCAAGGTTTGGACTGGACCATTGAACCTCGACCAATTGACATTTTCATTTCTTTTGGTAAGGAACACGCAAATGTAAAATATGCACGCGAAAACAAAGACCTATACTTGGTGTCGTTGTGAGGCAGAAGACTTGAGGAGTCAGGAAGCCATCCATTGAATGAGCAATGAGTCATTGTCAAAATGTTGGTAGTATGCGAGTAACCACACATGTCACCATTTCTTTGAGCGTGCAACAAAACTGTCATGCACCAAGGTACGAGCGCCATGTTTTGGTATGCACTACCTTATATGCTTATCCGCAGCTTCTCGTATCGTTCGTTGCTCCCCTGCCCCATTCAATACGCAAAGTGTTGAAGAACGGTCACCATTCAAAAGTTATTCGATCAAGATTGTCCTCTTCAATCAAGACCAATAGAAGGGACAACAATTTGCAACGGTTGTTCGTGCCTCAATAAAATGTCACTCCTACGCTTTGTTTTTTGCAACAATTGTTGGACCAGGTAAGTGTGGCAATGGTGTATTGAGCAAAAAATCCTAAGAAGTGAAGAAACAACGCAAAAAGACTACAAAAGAACCTTCTTAGCAACTAAATGGGTGGCACAGACAAGTCTTTAGGCCGTCTCTAGCCGTGAGTAAGGACGACGTGAGGACAAGAGTTCCAGTGATTATTTGCGCCACTGGATTATGGTAACACCCTCAAAAGATGTGGTATTTGTTCCAAAAAGATTGAGTGTGTCTAAATATAAGTATAAATCCCGCAAAATTCCAAACCCAAATTCGATTTACACATAGAGGAGTTTAATTAAAAAGACAAAGCCAGTATGAAGTACTCCCTTTTCCGTTTAAAATGCACATCATCTCTAGATTGACAAATCGACCAATGTTATATGAATTGTATGTCCCAAAATTTATAGCACTAAAAATATAACAATTTTGAATTTTTAAACATTTAATTTTAAGTTTTAAACACATGGTTTTATCCTAGCACCTAAGTGTTAGGATCACCGGATATTTACTCATGTCTGGCAACACAGTAATTTTTTTAAAAAGTGCATACATGATGCATTATTGCATTTAATTTTTGCAAGCCAATTTGATATATCGTTATCGAGATGTGGACTAAACCATTGGAACATCGACCAATTGGCATTTTCGAAGTAGTCATTTCGACTATTTTTTGGTGAAGCACCATGCACAAGTAAAATATTCATGCGAGGACAAAGAACTAGACTTGGCGTCAGTGACAGGAAGCAGACTTGAGGAGTCAAGAAGCCATCTTTTTGAACGAGCAATGAGTCATCGTCAAAATGCTGGTAGTATGCGAGGAACCTCTCATGTCGCCATTTCTTTGAGCTAGAAGCAGGCAACCAAAACAGTGATGCGCCAAGGTATGAGTGCCATATTCTAGTATGCACTACCATAGATGCTTATCCGCAGCTTCTTGTATCGTTTGTAGCTCCTTGCCCCATTCAATACGCAAGGTGTTTAAGAATGGTCACCATTCAAAAAAGGTTATTCGATCAATATTGTCCTCTTCGATCAAGACCAAGAGAAGGGACACAACTTTGCCATGGTTGTTCGTGCCTCATTCTTTTTCCACTATTACGCTTTGTTTTTTGCAGCAATTGTTGGACCGGGGAAATGTGGCAATTGTGTATCGAGCAAAACGGCTTAAGAAGTGTAGAAACAATGCAAAAAGACTACACAAGAATCTTTGCAGCTACTAAACGAGTGACACTGACAAGTCTTTAAGCTGTCTCTAGCCGTGAGGGAGGGAGGGAGGGAGGGTGGAGAGAGAGATTCTTGCTTTTTTGCTAGCAAAAATAGGGTTAGGTCGTTAGGTATTTTGTAGGAGTTATATGTTAGTGGATGTATGGCTCTCAGCTCATTTCTCTACGTAGCAAAAATAATTCTCTGATCTGATGTGACATCCTCTTAGTCCACCCCTTAAGCTTTCTTCTCTTTCCACAGCTATGCCACAATGTTGAGATGCAAGCATGATAACTGAATTAAATGAAACATCATACAATACTAAATACAGTGCTTAGTGGCTGTCCCTTAAAATCTTCCACGACTTACGATATCACATTAAGAGCTGATGCATTTTGAGTGACATGAAGCGGTAAGCAACCTGTACCGGTGGATTGATAGGTGTGTTGTGGATCATTGACATTGCTTGTATTCCTCCAATATTGCAGACGGAATGTACGGAATGAAACCGAGTCCACCACCCCCCCTCCTACATAAAAAATATAAACCGTGAGTACATAATGCGGCCCCACAACCAAGAGTAATTATTTATTGAAGTCTTCTCTAAATAAATTAAGACACACTCTTAAAGATATACATATGCATTTATTTATTTAGTTATAGCTCATCCAATGTGTTATTTACCATTTAATTATTTATTAACGTCTTATCACACACAAAAAGATACAATCCATTGATTACATATTAGGGCCAATTACTATTTATGGGATAACTAATTTAGAATGCTCAACAAATTTAGGGAGCAATTTATTTTTTAAGTTGGGGAGAGGCAGCTTATTTTTTAAGCCGCCCAAAAGAATTGGCCCTTAAATGACATGATATAGCTTAGGATATAATGCATTGGGAGTGCTCTCATATGAATGATAAGTATATGGTACTCCTCACAATGTCTGACACTAGTACTGTTTTTTTAGGAATAGGGAGGGGGTGGGGCTGCGTATTGTGTGTATCTCAATATCGAAAAAAGCTCATAGACGATGCATTTCCGGTTTTGCAAGCCATTTTGATATATCGTCGTTAAGGTTTGGATTGAACCATTACGACATTGATTGATTTTGGCCCAGCCTAAAACACTTGTTCTACAAGATCGTAAATGGTTTTGCCTTGAGTACGGTTGACCTCTCGCGTCTTAACTACGGGGCCATTAGCCTTATTCCTAAGGTCAAAGGGGCAGATAACATCAAACTTTTCCGGCCAATTACCCTCATTAATGTCCCCTTCAAGATTTGCGCAAAGGCATACGCCTCGCGCTTGGCCCCAATTGCGCAGCGTATTATTAGCCCTAGCCAAACGGGTTTTCTCAAACATAGAAACATTTTGGAGGGACCAATTGCGCTGTTAGAAATTGTCCACGAGCTCAAACGGACAAAAGCAAAGGGAGTGCTCCTCAAACTAGACTTTGAGAAGGCTTACGATCGAGTGAACTGGGAATTTGTGCAAGAGGTCTTCCTCAAAAAGGTTTTTGAGGCAGGTTTTGTTCACCGTATAATGCACCTTGTGTCCAGTGGGCACACGGCTGTCACCATTAACGGTATGATGGGCAAGTTTTTTCGCAATAAAAGGGGACTTAGACAGGGAGATCCGAGCTCTCCCCTGATCTTCAATTTTGTTGCCGATGCATTAGCAGCATTGATCAACCGTGCTAGGGCCGCGGGCCACATTCGAGGTTTGGTTCCCCACCTCATCCCTAGAGGAGTGACCCACCTCCAATATGCGGACGATACAATGTTGTTATTTGAACCCAACGATCTTAGCATTGCATCAGTTAAACTTCTTCTGCTCGCTTTCGAGATTCTCTCGGGTCTCAAGATTAATTTCCTCAAGAGTGAAGTGATCACCATAGGGATGGACGATCAATCGAGTGTTAGGATCGCGAATTTGCTGAATTGTAAGCGCGGGAGCTTCCCGATCAAATACTTAGGGCTGCCCATCTCGACTAAAGGCCTAACCATAGCGGAATGGGAACCGCTCTACGGGAAAGTGATCAACAGGGTTAGTCCATGGAGGGGTAGATTTATGTCCTCGGCGGCTAGACTCATTTTGACTAACTCGAGTCTCTCCTCTCTCCCAATTTTTACTATGGGGATGTATCTATTGGCTGATGGCGTTCATGCCAAACTGGACACACCGCGGTCTCGATTCTTTTGGGAAGGAGTTGAAACCAAACGCAAGTATCATCTAGTTAAATGGGCGGACGTTTGTCGTCCAAAAAAGATGGGAGGGCTAGGGGTAACAAACTCCAAATTAATGAACGTGGCGCTTTTAACCAAATGGTGGTGGAGGCTAGCCCATAATGAGTCGGGACTCTGGGCTAATATTTTCCGGGCTAAATATTTACCGGACGGAAACGTCTTCAAGGCTCAGACCACTGGATCTGCATTTTGGAAAGGGATCCAAGAAGTGCGTCCGGACTTCTCATTGGGAGCCCATTTTGGCGTCAACAGTGGTAAGTCCACTCGCTTCTGGTTAGATCACTGGTGGGATAGTGCCCCGCTGTGGCAGTCCCACCCTGATCTATACCATCTTGCCACGGACACCAATATTTTGATTGCCGATGCTCTACGAGTCCAGCCACCGGCGATAGCATTTATACAAACCTTGGGACAGGTTGAGGCTGCTAGATGGGATAGCCTAGTGACGGCTTGGGGTGATCTTAGTCTGTCTAATGAACCCGATCTCATCTCTTGGAAACTTTCGGCATCCAAACAATTCACGGTTAAATCTCTATACTCTAAGATGTTCGAAGGCCCTGCGCTGGACATGGCCAGGGGGCTATGGAAGGCGGGCCTGCCACTGAAAATCAAAATCTTCATGTGGCAGATGTTGCGGAAACGGCTACCAACCTCAGATAATGTGGCAAAGCGCAACGGGCCGGGCGATGGTTCTTGCTCTGTTTGCGGATTGGGGGAAGACGCAAACCATGTATTTTTTTCGTTGTGCGATGGCCAGGTTTGCGTGGAGCGCGATCCGTGAGACCTTCTCGCAAACCTGGAACCCTCAGTCTTCTACGGAACTCATATCTATTCTTAAAGCTCAAAAAGGGACCAATGCACGTATTCTCTGGAGATGCGTTGGGGCGCTGCTATGGTCCCTGTGGACGGTTAGGAACAAGATTACAATCGAACATAAGTTCCCAAACCACACAGCTGACATTTTCTTCAAATGCCACTTATTCCTACAGGTCTGGATGCCGTTGGGGAAAACGCGTGACGAGCAGTGCATGAAAGCAGTGATGGAGAAGATCAAGATGGTGACGATGAAGGCGCGACATCCTGGAGGTTCACCATCTCGCTCCACCTAGATGCTGCTGGCTTTTGGGATCTTTCCCCTCTTAGTTTGTTCGGTTTTACTTCTTGAGGGGTTAATGTTGCTTGTTGGGCAAACTTTTCTTTGGTCTGTAATAACGACTTATTTGTGTTGACGACGATGCCTATGTGGCTTTATTAATTTAAAGCCGGACGCCCCTAGCGTCTACGTGCCAAAAAAAAACATTGATCGATTTGTATTTCCCAAGTAGTCACTTTCAACGACCTGGTTTTTTTGGGGAAGCAGCATGCGCGCATGCATCAAAATACGCATGTGTTTTAAAACAAGGACCTAGACTTGTGGTTCGTTGGTAGGCAAGGGCGCAATTTTTCTTTTCGAATGCGTATACTAAACGCTTGAGGAGTCAAGAAAGTAGCCCTCAAAGAGTCATCGTGTCGAAATTTTGGTAGTAAACGAGAGACTTCACATGCAACCATTTATTTGAGCTGGACGGAGGCGACCATAACTGTGATGATGCGTCAAGGTACGAGCACCATGTGCTAGTATGCACTTCCTGACTGCCATATGTATATGCTTGTTTGGAAATTTTCGTATTGTTTATAGCTCCCTTGCCCTGGACTATACGCAAGACAATTAATTGCAAGGTGCTGAAGAACGGTCACTATTTATATTTCAAAGAGTGTGAATCACACGTCGAGGGTGGAGTAATAATATCTCTCAGATGAAAGCTACTGGATTCTCTCTATCAAGATGAAGAGAAGGAACAACAATTTTGAATGGATTGTTCCGATAAAAAAAAATAATGTCACTATTACACTTTGTTTCTTTAGAAATTGTTGGACCGAGTAAATGTGGCGATGACGCACCGAGCAAAACAACATAAGAGTTGAGTACGAATCCAACAATCCAACAAGAGAACCTTGACAGGCTACTGCATTAAGCAGATGACACTCACAAATCTTTAAGCGATCTTAAGCGGTGAGAAAACTATTTTCTCACCTCGTCATGTGAGTGTCAGGACGATCAAGCAGAAGACACTCACAATTCATAACTTTTTGAATTAACACATGGGTTCAACATCCTTTCCAAATAAACAAATACACGCATCCCCCTAAGTGGAACCACAACCTTCTAAGAAATATATAAATAAGTGTATTTTACTCACATGTGAGATCTATCGTAAATAAAGAAATAGACTACTTCATGTGAGACCAATTTTTTTTTGTAAAAGGCACAAATAAAAACACAAAAGTGTGACTTCAACTCAAAATCGATTTTGGTTTAGTTTCTCATTACCTACCATGGTCATTTAAAATCACCGACGTTGCATGTCTCTCACCGTATTTTTGCTATTTTTTCTAATCATATATCACACAACGGCTACAAAGACAATAAAGTTACTTGACCATCTCCTAAGTCAATGGCTACATGGCAACGCACGAGCATCGTGCTAGTGTGTTAGTAAAATAAAACTTCATCTGCCAAATCCCAAACGTTCTTGGTGTTGCTTGTGTTGTAAAATACCACACCTTCCACCAACTTGTTGCTTCCGCCAAACACCTTCCATTCAATTGTGTGTTAGTAAAATGATCAATTGGGTTCACTAATGTACACCTTCCTTTCACATGCACACATTTCGTCAAATTACATGCATGCTTAGCACCACTAATCTATCCCGACGCATGGATCTGTTGTATGACAAATTGCGTCGGAATAGCGTGCTCCGGACGGTTGCGGGAGATTTGAGGGTTCATTTTGAAGATACCCTAACACCCCAATTTCTGAAAAATATGCATACATGACGAAATATTCCATTTTGAGTTTTGCAAGTCATTTTGATATTATCGTTGGCAAGGTCTGAATTGAACCAGTGCAATATCAATTAATTGACATTTCCCAAGTGGTCATTTTCAATCATTTTTTATGAAGCAACACGCATAAACACCAAAGTATGCATGTGAAAACAAAGACCTAGACTTGTGTCATTGACGGGCAAGTGCGTACACTGAAGCAGTCACCCTCTCAAGGACCAATGAGTCATCGTCTCCGTTTCGAAAAAAAAAATGAGTCATCGTCAATGTAGTATAGACTATAGAGACCTCACATGCTGCCATTTCTTTGAGCTGGAAGGAGGGAACCATAATTGTGATGCGTCAAGGTACCAGTGCCATGTTCTGGTATGCACTACCTTATACGCTCGCTCGCCAGAGCTTCTGGTATCGTTCATAGCTCCCTTGATCCGGTCAATTCGCAAGGCAATTAATTGCAAGGTGTTGAAGAAAGTCGCCATTCCAAAAATGTTATTCGATCAAGATTGTCCTTTCCGATCAAGACCAAGAGAACAGAACAGACAACAATTTGCGATGGATTGTTCGTACCTCGAAAGAAATGTCACCATTACACTTTGTCTTAGCAGCAAAATGGTTGGACTGGGTAAATACGCCAATGCTGTACCGAGCAAACAGACACGAGAAATAGAGTAGGAAGGCAACAAGACTACAAAATAACCTTTGTAGGCTACTAAACGAATGACGCTGAAAAGTCTTTGAGCGGTCTCCAGACGTGAGAAATGATGAGGTGAGGGCTCGGGCAACGGGAGCACGACGAGGTCAGCGTGCTGAGCTCCGGGAGCAGGATATTACCGCTGTACACCCTAAACTCTAGTCTCCCTGTTCCAGTCAATGCGAACAACGATAGTCGTTTCCCAAATTCTGTCCACACCTGACAGTTACCGGCCTATTGTCTTCTGTGAGGATACGGACCAAAAGTTGGATTAGAATGTCCGGTACCTCACAAAAATGTCACGATTACACCGGGTTGTACAGCTGGGTGATTAAGATCTCTGTACACCGATTTTGTAGCCATAGAAATACGTCGACGCGTAATGTTCCTTGCCTCGACCGCATTTTCAGCCCTAGAGATATGCTGTCGACCATGTATTTGCAGCTGGGTAACATATATACTAAAGCTGTAAACTCTGTGCTTATGTAATCACCAGGAAGAGACCACTTGGCGTCACTTCTTAGAATGTCATACTGCACGTATGACCTGGTTTGCTATTCGAGTAGTATTTAGCATAATAATTCTTGCCCATATCTTTGTTAACCGGCTTAATGAGAGATTCCCCGTGTATGTATTTTGCTCAAACATTTCTACTGGAAGGTGTGTATTATGTTGGTCAGGTATTGCTGCGATTGTGTAGTTTTTTAATAAGAAAAATAATGCAATTTTTTGCGGGTCTACTAAGCTAGTACCTCCTTTTCAAAATAACTGAAGGTTTTTTTAATTGAGGAACCGGCAGGAGCACTGCCTTTTTCTTTATAGAAGGGAAGGAGCAGAAAAGCGCAATTTACAGAGGGGCGAGCGGTTTTAGGGACCGCTGCATGAGGGTGTGGAGGCCAGTGCTGGGCATTTGCCTGCGTGGCTTCTGCTGACGCCGACGACGCGGCGCCTGAGGGCGTCGTTATTCCTTCCTGATGGGTCGTCGTGGAGCTCTCTGGCCTTGTCCACCTTCGGGATTCGTCTTCGGGTGAAAGCCTATGACCATGTCGGGCGACGGCGTCGTTTCCGCGTCGCTTCCCCCTTGGGGGCGTCGTCTTGAAGACTTGTTCCCCTCCGCGCTTTCCATGGGCTGGACGTGCACGGCATCAAGGTTGGGTGGTACCCAACCGGTGATGCGAGGTTTTGGCGTTGCGACTTGTGCGGTAACGACAATGGTGGCGCGTGGAGCTGGGTCGCGGCTGGTCTGTCGGCGGTCCGATGCATCAATGGGTGTGCCTATGTTTGATTCTCGCCGTGACAGAGAAGTCGGAGCTGCACGTGGCGGGGCCCCTGCGGCAACGATGACTCCATGAGGGCGGATTCAGCGGACGGTGCTCTTCGGAGGCTGCGATGGATGAGGTCGGTGCGAGGCTTGCAACTTTCTCCTGATGCGCATCAACAAATCGGAGCTGCCGGTCTTCGACATCTCGGCCGATTGTTTGGCTTTGGCCGATGAGGTCCTCGAGTGTCGTTCGTTCGGAGGGGCCTTGATGAGTCGTCGGCGGCGAAGTCGGAGTCGCCTGCTCGGGGAGAGGTGACGGCGATGACATTGCAGGCAACCTCGACGGTGTCCCCTCCTCGACGGTGTGTGTGATCTTGTGGGTGCCAGGTCGGCCGGTGTGCC
>LR738715.1:655666581-655696169 GCA_902687465.1 Secale cereale | reverse complement strand
CATTTTGAGTTTTGCAAGTCATTTTGATATTATCGTTGGCAAGGTCTGAATTGAACCAGTGCAATATCAATTAATTGACATTTCCCAAGTGGTCATTTTCAATCATTTTTTATGAAGCAACACGCATAAACACCAAAGTATGCATGTGAAAACAAAGACCTAGACTTGTGTCATTGACGGGCAAGTGCGTACACTGAAGCAGTCACCCTCTCAAGGACCAATGAGTCATCGTCTCCGTTTCGAAAAAAAAAATGAGTCATCGTCAATGTAGTATAGACTATAGAGACCTCACATGCTGCCATTTCTTTGAGCTGGAAGGAGGGAACCATAATTGTGATGCGTCAAGGTACCAGTGCCATGTTCTGGTATGCACTACCTTATACGCTCGCTCGCCAGAGCTTCTGGTATCGTTCATAGCTCCCTTGATCCGGTCAATTCGCAAGGCAATTAATTGCAAGGTGTTGAAGAAAGTCGCCATTCCAAAAATGTTATTCGATCAAGATTGTCCTTTCCGATCAAGACCAAGAGAACAGAACAGACAACAATTTGCGATGGATTGTTCGTACCTCGAAAGAAATGTCACCATTACACTTTGTCTTAGCAGCAAAATGGTTGGACTGGGTAAATACGCCAATGCTGTACCGAGCAAACAGACACGAGAAATAGAGTAGGAAGGCAACAAGACTACAAAATAACCTTTGTAGGCTACTAAACGAATGACGCTGAAAAGTCTTTGAGCGGTCTCCAGACGTGAGAAATGATGAGGTGAGGGCTCGGGCAACGGGAGCACGACGAGGTCAGCGTGCTGAGCTCCGGGAGCAGGATATTACCGCTGTACACCCTAAACTCTAGTCTCCCTGTTCCAGTCAATGCGAACAACGATAGTCGTTTCCCAAATTCTGTCCACACCTGACAGTTACCGGCCTATTGTCTTCTGTGAGGATACGGACCAAAAGTTGGATTAGAATGTCCGGTACCTCACAAAAATGTCACGATTACACCGGGTTGTACAGCTGGGTGATTAAGATCTCTGTACACCGATTTTGTAGCCATAGAAATACGTCGACGCGTAATGTTCCTTGCCTCGACCGCATTTTCAGCCCTAGAGATATGCTGTCGACCATGTATTTGCAGCTGGGTAACATATATACTAAAGCTGTAAACTCTGTGCTTATGTAATCACCAGGAAGAGACCACTTGGCGTCACTTCTTAGAATGTCATACTGCACGTATGACCTGGTTTGCTATTCGAGTAGTATTTAGCATAATAATTCTTGCCCATATCTTTGTTAACCGGCTTAATGAGAGATTCCCCGTGTATGTATTTTGCTCAAACATTTCTACTGGAAGGTGTGTATTATGTTGGTCAGGTATTGCTGCGATTGTGTAGTTTTTTAATAAGAAAAATAATGCAATTTTTTGCGGGTCTACTAAGCTAGTACCTCCTTTTCAAAATAACTGAAGGTTTTTTTAATTGAGGAACCGGCAGGAGCACTGCCTTTTTCTTTATAGAAGGGAAGGAGCAGAAAAGCGCAATTTACAGAGGGGCGAGCGGTTTTAGGGACCGCTGCATGAGGGTGTGGAGGCCAGTGCTGGGCATTTGCCTGCGTGGCTTCTGCTGACGCCGACGACGCGGCGCCTGAGGGCGTCGTTATTCCTTCCTGATGGGTCGTCGTGGAGCTCTCTGGCCTTGTCCACCTTCGGGATTCGTCTTCGGGTGAAAGCCTATGACCATGTCGGGCGACGGCGTCGTTTCCGCGTCGCTTCCCCCTTGGGGGCGTCGTCTTGAAGACTTGTTCCCCTCCGCGCTTTCCATGGGCTGGACGTGCACGGCATCAAGGTTGGGTGGTACCCAACCGGTGATGCGAGGTTTTGGCGTTGCGACTTGTGCGGTAACGACAATGGTGGCGCGTGGAGCTGGGTCGCGGCTGGTCTGTCGGCGGTCCGATGCATCAATGGGTGTGCCTATGTTTGATTCTCGCCGTGACAGAGAAGTCGGAGCTGCACGTGGCGGGGCCCCTGCGGCAACGATGACTCCATGAGGGCGGATTCAGCGGACGGTGCTCTTCGGAGGCTGCGATGGATGAGGTCGGTGCGAGGCTTGCAACTTTCTCCTGATGCGCATCAACAAATCGGAGCTGCCGGTCTTCGACATCTCGGCCGATTGTTTGGCTTTGGCCGATGAGGTCCTCGAGTGTCGTTCGTTCGGAGGGGCCTTGATGAGTCGTCGGCGGCAAAGTCGGAGTCGCCTGCTCGGGGAGAGGTGACGGCGATGACATTGCAGGCAACCTCGACGGTGTCCCCTCCTCGACGGTGTGTGTGATCTTGTGGGTGCCAGGTCGGCCGGTGTGCCTTTTTTGGGGCGTGTTGTGACGGTTTTCGCCCGGGTTCCCGTTAATTAACCGGGCAACTCTCTTCTGCTTAATTAATGAAAATGTCAAATCTTTTGCCTCGTTTCAAAAAAAATACCCGTGTTTGGGAAGCATCCTGTAAATGCCAGGTCCCGCTGAATGGTAGCGTCTAGGGCGAGTGCGGCAACCTCACGGTGCGTCAGTCTTTGTCCGGTGAAAACACGCCTATTTCGCTCCTTCCAGATTGACCATAAAGTGTAGATGATTCTCCCACTACGCCGCCGGCGGCCCTGCTTGGATTGTGTTGTCAGTGTTTTATCCCACTAGTCGGACACGTTCCCAGGCTCCGGGAGGAAGCCCGAGATTGGTACGCCCTCGTTTGTCCAGGTATTCATCTGGTTCCAAACCGCGACCGTGAAGGGACAGTCCTTGCAGAGGTGAGTTGCAGTTTCAGGCTGTTGGAGGCATAGCAGGCACCTGGGGTCATGAGGCCATCCCCTCACAGCCAGCATATTGATGTCTACACACGCTTCTACTCTTGTATACTATGTTGGGCCTCCAAGCGCAGAGGTTTGTAGGACAGCAGCAATTTCCGTCAAGTAGATGACCTAAGGTTTATCGAACTCACGGAAGTAGAGGTTGAAGATGGTCTCTCTCAAGCAACCCTGCAACTAAGATACAAGAAGTCTCTTGTGTCCTCAACACACCTAATACAACTAGGAGTTGTATAGGTGCACTAGTTCGGCGAAGAGATGGTAAAATATGGATGATAGGAGTGGGAAAGCAAAGTAATATAAATCTGTAATAAAAAGTGCAACAAGCAAACAAGTGGTAAACGTGAGCACAAATGGTATTGCAATGGTGGAAACAAGGCCTAGGGATCATACTTTCACTAGTGGCAACTCCCAACAACATTAACATAATCGAATCACATGATATTTCCCATAAAACATGCAATGGAGACGCACCTGGAGGTCATTCCTCGTGGTCAAGAGAGGACGAGAATTATGTAGGGCTACAAAAGCACACCTCAAAGTTCGTAGTTCTCAATCTAAGGATTTTCCAATGTCATCGCGGCCATCCAAAGAGAGTCCCACAATCACCACAACATATCTAAAGGATAGTCAAAGACAAGCACCAAGAGACTCTCAATCTTCAATCAACACACAAGAGAGGAAATCACTCATGCAAATATTTTTCTAATCCATGTCCAATAGACCGCTGTCACCTTGGTCTCGGGGATTATACTAGATAAAGACAAGTGGGTACATCAATCCAATACATAGAGGAAGGGGAAATATTATGGGATCACCCTAGATTAACATAGCCTATGATCACAATGAAGATCAGATCATGGGAGAGAGAATTGACCACATAGCTACTGGTAGAAACCTCAGCCCCGAGGAGGAACTACTCCCGCATCATGGAGGGAGGAAGCAACGTCGATGGAGATGAATCCGGGGGCACTTCCCCGTCCTGGCAGGGTGCCGGCACAGGAATTCTGGTCCCCCGAAACTTGATGGCGATGGCGGCGGAGATCGGAATTGCGTCTGGAGAAAAGGGTTTCGGAATCAGGGTTTCTGCGACGCGGTGTAAATATATGCCAAAGGGGGTCGCCAGGGGAGCTAAGGGGGGCCCAGGCGCCCCCCCCCCCCGGCGCGGCCTGGAGGGGGGCCGCGTGGCCAGGGCGCCTGGAGCCCTGGTGGCCCCCCTCCGGCCCTACTTTGGCCGCATGGAAGCTTCCGGAACGCTGATTTTTTATATATTTTTCCCGGAATTTTTCTGGTAGTTTACGTAATGGGAAAACCTGAAAGACAAAAACAACAGAAAACAGAAACTGGCACTGGGGTGCACTGAGTTAATAGGTTAGTCCAAATATGATCAAAAGTGTATGGAAGTGCATAAATATCATAGCAATATCACACAAAAGAGGCATGGAGCAAGCAGAAATTATAGATACGTTTTGGACGTATCAACATCCCCAAGCTTAATTCCTGCTCGTCCTCGAGTAGGTAAATGATAACAAGCATAATTTCTGTGGTGACATGCTATTAACCATATAAGAACTTTTCACAGTCACATGACAAGTGCTTACTGAGATAATGAATCTATAGTAGTTAAGTTGCCTCATGAGAAAATCACAAAGAACTGAAAGTTTTACAATATGATACTGAAATACTCAATAGATTTGTAATGAGCATGGTGTGCAAATATGATAAAGTGGTATCTCGCTTGCCCCTTTTAGTGAAGCAAAACATAAATGCAGGGGCACCTCCAAGGTTTAAGTGATGACTAGATACAATGATTTCAGAATAAACGATATCATAATCATGCAAAAGACAATGGTACTTTGGGACAATGCACATTACACTCAGAATAACAATCATGCTCTCAATAGTTGGTGCTTTAAAGAAGGTGGAGACTCTCGAACCGTGGCTTTTGTTGGCAAGGTTGAAAACCCGTGGTCGGAAACAAAAACTAAACATGTACCAGAGCTCTTGGTTTTAAAAACAGAGGTAATACTTATTTTTTTAGAATATGCATATTTCGTCAACGAATGCTAGTAGATAACTCAATTACTTCTCGAGCTGGACAAGTTTCGAGGAACGGCTCCCGAATGAGGACGATCACATCCTCTTAATCTCCTTTGTTTACCACTGCCAAAGTTTTCTGTTTTCTCATGAATAAAGCGTGAAGGAGGGTTTGTTTGTTGTATTATTTTTTAATGAGCCGGGCGCACTCTATGCCAGTTCCTTCTCGTATTAAGGGTTTGCACATTAGACATGCAATCCCGGGGTGAAGCTTGTCCAACTTAAAAAGATCATGACTTAACTACTACTTCCTCATGAGCTAAAACAGAGGCACAAAATAGAAATGCTTTTTTGAATAATTTCGAGATGGTACATGAAAGTCTTCGTTAGGAATGGCAGGTAAATACCATGTATAGGAAGGTATGGTGGACTCATATGGCATAACTGGTTTAAAGGATTTTGGATGCACAAGCAGTCAGTCCGCTTAGTACAGGCGAAGTTAGCAAAAGACTGGGAGCGACCAACTAAAAGAGCAATGACGGTCATAATCATGCAGAGCGACAAAGCAACATTGAATCAGGCATGGAAGTTATATCGCTACTCAGAAATTAAAGATCATCAAGGCTTGATAGACTTTCTTTACAGTCTTAAATATGCTTGAGCATACGCCAAGTCAATCAAAATAAATTCTTGGGGGAAGATACCACTCAACCATACCACATCATAGGCAAACAAATCATGTTGGTACTCCAATAACACATTGAGAACCCCCCAGCTATTTGAGACTAACCATAAGAAAACATGAACTACTAAGCACCATTATGCACATAACATTTTTATCATAGACATATCAACCAGTGCAACATAAGCCAACTCTCTTAACAAGATAAGCATGATAAATAAAGAGAGTTCCAGCGACCAACTAAACAAAAGCTCTTTAAAAAGATAAGCATGAAAACTAAGAGCTGAACATGATAGTAGCTATTGAAAGACAAAGAACACACACAACAAAGATAGACATGAAAATTCTATGTTATGTTCTAGGTTGAAGTGCAGCGGGTCTCTCTCCCACACAAAGAAAGCTGGGTTCCAACTCGTTATGAACATCAAGCAAAGCTAAAGAAAACTAAAAAGGAAACTAAAAGCAAGACGCTCCAAGCATATCACATAACACATGAAGTGATAAAAATATAGTGGAACGAAAGACGAACTGATAATTGTTGATGGAGAAGGGGATGCACGGGGGCATACCCAAGCTTAGACGCTTGAGTCTTCTTGAATATTTCTTGGGGGTGCATGGGGGCATCCCCAAGCTTGAGCGTTTGACACTCCTGAATCTTTTTATCATCTTCCCTCGCACACTTGAAAACTCCCTTCATACATAACTCATCATAATCTGATTAGCGAGGTTAGTACCCATAATAAAATAATTTTTCCTTGCTGGAAATAAGGATATTCTTGAAGGTCTACTGTTTCTCAAGATTGCCAAAAGGTTTTTGCAAAGAAAAAGCAAGCTCAAGGTTTGCAAAATGAAGGAAAGGCAAAACATGACAGAATCTTTGAAAAACAGACCAGCAGGTAGTAAATGATTTTTTCGGGGCACTTCTGCAACTCTAATCAAAAAACTCAGAACAGACACCCGAAAGACAATTGTATAGAGCACGCTGTCGGAAAAATTCAGACCAAAAAGATGATCTGGTGATTTTATACGAATTTTTCTGTCCAAGGACAGAATCTGTTTCCTGGACAGCACGTCACAACTTTTGAACTTTCTTGCAATCAGAGGCTACACTTGGCACAAAGCTGAAAAATAAAGATACAATGATGTTGCTACAGTAGTAACAAACATCAAGACCACTAAAAACTGAAAGAACAAACTGAAAGCAAAGATAACAAGGGTTGTCTCCCTAGAGCTCTTTCTTTATAGCCATAAAGATAGGCTTAAGACTTTAATGATGCTCTCGTAGGAATAAGAGTTGAAGAGCAAAAGAGAGCATCAAGAAGCAAATATCAAACACATTTAAGCCTAACATGCTTCCTATGCATAGGAATATTGCAATAGAATAATTCATTGAAGCACAAAGCAATAAGCATAGGAAGACAAAACAAGTGCAGCTTCAAAACCTTCAACATAAAGAGAGGGAACTTGATATTATTGAAATATCTATAAGCATATGTTCCCTTCTCATAATAATTTTTAGTGGGATCACGAATAAACTCATCAATATAAGCATCACATAAAGCATTGTTACCATGATCCACATGCAAAAAGGTACTCTTACTCTCCTCATAAGCATCTTTGGGGAGCCCATGGTTAGGACTTTTTAGCATTAACGTTTTCAGTCTCCCCCAAGCTTGAGCAATGCTTTCTCCGTCACGAGACCTAAAGTTATAGATATAGTTCCTGTCTCGATGAATTTCATGAAGAGGATAAAACTTAGTATAAAAGAGAGACATAAGCTCTTGCCAATCAAGCAAGTGCGAGTTATCGAGAAGCTTATACCAATCTGAAGCTTTATCTATAAGTGATACGGCGAACAATTTCCTCATGACAAACTCCCTTGATACATCTGCAAGATTAAATAATGAACATAATTGTGACAGATATAGCAAGTGTTCACCGGGATGTCTGTCTCCTGCATAACGATTAGCCAAAACATAATCGATAGTACCAGCTGGTATTTTATAGGGCACAATTTCAGTAGGGGGAGGAGCAACCACCACAGGTGTGGGGCGTCTTCTCACAAGCAGCGAATTAAGAGCGCGGTTTTCCATAAACATAACTAGTGAAACTAAAAACAAGAAACGAAAAGATTTAATTGCAAGATCTAAAGATATACCTTCAAGCACTCACTTCCCCGGCAACGGCACCAGAAATAGCTTGATGTCTACACACGCTTCTACTCTTGTAGACTATGTTGGGCCTCCAAGCGCAGAGGTTTGTAGGACAGCAGCAATTTCCCTCAAGGGGATGACCTAAGGTTTATCGAACTCAGGGAAGTAGAGGTTGCAGATGGTCTCTCTCAAGCAACCCTGCAACTAAGATACAAGAAGTCTCTTGTGTCCCCAACACACCTAATACAACTAGGAGTTGTATAGGTGCACTAGTTCGGCGAAGAGATGGTAAAATATGGATGATAGGAGTGGCAAAGCAAAGTAATATAAATCTGTAATAAAAAGTGCAGCAAGCAAACAAGTGGTAAACGTGAGCACAAATGGTATTGCAATGGTGGAAACAAGGCCTAAGGATCATACTTTCACTAGTGGCAACTCCCAACAACATTAACATAATCGAATCACATGATATTTCCCATAAAACATGCAATGGAGACGCACCCGGAGGTCATTCCTTCGTGGTCAAGAGAGGACGAGAATTATGTAGGGCTACAAAAGGACACCTCAAAGTTCGTAGTTCTCAATCTAAGGATTTCCCAATGTCACCGCGGCCATCCAAAGAGAGTCCCACAATCACCACAACATATCTAAAGGATAGTCAAAGACAAGCACCAAGAGACTCTCAATCTTCAATCAACACACAAGAGAGGAAATCACTCATGAAAATATTTTTCTAATCCATGTCCAATAGACCGCTGTCACCTTGGTCTCGGGGATTATACTAGATAAAGACAATTGGGTACATCAATCCAATACATAGAGGAAGGGGAAATATCATGGGATCACCCTAGATTAACATAGCCTATGATCACAACGAAGATCACATCATGGGAGAGAGAATTGACCACATAGCTACTGGTAGAAACCTCAGCCCCGAGGAGGAACTACTCCCGCATCATGGAGGGAGGAAGCAACGTCGATGGAGATGAATCCGGGGGCACTTCCCCGTCCCGGCAGGGTGCCGGCACAGGAATTCTGGTCCCCCGAAACTTGATGGCGATGGCGGCGGAGATCGGAATTGCGTCTGGAGAAAAGGGTTTCGGAATCAGGGTTTCTGCGACGCGGTGTAAATATATGCCAAAGGGGGTCGCCAGGGGAGCTAAGGGGGGCCCAGGCGCCCCCCCCGGCGCGGCCTGGAGGGGGGCCGCGTGGCCAGGGCGCCTGGAGCCCTGGTGGCCCCCCTCCGGCCCTACTTTGGCCGCATGGAAGCTTCCGGAACGCTGATTTTTTATATATTTTTCCCGGAATTTTTCTGGTAGTTTACGTAATGGGAAAACCTGAAAGACAAAAACAGCAGAAAACAGAAACTGGCACTGGGGTGCACTGAGTTAATAGGTTAGTCCAAATATGATCAAAAATGTATGGAAGTGCATAAATATCATAGCAATATCACACAAAAGAGGCATGGAGCAAGCAGAAATTATAGATACGTTTTGGACGTATCACATATCCGCGGTGAGGATTCTCCCACGATGAACGAGCTAGGCGAAGAATTTGCATTTAGGCTCAGCGTTTGCGTGCCTGACCTTCGTCGTGTCGAACCGTGCATAGGAGCCGAAGAATTGCGCGCCGTAGGCCGAAGCCGCGGAGTACGCCCCTGAGGTGGTTAAATTCCAGCGAATGCAGTCCTCTTGGGCAGGCTGAAGGGTTGGCTGCCCGATCTGCTCCCAGAGAGTCACAAATTCTCCCAGTTGCTGCACGGTCTAAAGTTTGGCGACCGCCTTTATCCAGTTCTCTTTCGTGAGTTCTTTGTGCACCGATCTGTTCTTTCTGGAGGTGATCTTGTAAAGCTCTGGAGCTAGAAGCCTGAGGGGGCCGCTTCCGGTCCAGTTGTCCTGCCAGAAGAGGACCTTTTGCCCATTGCCCAGCGTAATCGAGGTGCGTGCGCGAAAGAGGTTCATGTCTGCTTGGTCACATGGTAACTCGGATCCCACCCATGGCCTCTTCAGGCCAGTCCATTGCAGCCACGACCACTGTAGACGTAGGGCGCGGCCGAATCTCTCTAGGTCCATGATTCCCAGGCCGCCCAAATGCCTGGGGCGGCAGACCGTCTTCCAGTTAACAAGCGAGTGGCCACCCGATGTCTGAGTTTGGTCCTCTTTCTGCCAGATGAAGGCCCGAATGATTTTTCCAATCTTTTGCAATGTCCCCTTTGACAGGTTAAGGGCAGTGATGTGGAAGGTTGCCATGGCCGTGAGAACGGATTGCGCAAGAGCCACCCTCCCGGGTTTATTGAGGAGTTTTCCTTTCCATCCAGGCAGCCTACCCGCGAATCTGTCAATGAAAGGTTGCAGATCAATCCCTCTTAGCCGGCAAAAATGCAGTGGTAGCCCCAAATAACGTCCCGCGAAGGGGGCGATCTTGGCAGGGAAGACTGATAGCACATCTTGAAGGTCAATGCCCGCACATCTAATCGGGAAGACCTCAGTCTTGGTCAAATTTGTGACAAGTCCGCCTGCGTCTCCAAAAGTCTTCAGTATTGCCGAAATCGCGCGTAGCTCGTCCTTGTCTGGGGTCGCAAAAATGCCCGCATCATCAGCGTAAAGGGATATCCTGCATCTGGCCGTCCTTGCACGAATGGGCTTTAGGATGCCTTGCCGGGAGGCAAGTTGAAGGATCTGCTGTAGCGGGTCAATGGCCAGGATGAAAAGCATAGGTGATATTGGATCACCCTGGTGAAGGCCTTTTGCGTGGCTGAACTTTCTGCCGGGGTTTCCGTTAAGAAGCACCCTTGATGAAGAAGAAGACAAGGAGAGGCAGATCCAGTCCCGCCAACGTTGTCCAAACCCCAGGCGTTGCATGACCTCGAGCAAGAAGGCCCAATTTACCGAGTCAAAAGCCTTTGAAACATCGAGCTTGAGAAAGAGGCCCGGGATGTTCCGACGATGCAGGTCCTTTGTGAGGTTATGAACATGCAGGAAGTTGTCATGGATGGAGCGTTTCTTCACGAAGGCACTTTGGCATTTGGAGACCAAACTGGGCAGTATAGGAGCGAGTCTATTTGCCAGTAGCTTGGAGAAGATCTTGGACATGCTATGAATCAGGCCGATTGGTCTCTAGTCTCCGACCACACGGGCGTCGGCCTTCTTGGGGAGCAGTATGATGTTCGCGGAGTTGATGAGAGAGGCACAGTCGCCGCGGAGGTTAGCAAGCTAAAGGATTACGTTAACAATGTCGTTCGGATGATGTACCAGCATGCTTTGAAGAAGGCTCCAATGAACCCATCCGGGCCAGGCGCTTTTACGGAAGGGAGTGAAAAAACCACGTCTTTTATCTCGTCCTCATTGAAAGGTGCCTCCAGTTCTGAGAGATCCTGCGTGGTCATCTCCCGGTTGTCCCAATTTAAACTTGAGTTACGGGGCGTGGGAGTACCCAAGTGGTCCTGGAAGTGGGAGAGGAGCACATGTTCCTTATCCTCGGCCGAGATGGCAACACCATGGTCCGTGTGTAGTGTCCGAATGTAGTTTTTTCGCCGGCGTCCATTCACCTTTGCATGGAAAAACTTTGAGTTGACGTCCCAAGCCTGATACCCGTGAGGCGTGCTCGCTGGCGGAGCTTTATCTTCTGGAAGGATAGGAGACCAAGATATGAGAGCTTAAGCCTACGTCTGAGCCCTAGTTCTGCCGGGGAGAGAGACCTTCCCTCCTCGGCCAGGTCGAGCCACCAGATTACCTCCTTTGCAATGTCAATCTGTGTTTTAAGCACTCCAACTCTTTCTCTTTGCCATTTCTTGAGGGCCTTTGCCGTCCTGGCCAGTTTGATGTGTACCCTGCGAACTGGGTTGGTTGACTGGACGTTTTTATTCCAGGCTGCGGTCACCGTTTCCTTGAAACCTGGGAGACGAAGCCAGAACTCCTCAAACTTGAAAGATGGACGCCGACGTACCTCCATATGCCCAAGGAGGAATAACGGGGCATGATCCGAGCAGGCCGACGAGATGGCTTGAAGGTGGGCATTGGGGAAAAAACATCCCTGTCGTCCGAGTGGAAGAAATAATCTATCTTAGTGAGCACTGGATTCACTTGAGCATTTGACCAAGTTAATTTTCCGCCTGACAGTCGAATCTCTTTTAGCTGTAGGTGATTTAACGCAGAACGGAAACTACCCGTGAGGCGGTTATTGATGTTTTGGTTGTTCTTGTCAGCCGCTATGGTGATGAGGTTGAAATCACCAAGAATGAGCCATCATGGCTTGACAACATACTTCAGCTCTCTGAGCTCGTTGATGAACAAGAGCTTCTCTTATTCTCCCCGAGGGCCATAATGTTGGGGAACGTAGCATAATTCAAAAAATTTCTACGCTTTCACCAAGATCCATCTATGGAGACATCTAGCAACGAGCAAGTAAGAGTGCATCTACATACAGTTATGGAGATTGCGAGCGGAAGCTTTCAACGAAGCGTGGATGAAGTAGTCGTACTCTTCACGTTCTTCGTCACCGATGATCCAGCGCCGAACGAACGGCACCTCCGCGTTCAATACACGTACGGTGCAGCAACGTCACCTCCTTCTTGATCCAGCAAGGGGGGAGGAGAAGTCGTCAGAGATCCGGCAGCACGACGGCGTGATGACGGATGCAGTGGAGATCGCAGCAGGGCTTCGCCGGGCGCCCTGCGTTGGGAGTATGGAGGTGTGACGGGAGGGGGAGAGGCGCCAGGGCTGGGGTGCGGCTGCCCTCTCCCCCCCCACATATATATAGGGGGCCGGGGGGGGGGGGCGCCAGCCCCCTGCAGATCCAATCTGCAAGGGGGGGCGGCGGCCAGGGGGGAGTCCTTGCCCCCCAAGGCAAGTGGTGGCCCCCTCCCCTTAGGGTTTTAACCCTAGGCGCATGGGGAGGTGGGCCCCCCTAGTGGTGCGCCAGCCCAGAGGGCTGGACACTTCCCCTCGCGGCCTAGGGGCCCCACCGGGATGGGTGGCCCCACCCGATGGACCCCCGGGGCCCCTCCGGTGGTCCCGGGACGCTCCCGGTGACCCCAGGAGATCACCCGTTGGCCGAAACTGGACTTCCTATATATCAATCTTTACCTCCGGACCATTCCGGAACTCCTCGTGACGTCCGGGATCTCATCCGGGACCCCGAACAACTTTTGGGTTTCCACGTGCATTTATCTCTACGACCCTAGCGTTACCGAACCTTAAGTGTGTAGACACTACGGATTCGGGAGACACGTAGACATGACCGAGACGACTCTCCGGTCAATAACCAACAGCAGGATCTGGATACCCATGTTGGTTCCCACGTGTTCCTCGATGATCTTCATCGGATGAACCACCGTGTCAAGGATTCACTCAATCCCGTATGTTATTCCCTTTGTCCATCGGTACGGTACTTGCCCGAGATTCGATCGTCGGTATTCCCGATACCTTGTTCAATCTCGTTATGGCAAGTATCTTTACTCGATCCGTAATCCATCATCCCGTGACTAACTACTTAGTCACATTGAGCTCATTATGATGATGTCTTACCGAGTGAGCCCAGAGGTACCTCTCCGTCATACGGAGTGACAACATCCCAGTCTCGGTTCGTACCAACTCAACATACACTTTCGGAGATACCCGATGCGTACCTTTATAGCCACCCAGTTACGTTGTGACGGTTGGCACACCCAAAGTACTCCTATGGTATCCGGGAGTTGTACAACCTCATGGTCTAAGGAATAAATACCTGACACCGAAAAGCTTATGCATTACGAACTATACGATCTCGTGTTATGCTCAAGTTTGGGTCTTGTCCATCACATCATTCTCCTAATGATGTGATCCCGTTATCACTGACATCTCATGTCCATGGTCAGGAAACCATGACTATCTATTGATCAACGAGCTGGTAACTAGAGGCCTACCAGGGACTCATTGTGGTCTGTGTATTCACACATGTATCGCTGTTTCCGTACAGTACAATTCAAGCATGAATAACAGACAATTATCATGAACAAGGAGATATAATAATAATACTTTTATTATTGCCTCTAGGGAATATCTCCAACAGTCTCCCACTTGCACTAGAGTCAATAATCTAGTTACATTCTGATGAATCGAACACCCATAGAGTTCTGGTGTTGATCATGTTTTGCTCCTGAAAGAGGTTTAGTCAACGGGTCTGCGACATTCAGATGCGTATGCACTTTACAAATATCTATGTCTCCATCCTGAACATAATTCCGGATGGAGTTGAAACGGCGCTTGATGTGCTTGGTCTTCTTGTGAAACCTGGGCTCCTTGGTAATAGCAATAGCACCAGTGTTGTCACAGAAGAGAGTCATCGGGCTTGACGCACTTGGAATGACTCCTAGGTCGGTGATGAGCTCCTTCATCCATACTCCTTCCTGCGCTGCTTCAGAAGCAGCTATGTACTCCGCTTCACATGTAGATGCTGCCACCACGCTTTGCTTGCAACTGCACCAGCTGACTGCCCCTCCATTGAAAATATACACGTATCCGGTTTGTGACTTAGAGTCATCCAGATCTGTGTCGAAGCTAGCATCGACGTAACCCTTTACGACGAGCTCTTCGTCACCTCCATAAACGAGAAACATATCCTGAGTCCTTTTCAGGTACTTCAGGATGTTCTTGACCGCTGTCCAGTGTTCCGTACCGGGATCACTTTGGTACCTCCCCACCAAACTTATGGTAAGGTTCACATCAGGTCTGGTACACAACATGGCATACATGATAGAACCTATGGCCGAGGCATAGGGAATGACACTCTTCTTTTCTCTATCTTCTGCCGTGGTCGGCGACTGAGCCTTGCTCAATCTCATACCTTGCAAAACATGCAAGAATCCTTTGTTTGATTGATCCATATTGAACTTCTTCAATATTTTGTCAAGGTATGTACTTTGTGAAAGACCAATGAGGCGTCTCGATCTATCTCTATAGATTTTGATGCCTAATATGTAAGCAGCTTCTCCAAGGTCCTTCATTGAAAAACTTTTATTCAAGTAGGCCTTTACATTTTCCAAGAATTCTATATCATTTCCCATCAGCAATATGTCATCCACATATAATATGAGAAATGCCACAGAGCTCCCACTCACTTTATTGTAAATACAGGCTTCTCCATAAGTCTGTATAAATCCAAACGCTTTGATCACTTCATCAAAACGAATATTCCAACTCCGAGATGCTTGCCCCAGCCCGTAAATCGAGCGCTGGAGCTTGCATACCTTGTTAGCGTTCTCTGGATCGACAAAACCTTCCGGTTGCATCATATACAACTCTTCCTTGAGGAAGCCGTTAAGGAATGCTGTTTTGACGTACATTTGCCATATCTCATAATCATAGAATGCGGCAATAGCTAACATGATTCTGACTGACTTCAGCATCGCTACGGCAGAGAAAGTCTCGTCGTAGTCAATCCCTTGAACTTGTCGATAACCCTCAGCGACAAGCCGAGCCTTATAGATGGTCACATTACCATCCGCGTCTGTCTTCTTCTTAAATATCCATTTGTTTTCTATGGCGGGCCTGTCATCAGGCAAGTCCACCAAAGTCCATACTTTGTTTTCATACATGGATTCTATCTCGGATTTCATGGCTCCAAGCCATTTATTGGAATCTGGGCCCGCCATCGCTTCTTCATAGTTCGAAGGTTCACCGTTGTCTAACAACATGATTTCCAGGACAGGGTTGCCGTACCACTCTAGTGCGGAACGTGCCCTTGTGGACCTTCAAAGTTCAGTAGTAACTTGATCAGTTTCTTCATGATTATTATCATTAACTTCCTCCCTTGTCGGTGCAGGCACCTCAGGAACAGTTTCCTGCGCCGCGCTACTTTCCAGTACAGGAGGGGTGACTGTCACCTCATCAAGTTCTACTTTCCTCCCAGTCACTTCTTTCGAGAGAAACTCTTTCTCCAGAAAGCATCCATTCTTGGCAACAAAGACTTTACCTTCGGATCTGTGGTAGAAGGTGTACCCAATTGTTTCCTTTGGGTATCCTATGAAGATGCATTTTTCCGATTTGGGTTCGAGCTTTTCAGGTTGAAGTTTCTTGACATAAGCATCGCAACCCCAAACTTTCAGAAACGACAGCTTCGGTTTCTTGCCAAACCAAAGTTCATACGGAGTCGTCTCAACGGATTTCGACGGAGCCCTATTTAAAGTGAATGCAGCAGTCTCTAAAGCATAACCCCAAAAAGATAGCGGTAAATCGGTGAGGGACATCATAGATCGCACCATGTCCAACAAAGTATGATTTCGACGTTCGGACACACCGTTACGTTGAGGTGTTCCGGGCGGTGTCAATTGTGAAACAATTCCACAGCTTCTAAGGTGTGTGCCAAATTCATGACTTAAATATTCACCCCCATGATCCGATCGCAAGAACTTTATTTTTCTGTCACGTTGATTCTCAACCTCATTCTGAAATTCCTTGAACTTTTCAAAGGTCTCAGACTTGTGTTTCATCAAATAGATATACCAATATCTACTCAAGTCATCTGTGAGGGTGAGAACATAACGATAGCCTCCGCGAGCCTCAACACTCATTGGACCGCACACATCGGTATGTATGATTTCCAGCAAGTTGGTTGCTCGCTCCATTGTTCCGGAGAACGGAGTCTTGGTCATCTTGCCCAAGAGGCATGGTTCGCACGTGTCAAATGATTCATAATAAAGAGACTCTAGAAGTCCATCCGAATGGAGCTTCTTCATACGTTTGACACCAATATGACCAAGGCGGCAATGCCACAAGTATGTGGGACTACCATTATCAACTTTACATCTTTTGGCATCTACACTATGAATATGTGTATCACTACGTTCGAGATTCATCAAAAATAAACCATCGACCAGTGGGGCATGACCATAAAACATATCTCTCAAATAAATAGAACAACCATTATTCTCCGATTTGAAAGAGTAGCCATCTCGCATAAGACGAGATCCAGAAACAATGTTCATGCTCAAAGCTGGTACTAAATAACAATTATTGAGGTTTAAAACTAATCCCGAGGGTAGATGTAGAGGTAGCGTGCCGACGGCGATCACATCGAGCTTGGAACCATTCCCGACGCGCATCGTCACCTCATCCTTCGCTAGTCTCCGTTTATTCCGCAGCTCCTGTTTTGAGTTACAAATGTGAGCAACTGCACCGGTATCGAATACCCAGGAGCTACTACGAGTGCTGGTAAGGTACACATCAATAACATGTATATCATATATACCTTTGACGTTGCCGGCCTTCTTGTCTGCTAAGTATTTGGGGCAGTTCCACTTCCAGTGACCTGTTCCCTTGCAATAAAAGCACTCTGTCTCAGGCTTGGGTCCATACTTTGGCTTCTTCCCGGCAACAGGCTTGCCAGGCGCGGCAACTCCCTTGCCGTCCTTCTTGAAGTTCTTCTTACCCTTGCCTTTCTTGAACTTAGTGGTTTTATTGACCATCAACACTTGATGTTCTTTCTTGATGTCAACCTCCGCTGATTTCAGCATCGAATACACCTCGGGAATGGACTTCTCCATCCCCTGCATATTGAAGTTCAACACGAAGCTCTTGAAGCTTGGTGGGAGCGACTGGAGGATTCTGTCAACGACCACTTCATCTGGGAGATTCATTCCCAGCTGAGACAAGCGGTTGTGCAATCCTGAAATCTTGAGGATGTGCTCACTGACAGAACTGTTCTCCTCCATCTTACAGCTGTAGAATGCGTCGGAGACATCATATCTCTCGACTCGGGCATGAGCTTGGAAAACCATTTTCAGCTCTTCGAACATCTCATATGCTCCATGGTGCTCAAAACGTTTTTGGAGCCCCGATTCTAAACTGTAAAGCATGCCGCACTGAACCAGGGAGTAATCATCACAACGCGACTGCCAGGCGTTCATAACGTCTTGGGTCACCGGGAAAACGGGTGCATCACCTAGCGGTGCTTCTAGGACATAAGTTCTCTTGGCAGCTATGAGGATAATCCTCAGGTTACGGACCCAATCCGTATAGTTGCTACCATCGTCTTTCATCTTGGTTTTCTCTAGGAACGCGTTGAAGTTGAGGGAAACTGGGGCGTGGCCATTTGATCTACAAGAGATATTGTAAAGAATTTAGACTAAGTTCATGATAATTAAGTTCATCTTAATCAAATTTTAATGAACTCCCACTCAGAATGACATCTCTCTAGTCATCTAAGTGATACACGATCCGAATGGAGTAGTCCGTGTCCGATCATCACGTGAGACGGACTAGTCATCAACGGTGAACATCTTCATGTTGATCGTATCTTCTATACGACTCGTGTTCGACCTTTCGGTCTTCTGTGTTCCGAGGCCATGTCTGTACATGCTAGGCTCGTCAAGTGAACCCTAAGTGTATCGCGTGTGTAAATCTGTCTTACACCCGTTGTATGCGAACGTTAGAACCTATCACACCCGATCATCACGTGGTGCTTCGGAGCAACGAGCTTTAGCAACGGTGCACAGTTAGGGGAAACACAATACTTGAAATTTTAGTGAGAGATCATCTTATTTACTACCGTCGTTCTAAGTAAACAAGATGCATAAACATGATAAACATCACATGCAATCAATTAAAGTGACATGATATGGCCAATATCATCTTGCTCCTTGGATCTCCATCTTCGGGGCACCATGATCATCTTGTCACCGGCTCGACACCATGATCTTCATCATCATGATCTCCATCATCGTGTCTTGAAGAAGTCGTCACGCCAACTATTACTTCTACTACTATAGCTAACGTTTAGCAATGAAGTAAAGTAATTACATGGCGTTATTCAGTGACACGCAGGTCATACAATAATTAAGACAACTCCTATGGCTCCTGCCGGTTGTCAAGTTCATTTACATGCAAGTCGTGATTCCCTATTACAAAAACATGATCAATCTCATACATCACATATATCATTCATCACATCTTCGTTTTGGCCATACCACGTCACATAGCACATGCTGCAAAAACAAGTTAGACGTCCTCTAATTGTTGTTTCAAGTTTTACGTGGCTTCTATAGGATTTCTAGCAAGAACGTTTCTTACCTACGCCAAGACCACAACGTGATTTGTCAACTTCTATTTACCCTTCATAAGGACCCTTTTCATCGAATCCGATCTGACTAAAGTAGGAGAGACAGACACCCGCCAGCCACCTTATGCATCTAGTGCATGTCTGTCGGTGGAACCAGTCTCACGTAAGCGTACGTGTAAAGTCGGTCCGGGCCGCTTCATCCCACAATACCGCCGAATCAAGATTGACTAGTAACGGTAAGAAAGTTGAACAAAATCAAAACGCCCACAACTGTTTGTGTTCTACTCGTGCAAGATGCTACGCATAAAACCTAGGCTCAGATGCCACTGTTGGGGAACGTAGCATAATTCAAAAAATTTCTACGCTTTCACCAAGATCCATCTATGGAGACATCTAGCAACGAGCAAGTAAGAGTGCATCTACATACCGTTATGGAGATTGCGAGCGGAAGCTTTCAACGAAGCGTGGATGAAGTAGTCGTACTCTTCACGTTCTTCGTCACCGATGATCCAGCGCCGAACGGACGGCACCTCCGCATTCAATACACGTACGGTGCAGAAACGTCACCTCCTTCTTGATCCAGCAAGGGGGGAGGAGAAGTCGTCAGAGATCCGGCAGCACGACGGCGTGATGACGGATGCAGTGGAGATTGCAGCAGGGCTTCGCCGGGCGCCCTGCGTTGGGAGTATGGAGGTGTGACGGCAGGGGAAGAGGCGCCAGGGCTTGGGTGCGACTGCCCTCTCCCCCCACATATATATAGGGGGCCAGGGGGGCGCCAGCCCCCTGCAGATCCAATCTGCAAGGGGGGGGCGGCGGCCAGGGGGGAGTCCTTGCCCCCCAAGGCAAGTGGTGGCCCCCCTCCCCTTAGGGTTTTAACCCTAGGCGCATGGGGAGGTGGGCCCCCCTAGTGGTGCGCCAGCCCAGAGGGCTGGACACTTCCCCTCGCGGCCTAGGGGCCCCACCGGGATGGGTGGCCCCACCCGGTGGACCCCCGGGGCCCCTCCGGTGGTCCCGGGACGCTCCCGGTGACCCCCGGAGATCACCCGTTGGCCGAAACTGGACTTCCTATATATCAATCTTTACCTCCGGACCATTCCGGAACTCCTCGTGACGTCCGGGATCTCATCCGGGACCCCGAACAACTTTCTGGTTTCCACGTGCATTTATCTCTACGACCCTAGCGTTACCGAACCTTAAGTGTGTAGACCCTACAGGTTCGGGAGACACGTAGACATGACCGAGACGACTCTCCGGTCAATAACCAACAGCGGGATCTGGATACCCATGTTGGTTCCCACGTGTTCCTCGATGATCTTCATCGGATGAACCACCGTGTCAAGGATTCACTCAATCCCGTATGTTATTCCCTTTGTCCATCGATACGGTACTTGCCCGAGATTCGATCGTCGGTATTCCCGATACCTTGTTCAATCTCGTTATGGCAAGTCTCTTTACTCGATCCGTAATCCATCATCCCGTGACTAACTACTTAGTCACATTGAGCTCATTATGATGATGTCTTACCAAGTGGGCCCAGAGGTACCTCTCCGTCATACAGAGTGACAACATCCCAGTCTCGGATCGTACCAACTCAACAGACACTTTCGGAGATACCCGATGCGTACCTTTATAGCCACCCAGTTACGTTGTGACGGTTGGCACACCCAAAGTACTCCTACGGTATCCGGGAGTTGTACAACCTCATGGTCTAAGGAATAAATACCTGACACCGAAAAGCTTATGCATTACGAACTATACGATCTCGTGTTATGCTCAAGTTTGGGTCTTGTCCATCACATCATTCTCCTAATGATGTGATCCCGTTATCACTGACATCTCATGTCCATGGTCAGGAAACCGTGACTATCTGTTGATCAACGAGCTGGTAACTAGAGGCCTACCAGGGACTCATTGTGGTCTGTGTATTCACACATGTATCGCTGTTTCCGTACAATACAATTCAAGCATGAATAACAGACAATTATCATGAACAAGGAGATATAATAATAATACTTTTATTATTGCCTCTAGGGCATATCTCCAACACATAAATGCAAGACAGTGTCCAGTCGAGGCCCTCAGCCAGCATGGTAACGATGGCAGAGATAGTTCCTTGCGTAGCGTGGAAGTCCGAAAGACTTATCATGCCCCCCCTAGAGCCAACAGCCGGGAGGACCTTGAAGTTTGCAGTAAAGGAGGGTCCGAGCATGCTTGTAATCAAAACATCATCGACGTGATCAAGCTTAGTCTCCTGGAGGCAAACAATTGTGGCCTTGCAATCTCGGACGAGGTCCCTCACGGCGTCGCGACGGGCAGGGGCATTTAGTCCACGCACATTCCAGCATATAAGTTTGACATTAGGTTGCGCCATATGAGGAAACAATAAGCACGCAGGATATGAAAACTTGAGACAGTCGACGAGGATGCACACTGGGGTGCCGCTTTGTGAACATGGGGACACTAAGTTGCGTACACTGGTTCTGAAGAACTCGAAAGGGGGCAGCAACGACTGAGTGGCGAACGACGACGCACTCGGTAGCAAAGCAGTACGTAGATGAACTACACATTGTCAACTTCAGGGTCTTTAGTGGTGGTGGCTTTCTTCTTTTCTGGCTTGGAATTGGCCGCCTTAACATGCTTCGCGAGAGTCTCGATTGCCAGGATGACCGGAGCAGCGAGGGTCGTGTTGAACAGTGCCGCATAGGCCGTCTGCACCCCGGCGTCCATCTCCGACTCCGGGCCGAGCAGGTTGCAGGCGCGAGCAATCAACTCCTGGACCGCCAAACTGCCTTGCAGGGCTTGACGCATCTTCTTTTGCGCGAGCCTCCCGCTCCTCCATGGCAAGGAGAGGTTGACTCCTTTGGCTCCTTTGGTCCTGGGCGGTTTAGGCACCGGGGCAGGAAGCAGGGGCGCCACAGGGGGGCTGCCAAGGAGTCCAGGAACCGGCGAAGCACACAGGGTGCGGGCGTGGTGCTGTTCTAGAGCGCCGCTGCGTCGCCGCCGTCCTGTGTCAGGCCGAAGTCAGAGTTGCCGCGGGCGTCGTGCTGTAGGGCCCCAGCAGCGCCAAGGTCGATAGTGGCGTGGCCACCGGCGTGTGCACAGGGGAGTCGCGTTTTGGTGATGGGCCGGTCGTGGCCATCGGAGAGTGGGGAGGGGAACCATCGTGGTTCGTTGCCTTCAGGCTGGATAGGGGAGGCATGGCGCCAAAACCCGGAGGAGTGTCGTCGATGCAGAGCGCCTCGAGTGCATGGCCGACGCCAATGCATGCGCTGCCGTTGGACCAGGCTTCCATCCCCACGGTTGAAGGCGCGGGCGTGCCGGCCCCCGCTGGAGTCGTGGCAGACGCGGCCGACAGGGCGATTAGTCGACGCAGTTCAGACGCCTCGCGGAGCATCATAGTGCGAAGAGCCAGGCGCTCGTCCGAATCCTTGCCACCGAAGACTCGCCGGACCTTTGCCTCGGCCAGTGCCACCACCCCCATCCGCCGGAAGCAGCCCACGGCGGGGGAGGGATCGACAGCATGGCGCCTCCCGCCGTTGTCGCGCCGACCCCCTGACTGCCCGTCACGCCTTCGTGGGGAACGCGAGTGGGGACGCGGAACGGCTGCGTCATGCCTGCGCACAGAACGCTGGTCGCCGTGCGCACCCGACCTGTCGTCGTCGTTTCCGCCCTCATCATCACGCCGCCGCGGCCATAGCTCGCGGCAGGCTCCAACGCCGCTGTCGTGGCCTCGGGGTGCACCCCGCGTCGTGGTCCCACGGGAGTCGAACTCCCCTGGGATGACGACGTCGTCAGTGGACACGGGCACATGGTCGTCGATGGTTCCGCGCTGCCATGTAGGAAACACGGATGTTGGTGGCGAGTATGGCATTTGGCGGCCGTCCTGCGTCTCCATGTCAAGGGGAGCTGATGTGTAGTCTTCAACACGCAGGAGATGTACGATGACGCGGAAGGTGGCGCCACGAAGGCAGCGTGCCGGCTGCCGCACGGAGATGGTGACGCCGTCGGCGGCGCGCGAGGTGAAGGTCAGCCAGACCACCTTCGGGATCCTGCTCGGGTTGCTTGTCCATGCCCATAGGCTGATGTCACGCGTATCCGACATGGAGATGGAGTGCTCGTCCATGACGTCCAGCGCGCAGGTGCGGCCGATGACGCGCTCGATGATGGAGTGCGTCCAGACGTAGGCAGGCACGCCGTCGAGGACGGGGTGCGCGCGGAATGGCATGGCCGCGCCGAGCGTGTGCGCCAACGGCCGCCACGACCTGATGAAGACGAGCATGCCGTCTCCCATCCGGAGCCGGCCCCTGTCCAGAGCTGCGGTGCAGAGCTCCTTGCGCTCGAACTTGAGGAGGAACTCCTCCGGGTGGTGGCTGCTGACGGCAACGTCGCCCCGCCGCAGGCGAAGCCGGTCGCGTAATAGGCTCTCCACCAAGTCCGGTGCCAAGCGGCGAGGCGCGTCAACCGCCTAGGCAATGGCGGCCGTCTGCTCCCAGGAGCGCCTGTCATGGTCGATGTCGAAAGTGGCCGCGATGATGCAGGTGGCCTCCTCCGGCCTGGACTCCGGCGCGCCAAGGCCATGCTGCGCCATGTCGAGCGGGGGCGAGGCGGGGAAGACTTGGTGGGGGGCGACAACGTCAGCCCAGGAACGGCCCGAGCTCGGCGTGCAGGTGGAGGGAGAGCACGGCAGAGGCGGAGTGGGTGGTGTCGCGTCGCGCACGGAGCAGAACCGGGCGCGGTGGCCAGAGTGGCCGCATGCAAGACAGCGTAGGGGCTCGCAGCAGGAGCGGACACGGTGGTGCTTGCTTAGGCAGTGAAAACACCTCCCCCTCGTCTCCCTTAAGAAGTGCTGCCTCCTCACATCGGCCAGGCTGTCGCCGAGCCCGGCCGGACGCCCGTCGCGTCGGAGTAATGGCGCGTCCCGTCGTGGACGGCGCCTCGAGACCACCGTCGTCCAGGGCGCGACGCGCCCATCCCCTCCTCTCGCGCCTTCAGGTGCAGCTTGAAAGTCGCCACCATGAATGCCCACTGCAGGCGCAACCACTATGGAGCGGAGCCGGGGGGCCTTAAATGCGGCGCTAGACGAGGACGACGCTGTTGGGGAACGTAGCAGAATTCAAAAAATTTCTACGTTTTCACCAAGATCCAACTAAGGACACATCTAGCAACGAGCAAATAAGAGTGCCTCTACATACCGTTATGTAGATCGCGAACGGAAGCGTGGATGAAGTAGTCGTACTCTTCGCGTTCTTCGTCACTGATGATCTAGCGCCGAACGGACGGCACCTCCGCGTTCAACACACGTTCGGTACAGCAACGTCACCTCCTTCTTGATCCAGCAAGGGGGGAGGAGAGGTCGTCGGAGATCCAGCAGCACAACGGCGTGGTGGTGGATGCAGTGGAGAATCCTGCAGGGCTTCGCCGACGCCCTGCGGAAGTAGACGGAGGTGTGACGGGAGGGGGAGAGGCGCCAGGGGCAAGGGTGCGGCTTCCCTCTCCCCCCACATATATATAGGGGGCCAGGGGGTGTGCGCCGGCCCTGCAGATGGGATCTGCAGGGTGGGGCGGCGGCCAAGGGGGGGATCCTTGCCCCCCAAGGCAAGGTGGCGCCCCCTCCCCCCTAGGGTTTCAACCCTAGGCGCATGGGGAGGAGGGCCCATGTGGTGCGCAAGCCCATTAGGGCTGGCCACTTCCCCCTTGCGGCCTAGGGGCCCCACCGGGATGGGTGGCCCCACCCGATGGACCCCCGGGGCCCCTCCGGTGGTCCCGGGACACTCCCGGTGACCCCCGGAGATCACCCGATGGCCGAAACCTGACTTCCTATATATCAATCTTTACCTCCGGACCATTCCGGAACTCCTCGTGATGTCCGGGATCTCATCCGGGACTCCGAACAACTTTCGGATTTCCACGTGCATGTATCTCTACGACCCTAGCATTACCGAACCTTAAGTGTGTAGACCCTACGGGTTCGGGAGACACGTAGACATGACCGAGACCACTCTCCGGTCAATAACCAACAGCGGGATCTGGATACCCATGTTGGTTCCCATGTGTTCCTTGATGATTTTCATCGGATGAACCACCGTGTCAAGGATTCACTCAATCCTGTATGTCATTCCCTTTGTCCATCGGTACGGTACTTGCCCGAGATTCGATCGTCGGTATTCCCGATACCTTGTTCAATCTCGTCATGGCAAGTCTCTTTACTCGATCCGTAATCCATCATCCCGTGACTAACTACTTAGTCACATTGAGCTAATTATGATGATGTCTTACCGAGTGGGCCCAGAGGTACCTCTCCGTCATACGGAGTGACAACATCCCAGTCTCGGTTCGTACCAACTCAACAGACACTTTCGGAGATACCCGATGCGTACCTTTATAGCCACCCAGTTACGTTGTGACGTTTGGCACACCCAAAGTATTCCTACGGCATCCGGGAGTTGTACAACCTCATGGTCTAAGGAATAAATACTTTACACCGAAAAGCTTATGCATTACGAACTAAACGATTTCGTGCTATGCTCAGAATTGGGTCTTGTCCATCACATCATTCTCCTAATGATGTGATCCCGTTATCACTGACATCCTACGTCCATGGTCAGGAAACCGTGACCATCTGTTGATCAACGAACTGGTAACTAGAGGCTTACCAGGGACTCATTGTGGTCTGTGTATTCACACATGTATCGCTGTTTCCGTACAATACAATTCAAGCATGAATAACAGACGATTATCATGAACAAGGAAATATAATAATAATACTTTTATTATTGCCTCTAGGGCATATTTCCAACAGTCTCCCACTTGCACTAGAGTCAATAATCTAGTTACATTGTGATGAATCGAACACCCATAGAGTTTTGGTGTTGATCATGTTTTGCCCGTGGAAGAGGTTTAGTCAACGGGTCTGCAACATTCAGATCCGTATGCACTTTACAAATATCTATATCTCCATCTTGAACATAATTCCGGATGGAGTTGAAACGGCGCTTGATGTGCTTGGTCTTCTTGTGAAACCTGGGCTCCTTGGTAATAGCAATAGCACCAGTGTTGTCACAGAAGAGAGTCATTGGGCTTGACACGTTTGGAATGACTCCTAGGTCGGTGATGAACTCCTTCATCCAGACTCCTTCCCGTGCTGCTTCGCAAGCAGCTATGTACTCCGCTTCACATGTAGAATGCGCCACGACGCTCTGCTTGCAACTGCACCAGCTGACTGCCCCACCATTCAAAATATACACGTATCCGGTTTGTGACTTAGAGTCATCCAGATCTGTGTCGAAGCTAGCATCGACGTAACCCTTTACGACGAGCTCTTTGTCACCTACATAAACGAGAAACATATCCTTAGTCCTTTTCAGGTACTTCAGGATATTCTTGACCGCTGTCTAGTGTTCCGTACCGGGATCACTTTGGTACCTCCCTACCAAACTTATGGCAAGGTTCACATCAGGTCTGGTACACAGCATGGCATACATGATATAACCTATGGCCGAGGCATAGGGAATGACACTCATCTTTTCTCTATCTTCTGCCGTGGTCGGCGACTGAGCCTTGCTCAATCTCATACCTTGCAAAACAGGCAAGAATCCCTTCTTGGACTGATCCATATTGAACTTTTTCAATATCTTGTCAAGGTATGTACTTTGTGAAAGACCAATGAGGCGTCTTGATCTATCTCTATAGATTTTGATGCCTAATATGTAAGCAGCTTCTCCAAGGTCCTTCATTGAAAAACTTTTATTCAAGTAGGCCTTTACATTTTCCAAGAATTCTATATCATTTCCCCTCAGCAATATGTCATCCACATATAATATGAGAAATGCCACAGAGCTCCCACTCACTTTCTTGTAAAAACAGGCTTCTCCATAAGTCTGTATAAATCCAAACGCTTTGATCACATCATTAAAGCAAATATTCCAACTCCGAGATGCTTGCACGAGCCCGTAAATCGAGCGCTGGAGCTTGCATACCTTGTTAGCGTTCTCTGGATCGACAAAACCTTCCGGCTGCATCATATACAACTCTTCCTTGAGGAAGCCATTAAGGAATGCTGTTTTGACATCCATTTGCCATATCTCATAATCATAGAATGCGGCAAGAGCTAACATGATTCTTACTGACTTCAGCATCGCTACGGGAGAGAAAGTCTCGTCGTAGTCAATCCCTTGAACTTGTCGATAACCCTTAGCGACAAGCCGAGCCTTATAGATGGTTACATTACCATCCGCGTTTGTCTTCTTCTTAAATATCCATTTGTTTTCTATGGCGTGCCTATCATCAGGCAAGTCCACCAAAGTCCATACTTTGTTTTCATACATGGATTCTATCTCGGATTTCATGGCTCCAAGCCATTTATTGGAATTTGGGCCCGCCATTGCTTCTTCATAGTTCGAAGGTTCACCGTTGTCTAACAACATGATTTCCAGGATAGGGTTGCCGTACCACTCTGGTGCGGAACGTGCCCTCGTGGACCTTCGAAGTTCAGTAGTAACTTGATCTGTTTCTTCATGATCATCATCATTAGCTTCCTCCCTTGTCGGTGCAAGCACCTCAGGAACAATATCCTGCGCTGCACTACTTTCCGGTCCAGGAGGGGTGACTGTCACCTCATCAAGTTCTACTTTCCTCCCACTCACTTCTTTTGAGAGAAACTCTTTCTCCAGAAAGCATCCATTCTTGGCAACAAAGACTTTGCCTTCGTATCTGTGGTAGAAGGCATACCCAATCGTTTCCTTTGGGTATCCTATGAAGACGCATTTTTCCGATTTGGGTTCGAGCTTTTCAGGTTGAAGTTTCTTGACATAAGCATCGCAACCCCAAACTTTCAGAAACGACAACTTCGGTTTCTTGCCAAACCAAAGTTCATACGGAGTCGTCTCAACGGATTTCGACGGAGCCCTATTTAAAGTGAATGTGGCAGTCTCTAAAGCATAACCCCAAAAAGATAGCGGTAAATCGGTGAGGGACATCATAGATCACACCATGTCCAACAGAGTACGATTTCGACGTTCGGACACACCGTTACGTTGAGGTGTTCCGGGCGGTGTCAATTGTGAAACAATTCCACAGCTCCTAAGGTGTGTGCCAAATTCATGACTTAAGTATTCACCCCCACGGTCTGATCGTAAGAACTTTATTTTTCTGTCACGTTGATTCTCAACCTCATTCAGAAATTCCTTGAACTTTTCAAAGGTTTCAGACTTGTGTTTCATCAAATAGATATACCCGTATCTACTCAAGTCATCTATGAGGGTGAGAACAAAACGATAGCCTCCGCGAGCCTCAACACTCATTGGACCGCACACATCGGTATGTATGATTTCCAACAAGTTGGTTGCTCGCTCCATTGTTCCGGAGAACGGAGTCTTGGTCATCTTGCCCAAGAGGCATGGTTCGCACGTGTTAAATGATTCATAATCAAGAGACTCTAGAAGTCCATCTGAATGGAGCTTCTTCATACGTTTGACACCAATATGACCAAGGCGGCAATGCCACAAGTATGTGGGACTATCATTATCAACTTTACATCTTTTGGCATCTACACTATGAATATGTGTATCATCACGTTCGAGATTCATCAAAAATAAACCATTGACCAGCGGGGCATGACCATAAAACATATCTCTCAAATAAATAGAATAACCATTATTCTCCGATTTGAAAGAGTAGCCATCTCGCATAATACGAGATCTAGATACAATGTTCTGTTGGGGAACGTAGTATTTTAAAATTTTCCTACGATCACGCAAGATCTATCTACCAGATGCATAGCAACGAGAGGGAAGAGTGTGTCTACGTACTCTCGTAGACCGGGAGCGGAAGCGTCAAGTGACGCGGTTGATGTAGTCGAACTTCTTCACAATTCAACCGATCAAGCACCGAACGTACGGCACCTCCGCGTTCAGCACACGTTCAGCTTGATGACGTCCCACGAGCTCTTGATCCAGTTGAGCTTCACGGGAGAGTTTCGTCAGCACGACGGCGTGGTGACGGATATGATGTATTCACCGGCGCAGGGCTTCGCCTAACCACCGCGACGGTATGACCGAGGTGTGTTTCTGTGGAGGGGGGCACCGCACACGGCTGGAACAATTCAACTTGTGTGTCTTTGGGTGCCCCCCTGCCCCCGTATATAAAGGAGCAAGGGGGAGGCCGGCCGGCCCTTGTTTGGTGCGGCTAGAGGAGCAATCCTACTAGGAATAGGATTGCAATCCTATTCCTAGTAGGAATCACCAAAGAAGGAAGAGAGGGAAAGGAAAAGAGGGAGAGGTGGCGCCCCCCCAATCCTAGTCCAACTAGGAACCCTAGGTGGGGCGCCGGCCAGCCCTATGGGCTGCCTCTCTCTTTCCCTTAAGGCCTACTATGGACCATCCCCCTTCGTAGGGGGTTCCGATAACCCCCTCCGGCAATCCCGTTAAATCCGAAACTTTTCCGGAACACTTCCGGTGTCTGAATATAGTCGTCCAATGTATCAATCTTTATGTCTCGGACATTCCGAGACTCCTCGTCATGTCCGTGATCTCATCCGGGACTCCGAACTACCTTCGGTACATCAAAACTCATAAACTCATAATACCGATCGTCATCAAACGTTAAGCGTGCGGACCCTACGGGTTCGAGAACTATGTAGACATGACCGAGACTCATCTCCGGTCAATAACCAATAGCGGAACCTGGATGTTCATATTGGCTCCTACATATTCTACGAAGATCTTTTATCGGTCAAAACCGCATAACAACATACGTTGTTCCTTTTGTCATCGGTATGTTACTTGTCCGAGATTCGATCGTCGGTATCTCCATACCTAGTTCAATCTCGTTACCGGCAAGT